>OZ012736.1:559394653-559852153 GCA_963859935.3 Lathyrus sativus
TCGATTACCTGTCAGGAGTGATGAGGACGACCAGCGCTCACCACTGTCCAGGGCCATCAGAGAGACTCCCTTGCCCATCCGGATGGAAAAACCCCCGCCCTTGGCAACTTATGATGAGACGACCGACCCGGATGATCATATCGAAAGAATCAATGTGATGCTCGACTATTGGAACGTTTGAGGAGCCATCAAGTGTAGACTTTTCTTCACAACCCTAAGGAAGGGTGTTATGGTGTCGCACAAGCGCCTCGCGCTCCAATCTATCTCCCTGAAGACGGAAGCCATCATCTAGGGAAAAAATGAACCTCTTAGAGATTACATAGAGAGGTTCAACCGATAATCTCTCCAGGTGTCCACCTCAGAAGACATGAAGAAATTTCTAATCAAGCGAGGACTGCGACCTCGCACCGACTTCGCCAAGGCCGTCAGGATTAAAAGACCCCACACCTTAAACGCCCTCCTCCTTAAGGCCCAATCATACATCCAGTCTGAGGAAATAGAAGTCGTTAACTGCGCCTGCAATACACGGAATCAAGAAGGTGTTAGGGGCACTAAGCACGAGGATATCGTTGTTCCTCAACGAGGCGGGGAGAGAAGAAGAGAAGACTGGCCCCGAGAACAGAGGAGGCCAGTAGGCCGACTGAGTACACGCTACTCACAGCTCCCCACGATTTCATCCTGTCCGAGTGTATTAACTCGGAATTTTAGAGAGGTAGTGTCCATTTTCCGAAACTGACACCCCCTAAACCCAACATCGACAAGTCCAAATACTATCGATTCTACTGGAGTCACGGACACGTCACGGAAGATTCCATCCACCTCAAGGATACAATCAAGATCCTAATCATAGAAGGGCACCTGAAACAATATAGTCGGAGAAGCGAGGCTCCTCGACAGGAGACCTGTGAAGCCAAGAGGGTCGAGGAGGTGTCATCGCCCTCTGAAGAAGCCGAACTGTAAGTCGCCCTATGTGTCTCCCGTGTTGCACCCCAAAATTTGCCCTCACAATACAAGACTTTGTGTTCCAAGAAGGTTCACAAGGTTCACAAAATTCACAATTGGTCAGAAGAGTTGACAATTCCCTCAGACAATGCACCTCCTAAGCAGTGCATCCAAAACTAGGGTTTTGACTTTAATCAGGCTAAATGGACTTCCAAGACTTCAAGTGAGCTTCATAACATCTTATATGTGTATAAGAACCCCCATGTCAAGTTTCAAGACTTTTCTCAAAAGTTTGCTCAGTCAGATGATCAGATAAGTCAAAAGCAGTCTATGCACTTAAAAGGTCAAACTGAGGTCAACTGTGGTCAAACCAAAGTCAAACTTCATGATTTTTTTTTTTGCCAACATCAAAGAGAGGTTGGGTGAGAAATATTATCATAATAACTGTAATACCCCAAATTTTGCCCTAAGATTTGTCGTCGCATTTCATTGCATTTAATCAATTACTAACAAATTTGTGTAGTCGTTTGACTTTTTGCAGGTAAATATCATATGGCATGCATTTTTTTTCTAAAAAGTAAAAATGGCACAATTGGCAGGAGGACATGTGTAAGGAGTTATGAGTGTGAGAGGTTGAGAGTTCGAATCTCACCTTTGTCATTTTTTTTGTTTTTTATTATTTTTACTCTAAATTTTTCTATCTTTCATTAAAAAAATAACAAAAATAGTTTTTTATTATTATTTAATTATTATTTTCGTATTTTAATTAAATCATTTTTTAAAATATTATTTTTTTCACTTTTTTCTAAATTATTCATAAAAATATCCAAAAAATCATAAAATAAAAAATATTGAAAAAAATTTTGTTCTTTTTATAATATTTTTTATTTTAGGAATCAATAGGATTATTAGTTTTTATTTTAAGTTTATTTTAATTATTTTAAATTATTTAAATTTTATTTTTTCTTAACTAATTATTTAGTTTGGGCTTTAAAATGGGCTTTAGGGACATTATTGACAATTTGGTGTTAACCCTAATTTGTTCCCTATATATACATGTGTTGCCTTGTTGGAAAAAAAGGGGGAGGAGAATGAAAAAAACCTAAGAGGAGTGAGTGCCGTTTGCCGTTATTTAGTTTTCTTCTTCATCCATTACTATTGTTTCTTTTTCTTCATCGTTTACCGTTATTTCTTTTCCTTCATCTATTACTGTTGTTTCTTTTTCTTCATCTTTTACCGTTATTTCTTTTTCTTCATCTATTACCGTTATTTCTTTTTCTTTATCTATTACTGTTACGTTTATATATATATATAATTTTTAAATTGTTAGAGTTTATATATATATATAAGATTTTTGATCGAATTATGTCGATACGATGTTTGCACATTTGTGTGCATGACGCGTGACATTTGTGTTAGTTCGATCTGGTTGCGATGATCGCATTTTTGTGTGAGCAATAATCCTATTTTTTGCTTAATTTCTTTTTCTTTGCGATAAATTTTGTTTCGTCCGATTTAGATCTGGTTGCGATGAGCGCATTTCTGCGTTAGCAACATTGTTGGGTTATTTGGCACATTTAAAATTCATTATTGCTTTATTATTATTATTATTATTATTATTATTATTATTATTATTATTATTATTATTATTATTATTATTATTATCATTATTTATTATTATTATCATTATTATTACCATTATTATTATTATTATTGTTATCATTAATTTATTAAAATTTGTTATAATATAAAAATCTGTTTTTTAAAATAAATAACATTAACATCTTTTCCAAATTAATATGAAAACCTATTATTTTTAAGAAAAACTTTTTTTTAGATAAATTTAAAATAATAACTAAAATCTTTTTTTTAAAATAATAACTAGAACCGTTATTTATTTTATTTTATTATTGTTCAATTCAAATTTCATTATCATATTGTATCTGCTCCTCTCATGTAACCTCACAAACCCTAATTTTCCACAAATGCCTCGCCGCAGGCAAAATTACAATTTTACCCTTAGCATTAGGTCAAAGAGCCGCCGCGCTCATTTTAGGGTTTCCCGCCGTGGAATCCCTAATTTAACCCTAATTACAACTTAACAATTCAACGTAGAGATTTGGAGTTTCTACACTCCACGTAAGCGTGTCCTTAAGACATGTTTATTCCCCTTGAGACCTTGACCACAGTCAATAAGTCTCTAACCTCCCTTTTGAGGGGAACTACGATTACTCTGATTCCACTCCCGTAAGGATACGTAGGCACAAGATGCGATGTCTTGCCGAGTAAACTTAGAATTAACCCCCTTTATTATTTATTATTGCTTATTTATATTTTATTTATCTTTGCTATTTAATTATTTTGCTTATTATTTTGTAATTGTTTCTTGGATGTAAAGTTGTTTAATTATTTAATTATTATTATGGTTAGTAATTAGGGAGTGTAACAACATGTGTCGCTACTGCGAAAATCGGCGCCGGCTGAACAGAAGAGTCGCCACCGTGCGTTATTTATCCCACGGGAGGGAAAGGAAACGCTCAGAGTAAACCTCGCACAATACGGGAAAGGTATGGTCATCGCAACCACAACCTAGGTTCGGGAGTCGGTTACGCAAGGGGAAGGTATTAGCACCCCTCACGTCCGTCGTACTCGACGGGATCCACGCTTGTTTTCGGGTATGGATTGTTATTCTATCTAAACTATAGGTCAAGGGTTAAAAAGAAAATAAAATGAAAATAAAAATGACTCGGCAAAGTATCGCACTTTATGCCTACGTATTCCCGTCTGGAACGAGAAATCAGAGTCAACGTAGTTCGCCTACCTACGGGAAAGGAGGGGAAGGTTGCTCGCTAGGATATCGCATCCTATGCCTACGTACTTTCACACGGCATGAAAGATCAGAGCAAACGTAGTTCGGGACACGGAAGACACAAGCTTGTCTTGGTTGATTTTATTCCTTCTGAAAAAGTTTTCCGATTAACAGTCCCAGCGGACAAAAATGACGTCTTTGATGAGTTCACATTCTTTTACGGAAGAAGTGTCTTTTATTGTGTTTGAAATCTTTATGTGTTTTTCTGTTTGTTTTGAGGAAGAAGAGACAGAACTCTAACCTACGGTTGCGAAGGGAATCAAACTAACCTAATGTTATCATGCATGGGTTAAGACCTAGTGTCTATCATGCTCCTCTCTTGCACAGAGAGAAACAGAGATCCTAAGGGATAGGCAGAAACAGAAACAATATCAGATATATACAGTAAAACAGTAAAATGCATGGATGCAACAGTACAAGCGAGGCAAGGGAGTCCCACTCAACCTCGAACCTAGAAAACAATAGGCAAAAGTGAACAGACTTCACTTTCAACCCAGCAGGGTAGACAGCAAACAATACAGTCCAGAAAACCAATCAATACATCAGCAATAAAATACAACAGCAAAAGAAACAGCATCAGCAGCTCTGAATCAACATCTGGCTTCAAGTAATCTCCAATCAGCTACAGGCTTCAACAAGCATCAATCTCCATCTTCATGACCTTCAGGCAAGGGCTTTGATCATCAGTCTTCTATCTGCAATGGCTTTTCTTCAAGCTCAAACCTCCAGGATGAGGGATTAGTCACAAGAGTGAATTGGGTGTTAAGCAATCAGTTGACTACCAAGGGTGGTGAACAGACTGCTTCTAACACAAGAGACATTTTCTCTCAAGAGTTCTATCTCATAGACACTATCACCAAGCCTTCCAAAGGAAGGGGGTGAGTGTCTTAGAGAGACTCTGAATCACAGAGAAGAATGGATGCAGACAAGGCAATCCATGTTTGAGAAACAAACTTTCTAACCTAGAGCTCTGCCTAGCTCCTAAACCCTGGTCTCCTCAGCATCTGCTAGCAAGAATCTTCTCTTCAACTCTGGAAGTTGAACTTCAATCTCTGGATCTCCAATGGCTTCCATCTCCTCAAGTCTTCAGCTCTCCCAGGTCCCCAGACAAACCCAATACCCAAACAAGCAAGCAACAATCCCCAGAGGGCACACCACACCAGTCAATCAGATATACAGAGTACATTAATAGCAGTAGGGGAATCCTGACTTTTTCTAAGGGATCTAATAACTACCCATAGCCCCTATAGCCCCATAGCTAAACTGTTCAAACCCTAAGTCCTAAGGGAAATGAATTGATTCTCCTAAGTCATCACCTAAAAAACCCTAATTTGTTCATGTTGTTCAAGCCTACATTAAGCACCTAAAATTATTTTCTAAAAATGGGAACTAAATTGTTTCTACAAGTTCAATATCTCATCTAAACAACCTAAAAAGAATGAACAAAAAATATGAAAGCATCTAGTATAACAAAAATTAACAAAATCATGCATGAAATGAAGCTATTTAAAATGTCATTTATTTAGAAAATATGGGAAAAATATCAAATAAAAATAAAATGCAATTTTTATTTTTTTATAATTTTCTAGACATTCTAATGAAAATGATGTAAAAAGAATGAATTAAAAATGATTTTTTATCTATTTATTATGAATTTTTTAAAATGAATGAAAAAAAATGAAAAGGAAATAATAAAAAGAAAGAGAGAAATAGCCAGGGGGTGAGAATAGAAGATTATTCACGTTCAGATAATTGGGCCTGATAACATGGGGGGTGGCAAAAGCAAGGCCCACGCTCCCCCCTTTAATGAAACGCAGCGTTTCAATGGGGGGAGGATTCCCTCTCAAACTCAGAATTAAACTAGAGCCACACGATGGTCTCTTTGGTCAAAAGTCTAACAAGCAATGGACGATCAGGATTTCGTCTTCAACCTTGGTTCATGAAAGCTAGGGTTTACACTCCATGGAAGCCATGCACGTATCATGTTCAAGCTCTCTGTTCTCCTTCTACAGGCCACGGTTCAACTCGATCCAAACATGAAAATCATTCAGAATTTCTCCCTCTACAAGCCTATGGTCATAGTTTGTTCTGAAACTCAACATAACTCTCAACCCGATAGCAATAATCTCTGGCCACCATGAAAATGCTCTGCAACTCATCAGCATAATTCTCAATCAAACCTATACTAATCTAATCTATGACTAATGGTGATTATTCTGATCTATCAAACTAAGATTATCATGGCTTAACCTAAGAGTTCTAGGTCCTAACAGTTTCAAGCACCTGCTATGAATCATCACCAAACAGCACCAAACTCATCCTAATTGTTCTACTAACAACCTAAATCACATCTAAACTAATAAAACCATGTTAAACTAACTAAATCGAGCAATGGCAGAGAAAATGCACCTGGTGTGAAAGCTTGGAAATGGATGTTGAACTCGTGGATCTGAGGCTTCTAATGCTTGGATCTTGATCAACTATCTCAGTACTTGATTCTGTTTGCAAAACCTTGATGATTCTTGCCTTGGATCTTGAGTTCCAATGGAAATTGCAATTTGTGTGTTCTTGATGGAAGTGCACGAAAATGATCAATATCCACCAAATATTTGATTCAATTCTGATCCATGATGATGATTGAATGTAGGAGGATCAATGTTGATGAGAATTGATGAAGATTTTGGGAAATTTGGAGGGAATTGCAATGAGAAAGAATAGAGAGAATTTGGGAAATTTTGGTGAAAAATGAATCCAACCCTTGCTCAATTCTGATTTCATGAATATATAATGCCCAAATGAACTTTCTAGAATCATCTTGCAACTTCCCTTGCCTTCCAACTTTGATTGATTTTGGTTATGTTTCTTCAAATGCAAGTAACCATGAGTAACTTTGATTTTTTTCACTAAGCTCAAAAATGTACTTGAACCATTGTTCTTAGAATGTGTTTTGGACCCAAAATCATATATGGGAAGTCTCTATTTGGACTTACAAATCTCTCAAACCATTTTTCACTTTGACTTTATTCAAGTTATAAGCCATTTTAGTTCAAATTTGACCAATCATGCAACTTCATGTTATGAGCTTTTCCAACAATTTGTGACCTTCTTTCTAGACTCAAAATGTCATTTGGAGCAAGTTTGATGTTGTAAGTTTTTCCATTTGAGGCCTCCTTATATGAGTTTTGGACATAGGTTAAAATGACCTGTAATTCACAAATGACCAAAATACCCTTTGCTTGCCAAGACCATAAGTTGAGTTCCACACATCATATGAAGGCATGCCATACCATTCTAGAAAGCTAAGACAATGAGGAACAATTCTTATGTTGACCAGAAATTCATTTGAAATCTCCTTGAGGGGTAAAACTAGTTTGGAAGTCAAGTCACTTTCACAGACAAAATTTCAGATACCTCAGATGACCTGTAACTTGCAAGGACCATAACTTGAGTTCTATAAATCTCCTTGATGTCTTCCACCACTCAAATTAAAGGTCTTGAGATCCTCTACAAGTTTCATGTTGGCCAAGAAGCCATTTGTGTAAGAGCAAGATTTGTCTCTACAGGATTATCTCTATGTTTTGATGATAACAATTGAGTATTTTTGAAAGAACCATTTTATGGTTTAATGTTTGTTATGTGCAGGTCATATTAAATTAAATATATTAGACCAAACAAACAAAAGCAACGTGTGCAGCTAGTAATATATGGAATTACTATGTGTAACGTCATGAAGCGCTTGGGAGAAGCTAGTTTGCTTATGTATCTGATCACCATCAGTAAGGAACCAAGGATGCTGTATATTGCAGTTGCAATGCTCCTGTGGTTTATGATCTGAAGAAGTGCATCTGATCTAAAAGCAAATGAAGCTCAGTAAAGAAGCAAGTTTGTTTCTGCATCTGATCATGTTCAATAAAGAATCAAGGATGCTGGATATTGCAGTTGCAATGCATCTGTGGATTCTGATCTGAGTTATGCATCTGATCTGGAAGCTAACGAGCGTCTCTGAAGAGTGAGCCCTCTAAAGAACTGTAGTGCTGAAGAATCTGATGACTTGAAGTTCTGAAGGCTGAAGGCTCTGAAGACCAAGTGCGTCAAGACTCTGAAGACATGTTCTGAAGGTCAAGACTCTGAAGACTCTGAAGACATGTTCTGAAGGTCAAGACTCTGAAGACTCTGAAGACATGTTCTGAAGGTGAAGACTCTGAAGACATGTTCTAAAGGTCAAGACTCTGAAGATATAATCATCTGAAGAAGTTTGTGCTGAAGACTCTGATGACTTGAAGTTCTGAAGGCTGAAGGCTCTGAAGACCAAGTGCAAAAGACTCTGAAGACCAGACTCTGAAGAAGAAAGATTATGAAGCTTCACCAGACAAGACGTGTTCAATCAGATGAGCTGTTGCTATCAACTCTGATGAACAAAGTGCTGAAGTCAGAATCTGATGTTTACTATGCTATCTATACCAAAGTAGTTTCTGAACTACTCATCTGTAACATCAGAAGAAGAACCAAGCCAGAAGCAAATTTGTCCAAGTTGTTAAATGAAATATTACCGTTGCAAGAAAAGGACAAGAAAGTGATGTCATCCAACACGTGCTTATCTATCCGTTGAAATATGACCGTTGGAAATTGAAAGGACTTTTCTATCCTTACAACGTCATTCTTGGAAGCACTATAAAGGCAGAATCATTTGATTATTCAAATGTTGCTTGGTGAGCTGAAGTGGTTACTAAGTGGCTGGAGCTGTTGCTCGTATTTGCTACTTGCACTGTTGTGCTACTGTTGCCATGAAGAAAAGCTCTTAAGTAATATAAAAGCTATGTTTTAATAATCTCTTAGAGAGTTATTATTAGATTTAGTTTTTATATTAGAAAGCAAGGAGTTGTTGCTCAATACTTGCTAGGAACTTAATTAGGAGTAATCTGCTTATTTGAGAAGCACTTATGTAATCTCCGGCAACACAAATTCTATTTTAGAATTAGTGGTTCCTCAAGTGATCTTGTGAAGATCAGTATACTTGAGATGACAAGTGACAGTAGTCATTTGTGGAAATCCTAATAGGAGATCTTTAGTGATCGGATTCTATTAAGGTGTCAATGAACGTTATATCCTTGGGGATCCCTGAACGTGTCATTGTCAAGTTGTTAGTCACTTGCAGTTAGCTTGTGCAACTGTAATCTGTTTGGTTATAGTGGATTAAGTCCTTGCAGTGAGTAAGGCGAAATCACCTTGGAAGGGTGGACTGGATTAGCTTGAGAGTTGCTCAAGTGAACCAGGATATATCTTGTGTTCTTTACTTGTTTAGTTTATTATTTATGCTTCCGCATTGCTACATCTAGAAACAACACAGAAGAAGATGTCAAAAGTTTTAAGTAACCAAATACCCAATTCAAACCCCCCCTTTCTTGTGTATTTTTCACACCTTCAATTGGTATCAGAGCCTGGTTCTGTTATTGATGGATATCAAACACCTAACAGTGTCAGATAAAGATCCATAGGCTGTGTGAAGAAATACTTTTGGGGATATTTCACTGTTCTTACAATTTCAGTCTCATATCAGTTTTTGAGGATAATGAGTACTAAAATTATAATCTATTGAGTTACCTTGAGCAAGTCACTGATTCTATGAAGTTTGAAATTTGAAGTGTTGAAGCCTTCAACAACAAATCTCCTCCAGAAGATTCTGAAAGAAGAATGAAGAATCAGCTGACAGGATAGATTCATCAGATAAGAAGATATATCTGTTGAATGCTGATCTGAAAATACGTTTGGATTTACAACATATTTGCTCAAAGATAAATCTTCTGCAAGCAATAATTCTTGATCTCTAAAGATTAATTCTGGTGAGTATGAGATGTTTTCAAGAAACGGATTAGTCCACACTTGACTTTCTCATGACAACTCATTGGGATTTATCTTAAGTAAGAAAAGATATATTGTTGGCTAATGAATCCTATTCATCAGAACGCCAGAATGAAGTCTGCAGAAAAGGGTAAGTTTAGAAAAATATTCAAATCTGGAAGAAATGATTCTTCAGATCCAAAACATTTGAAAGTTGCTCTCCTTGAAGAGCTTCAAAGAATTCTGCAGAGGTTTCAAGAAAGGCAGTGTTGTATCAACTCATATGGATATGATGAATTCAGAAGATCTGATTTGAAGCAGAATGGACAATTAAGTTCTGTTAACTTGAGATGTTATCTCAGTTGAACAAACTAAAATTGGTCAGATGTTTTTAGGCATTATTTTTCAGAAATTCTTGATAAATGTTTTGAGAAACAAGTTATGAAGAAAGATACAATGACAGTAGTCATTCTGTCAAATGTAAAAAGGATTTAAGTTTCTGGGGTTATTCAATTTGAATAAGTCAGTAAACATTCTTTTTCAAGAGCAGATGTTATGTCAACTCTGATAATCTAACTCCTTACATGTTAGCTCAGCATTAAAAATTCAGAAGATGAAGCCTGATGGAAGCTAGATTCTCTCTACACATGAAGATCAGATTATCTGTGCTCTGAGGATGTCTCTCAAGAATCAAATGGATGTTTTTGTGTTGATGAAGATGCTGCAGAATGCTAATAAAGGAATTGAGATCTGTTCAAGAAGAGTTATTCAGAATATTCTACTTTGGTTGCTGTTACTGGTTTGTCTCACAAGATGTTGGAGAATCAGAAGCAGAATGTGTTCCAGCTGAAGAATCAGGAGCTACTCCAGATGCTATTCAATTAGCTGTTTCTGAAGAATCAGCTCTGAGAAGTTTCCCCCAGAATCAAATCTTCTTTTCCAGAAGAGACATTCATTGGAAAGAAGGATGATTCCATAAGAACAAGATTCTTTCTTCTCAAAGATTGTCAGCAAGAAATTCTTGACTATACAGAAGACATATGCTTTTGTGACAAGGTTAGAATTCATATTCTTTTCATCTCGTTCGTTGATCAGTATAACATCAATATAAATCAGATGAATATTAAAAATACTTTTAAATGGTTTTATTGAAGAAGAAGTATATGTTCATCAACTTCCCAGGTTTCTTTTTGAAAATTATTTTGTCAAAAGTAAAGTTGTTACTACTCTTCTTCTTAAAGACTATTAAGAAAGATATTTTAAATCTGTCAGATTTATTTACATTGATGATACTTCTATTTAGAACCATATACTTCACTTGGAAAGGAGTTTGCTGAGTGTATGCAGGCAGTAGCTAAAACTAGCATTCTAGAAGAGGCTAGTGAAGTCAGATCAGTAGCTGTACAAAAGGTTCTGAAACACTGATTTTGTAGAGGCACTGTCAATCAAGACATCTCTCCTTCAATTGTTGGTGACTCTGAAGCAAAGCTATAGAAGATAGTTCAAAGCATCAGAAGCAAAGCAACTGAGGCAGGATACTGAAGACACTTAAGTTGGTATCAGTATAGACTCAGAAGAAAAGCTACAGAGGCAAAATTACAGAAGAATCTGATGAAGCAACGCTAACAGGAGATTCTGAAAGTTTGTTGAGAAGCAACTCTATAAAAGACTCTGAGCAGTTGGTTGATATGTCAGCAACATAGCTCACTTCTGGATAATAAGGACACCTGAAGAATGAAGATCTGGTTTGATCTGAAGCATACCTCTGGATGAACGGTTGGTTAAATCATTCTCTAGAGCTAAGCTGCATAGATCTGAAGCAGAGGATCTAATGCAAGGAATCATTTCCACAGTTGTTCACTTAATAGATGCTGATCAAGATAAGTTGGGTTGCAACTTCACTGTCAGAAGAGTCTACTTTAGATATCATAAAGTTGGTATCAGACTCTTATCAGTCTCCAACCTTCTGAAGAAGCACTTCTGGGTTTGATGTTATTAATTGAGCTAACATCTGTTGATTAAGTGCTTTTGGGCAAAGGCTGATTGTTGATGATCAGAAGAACTTACTAACATAACAGAAATAGTTATGGTTAGAAAGTTTGGTGTAGAGAATCTCTTCAGAAGATTAGAGCAGAAGCTTTGAAGATTTCTGAAGCTAATTCAGAAAGGAAAGATTGTCTCAATTGGTATAAGGTATTATCTAATGAAGCACTGATGCTAAGATTCAAGTTTTGATAACAAGCTTGGAATCAGAAACCAAAGGTGATTTAACAGAAGATCCTACTCCTTCTATTGGTACTCAGAAGTTCTCACACCTTCAGTTGGTACGAGAATTCTAGAAGAAGAAGTCACCCTCAGATACTGATTGATAAGAACAAGATTGTCATTCAAATCAGTTCAAGAAATTCATCTTGGTTTGATGATAATTTATGATGATCAACCACGTTTGTCCAAAGGATAAATTCTTGGTGCAAGAAGATATAGCTTTCATCTGGAAACAAGTCATCTTGAAGATAAAGATGCATGATCATCGGCATCCAAAGATGGATGATCAGAAGATGAAGACCAAAGGAGGAATCAGATAAAGAATGTAGCAGATAGAAGGATAATCTGTTAGAGAGTAGCCATCTAAGACTCTCATGTTTTTAACGTACACTCTGAGAAAGAAAGAGGTTAGTAAAATGGTAGATCAGAAGCTCTACAAAGGTATGAGTTGTACTCTTCTGTATTTTACTGTTTCTAGTCCTGACATTCTTTTCAGTATATGTGTATGTGCTTGATTCCAATCAGATCCTAAAGAATCTCATTTAACAGTTGTTAAGAGATTTTTGAGGTAGCTGAAAGGTACTACTAACGTGACTCTGTGTTGCAGAAAACCAGATAACTATTTTTAGTAGGTTTTTGTTATGCTGATGATACTGAAGTCAGAGTTAGTTGCAAAAGTACCTCTGGTTAGCACTATCCCTTAAAGAAGCAAAATACATCAGATGCTGATTGAAGTATCAGATGCTCTGGATGAAGTGTCAAATGAAGGACATTGATGTACAGATGATTGAAGGATCAAATGGCACATCACCTTCAATTGATATCAGATGATATCTGAAGATCTGAGCAAATCTGAAGTCGTAGACTATCAGAAGATTTGGATCATCTGGAGATCTGGATAAAAGATTCTATTAGAAGATGGTTTGTAAAATCAAACGTTGATACTTCTGAAGTATAGTGTTTTGATGTTGAAGAAACGAGCTGAAATAGTTTCATTATTTCACACCTTCAATTGGTATCTTACATCTTAAATTGGTATCATGTCTCTGACATCCAACCAGAAGCAAAGTGTCAGATAACTCTGAGAAAAACTTCAGAAGATGTTTGAGTGAAGATACAGAAGGTTCTGGCCGCAGAATCAAGAATCAAAGCAAAGGCCAGAACAAGCACTTCAACTCTGGAACTTGAGACTTCTTGAGATATTTTTCAGAAGTAATTAGACTCTGAAATTGGATGCATTTCAAGTTGTTCTAAGGACTGGAATTATTGGTATCAAGATCAAGCTAGAAGGAAGAATAGTTTTCAACCTTCTTGTCTAAATCTAGCAGAGGAAAATTTCAGAAACGAAACATCCAGATTAGTACAAGAAGCTGAAGATGCTAAGAAGACTAAGCAAAATGTTGTAGTTGGATTCTCTTGTGAAACTACTTTTGTACATTGAGAACGTGACATTAGTAAGTTTAGAGGAGATCAACAAGCTATGAAGGATGTACAACAAGTTGTTAGAGAAAGTTCTGCTGAATAGAAACCTGTCAACAATCCTCGTCAGAGCATGCTTCTACAAATTCTGAAGAGTTGTCACTCTCAAAGAAACAGGGGGAGATATAGAAGATGAAATCTAAGAAAAGATATCAACCTACTTTAATTGGTATCAACCTGTAAGAATTAAGTTCTCAAGGGGAGAAATGAAAGATGATTAAGTTCCCAGGTGCTATCTCTCAACTCTTATCTTTTTAATTTCTGACTTTAAAAAGAGAAATTTTTTTTAAAAATCTGTTTTGATGAAAAACTCAAACTTTTTGATGATGTCAAAAAGGGGGAGAAATGAAAGATGATTTTGATATTATCTGGAAGAATAGAATATAACTTGGGGAGAAATGGAAAATGTTTTTGAGAAATAGAATATAACTTTGATATATTCTATAACCTGAAAGAGAATGCAAAAACATATAAACTGCGTTTATTACTAATTATTTGTTTGATGTTTTCCAAGGAACTCTGAACAAGTTCACTAGGCATTCTAAACAGGATAAATGAAAGAAATCTGAGTTCAAATGAACTGGTATCATATAATAGAAGTTATACACTTCGTGAACATAGATTCAGAATCAGATGGACCCAATACTGTTCAGAGATCTGAAAGTTAAAGTTATCTGGAATCATACTGTTTAGAAGATGTAAATTGTCTGTGAATATGATAATCAGAGCATAAAGAATCAGAAATCTTCTTAGAAGCGAGATTTGGATTTAGACACAGAATCATGAGTATCATGTATTGGTATCTGTCTTAGAATCAACATTGGTATCAGATTCAGAAGTAAACATTCTACTAGTTTCTTTTGGTATCAGACTGCTTCAAGAAATCAAGAATCTATCAAGAATCTGAGAAGAAAGCAAGTTTAAAAAAGCAGAATCAAGACTGTATCAAGATCAGAAGATCCAAATATCTGACATATTGTAATCAGGGGGAGTTCTCCCAGGAAGGTTCACAAGTCAGGATATTTGATTTTCACCCAGTCTGAAACTCAGGGGGAGTTTCTCATCTGAAGGATGTTCTGAAGAATAAGAGAAAATGCTTTAGAAGATTTTGAAGTTATATGACCCTGATACAATGCTTAGAGAAGATAAGTTCTAAAGATCTGAAGATGGAAGTTCTGATTGAACTAGTCCAGATGCTGAAGACTCATGCTCTCTTATATTGTAGGGAAGTATTCCTTCTATTCTATTCTATTTGATTGTGTTTTATCAAATTTATATTTTGTAAGTCTTGGGATCAGAGTATGTCTCTGAACAAGCATAAAAATGTGTTTAAGGTTAACACATTCAGGGGGAGCAGTTGCTTAGAACTCTGAATAGGTTAATGCTTGGTGATTACCCTGTATAAAATGTTTTATCAAAATACATGTTTTTGTCATCATCAAAAAGGGGGAGATTGTAAGAGCAAGATTTGTCTCTACAGGATTATCTCTATGTTTTGATGATAACAATTGAGTATTTTTGAAAGAACCATTTTATGGTTTAATGTTTGTTATGTGCAGGTCATATTAAATTAAATATATTAGACCAAACAAACAAAAGCAACGTGTGCAGCTAGTAATATATGGAATTACTATGTGTAACGTCATGAAGCGCTTGGGAGAAGCTAGTTTGCTTATGTATCTGATCACCATCAGTAAGGAACCAAGGATGCTGTATATTGCAGTTGCAATGCTCCTGTGGTTTATGATCTGAAGAAGTGCATCTGATCTAAAAGCAAATGAAGCTCAGTAAAGAAGCAAGTTTGTTTCTGCATCTGATCATGTTCAATAAAGAATCAAGGATGCTGGATATTGCAGTTGCAATGCATCTGTGGATTCTGATCTGAGTTATGCATCTGATCTGGAAGCTAACGAGCGTCTCTGAAGAGTGAGCCCTCTAAAGAACTGTAGTGCTGAAGAATCTGATGACTTGAAGTTCTGAAGGCTGAAGGCTCTGAAGACCAAGTGCGTCAAGACTCTGAAGACATGTTCTGAAGGTCAAGACTCTGAAGACTCTGAAGACATGTTCTGAAGGTCAAGACTCTGAAGACTCTGAAGACATGTTCTGAAGGTGAAGACTCTGAAGACATGTTCTAAAGGTCAAGACTCTGAAGATATAATCATCTGAAGAAGTTTGTGCTGAAGACTCTGATGACTTGAAGTTCTGAAGGCTGAAGGCTCTGAAGACCAAGTGCAAAAGACTCTGAAGACCAGACTCTGAAGAAGAAAGATTATGAAGCTTCACCAGACAAGACGTGTTCAATCAGATGAGCTGTTGCTATCAACTCTGATGAACAAAGTGCTGAAGTCAGAATCTGATGTTTACTATGCTATCTATACCAAAGTAGTTTCTGAACTACTCATCTGTAACATCAGAAGAAGAACCAAGCCAGAAGCAAATTTGTCCAAGTTGTTAAATGAAATATTACCGTTGCAAGAAAAGGACAAGAAAGTGATGTCATCCAACACGTGCTTATCTATCCGTTGAAATATGACCGTTGGAAATTGAAAGGACTTTTCTATCCTTACAACGTCATTCTTGGAAGCACTATAAAGGCAGAATCATTTGATTATTCAAATGTTGCTTGGTGAGCTGAAGTGGTTACTAAGTGGCTGGAGCTGTTGCTCGTATTTGCTACTTGCACTGTTGTGCTACTGTTGCCATGAATAAAAGCTCTTAAGTAATATAAAAGCTATGTTTTAATAATCTCTTAGAGAGTTATTATTAGATTTAGTTTTTATATTAGAAAGCAAGGAGTTGTTGCTCAATACTTGCTAGGAACTTAATTAGGAGTAATCTGCTTATTTGAGAAGCACTTATGTAATCTCCGGCAACACAAATTCTATTTTAGAATTAGTGGTTCCTCAAGTGATCTTGTGAAGATCAGTATACTTGAGATGACAAGTGACAGTAGTCATTTGTGGAAATCCTAATAGGAGATCTTTAGTGATCGGATTCTATTAAGGTGTCAATGAACGTTATATCCTTGGGGATCCCTGAACGTGTCATTGTCAAGTTGTTAGTCACTTGCAGTTAGCTTGTGCAACTGTAATCTGTTTGGTTATAGTGGATTAAGTCCTTGCAGTGAGTAAGGCGAAATCACCTTGGAAGGGTGGACTGGATTAGCTTGAGAGTTGCTCAAGTGAACCAGGATATATCTTGTGTTCTTTACTTGTTTAGTTTATTATTTATGCTTCCGCATTGCTACATCTAGAAACAACACAGAAGAAGATGTCAAAAGTTTTAAGTAACCAAATACCCAATTCAAACCCCCCCCCTTTCTTGTGTATTTTTCACACCTTCAATTTGAAGCTTGCATTTTGACTTATCTTGCTTGGAAATTTGACCTAAACTAGGGGATTTTACACAGAAACCCTAATTTAGAAGCTCCTCTTCTCCTTGATTTCTCTTGAATTCTGCTTGGCATATCTCCATATCCTTCTTTATATGTCCAATGATGAACCCCACATCTCTCCACTAGACTTGAATGCCCCTTAAATCAGTCAATTGACCTAGGGTTGACCTAGGGTTGACCCAGATGAAACCCTAGTTGACTGTCTTCAACTGCAATATTTGTGATCACACCAATGACTTGTCTCCTTCTCCAAATGACTTTCCAAGTCTCTCATACTGTCTAGATACTCTCCATGCCTTCAACTCACAGCTCACAACCCTCTTGCTGACCCTCAGATACCCTCAGCTAGGAGATATCCTCAATGCTTGATCCACTGAACCCCCTGCTTTCAAATTCTTTTCTGATGACTTGAATGAGATTGAATTGGGATAATAACCTCTTGATAGGCTTCTAGAGATGAGAATAATGATTGGTCCCCCTGTTGTATGACTTGCTATGCTTATGCTATGCAGATGATTAGACTATGCACATGACTCTATATGCAAATGCTAATGACATTGAAACATAAACCAAATGAATAAGGTTGGGCAAATTTTAGGGTGCAACAGCTGCCCCTATTCAAGCGGCTTGGACCCGATTGGGTGAAGAGCCCGGAGCCTTCAGACATTCGCGGTGCGAGACGGTTGAATACTAAGAACCCGGAAATTTGCCAACAGCGGAACTAAATTGCGCTCCTGCTTGAGGAACGACATTCATCAGCTGAATTTAACTGTTACGGAAACCCACTGATCTCGTGCGACCGTGCTGGGGATTGTCTTCATCGTTCTGAAGAGGATTCTGTCATAACAAATTGCTTGCTTGTCCACGTTAGGACTCTGTCTGTCATCAATACGAAGAAATCTCAACTAAGACCTGTCCACGTTAGGATTCCACTTGCTGTTAACCCAGAAAAATCTCGGCAACGCCGCTGGGGATAATTCGTCTGCATTTCCATAAACTGAATCGTCCACGTTAGGAGTAAAACTCTTCCACGTTAGGAGTAACACCTGTCCACGTTAGGAATCATTTCTTCTGTATCTGTCCACGTCAGGACTAACCCTTTCATCTTTCCACGTCAGGAAGCAATCTTCTTTCCACATAAGGAGAACTATATCAATCTGTCCACGTAAGGACTCCAATACCACTTGACATGTCCGCGTCAGGACTCCATTCTTTCCACGTAAGGAATCCAACTTTGGTTCTGAACCTGTCCACGTCAGGACTCAACTTTCCACGTAAGGATTACATCATTCTTCCACGTCAGGAATCAACTTTTCTTGAATCTGTCCACGTAAGGACCCCAACTTTTCCACGTAAGGAATAAATCTTCTTTTGAGTCTGTCCACATCAGAACTAAACCCCTTCCATGTCAGGAATACACTCTTTCTTTCCACGTCAGGAATACAAACCTCTTTCCACGTAAGGAATGCTATCCGTTTTCCACGCAAGGAAACATAACTTTTCCACATAAGGCAACCAATTCCTTCCGATTTGTCCGCGTCAGGACTACATTTTTCCACGTAAGGAATGCCATCTTACTCTGTCCGCGTAAGGACTCCACTCTTTCCACGTTAGGAATCACCTCTTTCTCCGTAAGGAATCCTCTTCTGATATGTCCGCGTAAGGACTACATCGTCCACGTTAGGACCCACTTCTCCACGTTAGGAATAATTTCTTTGATTTGTCCATGTCAGGACACTAAACTCGTCTTGATTTGTCCACGTTAGGACTCAGGCGTCTCCGACCTGCTGAGGAAATAAGACTTGTCCACATAAGGACTCACACCCTTGTCTGATTTGTCCACGTCAGGGCACCAACACAAAGAGTAATCACTTTTGTCAACGTCATGACCTCCCATTCCACTAATTTCGAGAACCCGAATCTGCCCACGTTAGGACTAACACACCTCACCAATCCGGGGAAATAAACCTGTCCACGTTAGGACGCCCACTTCTGAAGAAATCCCGTCAATATAGGAATAAATTGTCCACGTCAGGACTTAGTTCTCCAATGATCCTCCCCCACAAACTTCTTAGCACTGACGTGACAGCGACTTTGAGACGGACTCTACTGGGGATGTCTGGAAACCACACTATCGGACGCCTGCTCTGATAACCGGCGGTGGCCTCTGAACTTCTGATTCATGGAACCCCTGATGACAACTAATTCTGCCTGGGAATAAAGAGAAACTTATCCTGGTAACTCTGTGGGGAATACTGCCGAAACTGACATTATCATTGGATATCTCATGCCGAGATCTTGAGTGTTTGGTAGTTCATTTGAGCAAGTGCTTTCCCCACCTGCTGCTAGAGTACAGAAACTGCTTCAGCAAAACAAATGCTGAAGATAATGCCGACTCCGCCGGGGATAGCCAGATGCTACAGAATTATTCCAGCAAAATAAATGCTGGAAGGGTGAAGTCAACCCTGCTGGGAAATTAGGAACTTAAACCAAACACCTTGTTGAAGTAGCATCCTGCTGGGGAATATAACTCTGCTGGGAAATAGCAGATGTGGACAGTACGATCGGATTTCTGCTGGAGAGTGAACTGATATTACACAGTATCCCTGACAAAATAAATGACAGGACCCACCATCAACTCTGCTTTGGAGAGTCTTGATCTTCGAGTTCCGCGGGGAGGAAAGAACACTTGCTGAAAAGAGAATTCCGCTGGGGATGAGATGATTCTCTTGGGGGAAATTAACTGATTCCGCTGGGGGAGAGTGCATGACCCTGCGGGGAAAGATGAACCTGTCTGAATACAGCCTTACGATCTTGGAATCGCCAAACTCTATTGAGGACGAATAACTTTTCTGGGGCACGTCCTTTGGATAAGCTACGGCTAGCTGGGGAATTCTATCCTTCTTCAGGAAGAACATGCGTGACCTACGTGGGGACTGAGTCTTTCGTT
The DNA here is from genome assembly GCA_963859935.3 of Lathyrus sativus. Classification (NCBI taxonomy): domain Eukaryota; kingdom Viridiplantae; phylum Streptophyta; class Magnoliopsida; order Fabales; family Fabaceae; genus Lathyrus; species Lathyrus sativus. The sequence continues at coordinate 559,414,391 of OZ012736.1, forward strand.
ATCGCAATCTTTTGATCATCTTCCTCGTATGGTTATGAAACCTGCAACAACACAAACAAGACACGACAAGCCTATGCAATCAAATCAATTCAGGTTAGTGACGTTACACTCAGTTAATTCAAAGCTTTAATGATTGTTGGCAAGGGCCAGTGATGTTATACTCATGCTAGCTTCACTAAACTTAGGCGTTTTATCATGCACAAAACAGTAAAGAACCAGCATCAACTACTGAATAACATATTTTATTGATCGGGCCCCTGAATGGGCGGAGTTTTTGTACATGGGATGTAACTCCTGAAAAGAGGAAGCTACGCAAAGCAAATATACAAGTATGCAAGTATGCACAAGAAGCATGAATATTGACAACTTAAATTTGTACACATGTCGGCAACGGGATGCGGATGAACACCACGAACTGATCCTCCCATGACTCGCCCGACTCTAATGCTTTTCCGGGTATCCTCACTTCTGAAGAGATTGTATCCGATAACTGGCTCCTCAAATATATTCTCCCGCATTGATGCTCATTGAATTCGGACCGCAGTCATTTGCTTTTCAAATCCCTAACTTTTGCGTGAACCGCCCTTTACGGGTTTTCAGTTCACCGGGATACCCTTTTTTGCCGAAGCCGCCCAGTGTAGGTTTTCAACTTCGCGGGTGTACATTTTTTCAATTTTATCCCTAACTTTTGCCCGAACCTTTCATTCTGTTTTTGGTTCGCCAGGATGCCCCATTTTTGCCTGGACTCTCTTTTTCTGTCCAGCGGGTCTATTTTAGGCAAAGTATTTTTTAACTGCGTCCGAATTCACAGGTGACACAAAGTCTTCTCCGTCCATGGCGGACAACAATAAAGCTCATCCTGAAAAGACTTTTCTGACAACGTATGGCCCTTCGTAGTTGGGGGTCCACTTGCCCCTGTGATCTGCTTGCGGCGGGAGAATCCTTTTCAGCACAAGGTCGCCCGTCTGAAAGCTTCGCGGATGTATCTTCTTGTCGTACGCTTTCTTCATTCGGCTCTGGTACAAACGACCGTATGCTAGGGAAGCTAGCCTCTTCTCGTCCATTAAGCTCAGTTGGTTCAATCTATTCGTTACCCATTCTGCCTCGTCCAGCTGAACGTCTCGCAATACCCTCAGAGAAGGGATCTCAACTTCCAATGGTAATACCGCTTCCATTCCGTATACCAACGAAAACGGAGTTGCCCCGGTTGATGTGCGTACCGTCGTACGATAACCGTGCAAAGCAAAAGGTAGCATTTCATGCCAATCCTTATAGGTCACCACCATCTTCTGGACGATCTTCTTTATATTCTTATTGGCCGCTTCGACAGCGCCATTCATCTTGGGTCGGTAAGGGGAGGAGTTGTGATGTTCGATCTTGAAATTCTGACAGAGCTCCTTCATCATTTTGTTGTTCAGATTTGAACCATTATCCGTAATTATCCGCTCGGGAATCCCATATCGGCAAATGATATCTCTCTTGATGAATCTAGCCACCACTTGCTTCGTTACATTCGCGTAAGACGCCGCTTCCACCCACTTGGTGAAATAATCGATTGCTACTAGGATGAACCGATGCCCGTTAGAAGCCGTCGGCTCGATCTTTCCAATCATATCGATTCCCCACATCGAGAATGGCCATGGAGATGACATCACATTTAAAGGACTCGGAGGCACGTGTATCTTGTCAGCATAGATTTGGCACTTGTGGCACTTCCTCGCGAACTTGAAACAATCAGTTTCCATCGTCAGCCAAAAGTAACCTGCCCTCAGCAGCTTTCTTGTCATAGCATGCCCACCAGCATGCGTACCAAAGGTGCCTTCGTGAATTTCCTCCATGAGAAGCTTTGCCTCTTTCTCGTCTACACAACGCAACAACACCAAATCGTGGTTTCTTCTGTACAAGATGCCATCCGGATTCAAGTAGAAATTACCCGCTAATCTCCTGAGAGTCTTCTGATCTTGACTGGATGCCCCAGCCGGATACTCTTTATTCTTCAGAAAATTAAGGATATCAAAATACCACGGTTTATCGTCGGATGCTTCATCAATAGCAAATACATAAGCTGGCCTGTCCAACCGAGAGATAGTGATTTGGGGAGCTTCGTTCCAGAAGTTGACCTTGTACATGGAAGACAAAGTGGCAAGGGCGTCAGCCATTTGATTTTCTGCCCGCGGTACGTGATGCAATTCAACCTTGTCGAAGAAAGGCAACAATCTCCTTGCATAATTCATGTAATGTATCAAATTAGGCTGCCGTGTCTCCCATTCCCCTTTTATCTGATTCACTACCAGAGCCGAGTCTCCGTATACATCTAGATGCTTGATTCGCAAATCAATGGCTTCTTCAAGCCCCATTATACAAGCTTCGTATTCGGCCTCATTATTGGTAACGGCAAAGGTCAATCGGGCAGTAAACGGGATGTGCGACCCGTGTGGCGTGGTGATGATTGCCCCTATTCCGCTACCGTAAGCATTCACGGCTCCGTCAAATATCATCTTCCATTTGGAACCCAACTCCGGTCCTTCGTCTGGCAACGGTTCTTCACAATCTTTCATCTTTAGGTACATGATATCCTCGTCAGGAAAATCAAACCTCATCGATTGGTACTCTTCAATAGGCTGCTCCGCCAGATACTCAGACAGCACACTCCCCTTTATAGCCTTTTGCGAGACGTATTGGATATCATATTCAGTCAAGACCATCTGCCAACGGGCAATTCTACCTGACAACGCTTGCCTTTCGAACACATATTTGATAGGATCCATCTTCGAGATGAGCATGGTTGTATGATTCAGCATGTACTGCCTCAAACGCTTGGCGGCCCAGGCTAGCGCGCAACAAGTTTTCTCCAGCATTGAGTATCGAGATTCACAGTCTGTAAATTTCTTACTCAGGTAATAGATCGCATGCTCTTTCCTCCCCGTCTCGTCGTGTTGACCGAGAACACAACCCATGCTTCCCTCAAGAACCGTCAAATACATGATCAAGGGTCTCCCTGCCACTGGGGGTATCAAAATAGGAGGCTCCTGCAGATACTTCTTTATTTTATCGAACTCCTTTTGACAATTTTCGTTCCACGTTACAGCTTGATCTTTCTTTAACAGCTTGAATAATGGTTCACACATGGCCGTTAGGTGAGATATGAACCGGGCAATGTAGTTCAATCTCCCTAAAAACCCGCGCACCTCTTTCTCTGTTTTAGGCGTCGGCATTTCTTGAATCGCTTTTATTTTAGCAGGATCGACCTCTATTCCTCTTTCGCTTACGATAAACCCCAGCAGTTTACCCGATCTCACCCCGAAGGTGCATTTATTAGGGTTCAGCCTCAGCCTGAACTTCCTAAGTCTTTTAAACAACTTCAGCAGATTCACCAAATGCTCTTCCTCCGTCTGGGATTTGGCAATCATATCGTCAACATAAACTTCGATCTCTTTATGCATCATGTCGTGGAAAAGAGTCGTCATCGCACGCTGATATGTTGCCCCAGCATTCTTCAAACCAAAGGGCATCACTTTGTAGCAAAATGTTCCCCATGGCGTTATGAAAGTAGTCTTCTCCATATCCTCTGGCGCCATTTTAATTTGATTATAGCCTGAAAAGCCATCCATGAAGGAGAATACGGAGTATTGAGCAGTATTATCAACTAACACGTCAATGTGAGGAAGTGGAAAATCGTCTTTTGGGCTTGCTTTATTCAAATCTCTATAATCCACGCACATTCGAACCTTGCCATCTTTCTTTGGCACTGGTACGATGTTGGCAACCCATGAAGGATACTTCGTCACAGCCAGGAAACCAGCGTCCCACTGTTTCTGCACCTCCTCTTTGATCTTCATTGCCATATCTGGTCGTGTTCTGCGAAGCTTTTGCTTGACTGGCAGGCAATCTTCTTTCAGTGGCAGGCGATGCACGACCATATCTGTATCGAGCCCTGGCATATCCTCATATGACCAAGCGAATACATCATTATACTCTCGGAGCATTTCAACCAGTCTTCGCTTGATATCACTCTGCAGTGCGGCTCCGATACGAATATTTTTCTCAACCCCTTCCGACCCCAAATTGATAATTTCGATGACCTCGTCGTGAGGCAGAATGGCTCTTTCCTCTTGCTTTACTAACCAAGACAGTTCTTCAGGAACGTCGCTATCTTCGACAACCTCTTCTTCAGCCTGAAACACCGGGTGCTCAAAGTCGGGACGAGTCATAGGTGGTTCAAGGATGTCATCTGAAAATGTTATCCTGCAAAAGGAATGGTTAAGTGCTTCAAAATGCGTATAAAGCGAATAACCACGTTGCCATTTTATTGAAAAATACAAAACAAGAAAGACAGGGATTACGGTATTTGCACATGAAAAAACGCCATTTATTTGATGATTAACACGCAATGTTTATAACAACACAGCCCTAAGCAAATCCTGATGCCCCGGGCAAGACATCAGATTATTCAACAATTAATGAAGCAAAGCATTACTGTTTAAAAGTCACAGGAACAAGCTCCTGAATAGACCAGTTGCACAGTCCTTGTCCTGGCGTGCTTGGCTGAATCCAGGCATCCATATCACAGTCGATGTCTCCTTCATCAGACTCTGAAGCAGCATTGACAGTTTCATGACACACTCCACTGGCAGAGATGGTAATTGGCTTTCTGAAACGGGGGGCCCCCACGGAAGGAGTTGATGACGACGGTTGGTACCCCAGTCCGAACCGGTCCATCTTCACAGGAATGTCCAGCACTTTTCCCCAGCCCTTGGCTTCTCCTGCTTCCACTAGAGCTTGAGCTTCCTTATACGATGAGACAGCTATCTCTGGCACTTTGCTCGGCCCGGGACCTTTGTCCTTGATGCGCAAACCTTCGAATGCCTGGCATGGTGTCTCGTGGATCTCCCCGTCGACTTCCACATATTTAAACGAAGATAGATGGCTGACCAGGATGTCTTCTTCTCCGCACACGGTGACTACACTGTCTCCGACCATATATTTCAACTTCTGATGCAGGGTAGACGTGACGGCCCCTGCCCCATGAATCCAGGGTCTTCCAAGCAAGCAGCTATACGCAGGCTGTATATCCATGATATAAAACTCCGTTGCAAACACTTCCGGCCCCACTTGCAGAGGCAAGGTAATCGATCCGAAGACTGTTCTCCGCGTGCCGTCAAATGCTCTGACTACCAAATCACTGGGTGTACACAAAATCCCTCGAACATCCAGCTTCATCATCGCCTTCTTGGGCAACACATTCAAAGATGATCCGGTGTCAACCAAAACGTGCGACATTACTGATCCTCTACACTCAACAGATACGTGTAATGCCATATTATGATCTCTCCCTTTCGGAGTCAAGACGAAATCGGTAAAGCCCAAACTGTGGCCTGCATTCACATGTGCCAATACTCCTTCTAGCTGATTTACGGAGACGTCTTGGGGTACGAAAGAAGTATCCAGGACTTTCAGCAAAGCGTTTCTGTGAGCTTCCGAACACAGCAGCAATGACAAGATGGATATTTTGGACGGTGTCTGCTGCAGATGCTCCACAATCTTATAATCACTTTTTCGAATTAAGCGCATGAACTCTTCTACATCCTTCGATGCTGCTTCTTTTTCACTTGCTTGTACCGGAACATTTTCAACCACTTTCCCTTTTCCTTTCGCTAGTCTTTCAGCCTCCACTTCAGGAGATATAAAGATCCTGCCACTCCTCGTCATGCCTCCTGAACCAACAACATTATCCACAATCTCCGTTGGCTGCTTGTTAACATCAATCTTTATCCCATCACAATACACCTCTAACCCATATGACCATGGGACTGCTTTCTTGTTCTCGTACGGGATTGGCCCGGCCTTAGTTATGGTGATCGGTGGTCGCTGAGCTGGTGCTGCAATAGTGATCATCTTCCGAGGAATCGTTACTGTGGCCACATCACTCCGATTATCCATTACTACCCCTGCAGGCTCGTCAGTTGCCGCTCGATCAAACTGCAATATGCCCTCATCAATTAAAGCCTGAATGCCTTTCTTCAAATCCTCACACCCCCCAGCTAGGGTCCAACAGTCTAAGCAATACTCGTTACATCCTGGGTAAACACCTCCTTGTAACAGTCGGCTCTTTATCTCGCTCAGCGGCGTCTTTAAATCTTCAACATTCATAATAAGATTCAGACCCTCCTCAGTCAGAACGACGTTAGCCCCATGATTGGGCATGGGTTTCTGGACTATATTCGGACCTGCCGTTCCAAAATTGATAGTCTTGTTGTCTAAAAGATCCTGCACAACGTGCTTAAAAGCATGGCAACCTTCTATATCGTGACCCGGGGCTCCAGAATGAAACTCGCAGTGCCTGCTTGCATCGTAACCAAACGGGGGAGCTCCCGTTATCGGCGCCAGAGTTCTTTTCTCTACCAGGTTTAATCCCAACAATGTCTGCAATAAATCGGCATAGGTTGAGGGAGGCTTCTCAAACACTCTTCTTGGTTTACTACCCTGGAATCTTCGTTGAGCCTGCTGTGCCCCTTGCTGAGGCTGCTGCTGCTGTGGCATTGGTTGCTGCTGAACCGGTTGTTGTTGCTGGAGTGGTTGTTGCTAATATGGGATAGTAACACTCGCCACCTGCTGCGGCTGACGATATTGACCTCGTCCCCTGCCTCGGCCTCGGCCTCGGCCTCCAAATACTGCGCTTGCCTCGCCCTGACGGCGCCCACCATAAGCTTTCCTATTACTGCCAGATGCGGTAGATTCCTCGACTTGGAACTTTCCTTGCTTAATGTTACGTTCAATCTTTCCCCCCATCAGAATCAGGTCTGAAAAACTGGCCAGAGACGTATGAAACAGCATATCATGAAACAGCCCTGTGAATGTGCCGACAAACATGTCATTCATTTCCTTATCTTCTACAGGAGGACGGACCCTGGCAGCCATATCGCGCCACCTTTGCGCGTACTCTTTAAAACTCTCCCCCTTCTTCTGCGAAAGCCCGGCCAACTGGACCCGATTGGGTGCCAAGTCGCTGTTATACTTGTAATGGGCTACAAATGCCTCTGCCAATTGCTTCCATGTCTTGATATCAGTTGGCTCCAACCCCATGTACCACTCTAGGGAAGGGCCCGATAGACTATCCTGAAAGAAATGCATTAGCATTCTTTCATCAGTTGAGTATGCAGACATTTTTCTGTAATAAGCTCGTACATGCACTTTCGGACATGTGTCTCCTTTGTACTTGTCGAACGCAGGAGCTTTGAATTTAATTGGCACCCTCAAGCCAGGTACCAAGCCCATGGTTGCCATGTCCAAACCCACAGCACTTTGGTTTAAGACTCCCTTCATCTGCTCTTCCAGCATTCTAATCTTTTGGGAATCATCCATCGGCCCTTCAAAACCTCCTCCGGAGAAGGCGTCCTCCTGCTGATCTTCTTGCCACATACCGTTTCCAGCCCCGTACCCATCGTATCCATTATTACGTCCAGCTCTGATCTGATTCATCCCCGGACCTCGGCCTCTGTTGCCGTACCCTTGAACACCTCCAGCAGGACCAAAAGCCATAAATCCGGTACCGTTTCCGTTTCCAAAGCCTCCGTAACCCTGATTGACCATACCATAACCATCTTGCCCAAAGCCTTGAGCATTAAAGCCATACTTCCCGGTGTTATCAAATCCCTGATCGTTGAAGCCGAACCCAGTATTGACAAAGCCATTGCCTCCTAGATTATCTCCCAAATTGACATCACCCAGCCCAGCATTAAGGACAGCAGTCTCATTCCCCACTCCAACGTTACCATTCACAGCAGCGGTAGCGTTGTTGACATTAGCAGCAGGTGTATTGATTACAGGCGGAGCCACTGGCGTGGGAGTGCCGTCTCCATGAACAGTATCGACCCGGACAGACTGATGATCTTCATTACCATGACCAGCGCTTCGGGCCAACAGAGGCTGGACCATGGCCTGCAAATTCTCCTGCCCTTTTGCTATAGCTTCCATGGTCTGCATGAAGAGGGCGAGCTTCTCGCGCACATCTTGCATCTCGTTCTGCATTTGGTCCATGATTTTTCGACAATTGGAGCGTGTAGAATAGCGGTGCGGATGTTGATCTGCAATCCTGTTAAGTACCTGTTAAAAGCGGGAAATAAGACACTACTCAAAGATTACCTGTAATGCAATATGAATGCAATGCAATGTGTCTGTGCATTAGGGAAGTTCATTCCCCCAGTTCTAGTGCGAAGGTGCCGGTGCAGTGACAGTGTTGACAATAGGAATATCGGAGCTGAATCATAGAAAGCCTCATATATTGCAGGGAGAATCAATAAGCCCAGGGTACAATATCACTGAGAGTACAAAGAAGGCATGACCTCAACCAACAATCCTGGTGATGGTCAGCACTATGCAAATAAAGCATACAAGTTACTACATGAAATGATCAAATCCTCCCAAAAGTTTGGTACTCTTCTATCAACTTCTTGGTCTCCGGATGGCTTGGTCGATCAAGAAGCCCTTCAACAAGCTGGTTTCTCCTCTTAAGGACACGGCGTACGTCTTCAGCAGTTTCTTCCCATGTTGCTTCTCCGAAGCAATCTTCTAACTTTCGCTTCTGAGACACTGCTTCATCTCTGGATTTGATTGCCTTGTTCAGTGCATGCTGGACACTATACCGGGTCATCACTTCCTCCTCACACTTCTTAATGCTAGACCTCAACTTCTCCTCGAGGTCGGAAATTTGCTGCTTCAGCCTATCTTCCCTCTTCTTGTTGTTGGTGAGTGTGGCATTCCAAGTCTTATTGCAAGAAGAGATCTCTCGGTGAGCGATGTCAAGCGCCTTCTTCTTGGATTCAAGCATGTCATGGGAGCTTCTGAACTCTTGCCCCAGACGTTCGCGCTTTTTCTTTTCCTCAGTCAACTCAGCCCCTAACCTGTTTAACAACTCGATCTGTTGTTGGAAAGCATATACGGCCTTGTTTTTCTCGCTGCGTGCTTGGGCTAACTCTTGCTCTAACCCTTCATTAATCTTCATTAAGGCTTCTTTTTCTCTCACAATTTGCTCGTACGCCTCCCTGGAAACAGTAGTTGGCTCTTCTGCCGGAATAAGAGCGAGGATTGGTGCGTCTGGAAATGGCATCTTCAACTGACTTGCTCTTTCCTGGATCCAGACCCTGTAAGGTGCATAGGCCTGACAGTCATTCTTTCCTAACAGTGGCTTCCCTCTGCGGTTAATACGCGTCCAGGCATGTTGCAGCTTGGCTAATAACTCCCCCTTCAAATCCCCTGTGAAGTACAGAGATTCCTGTACTTCTTCCTCCTGAGGTGGATTCTTCAGTGCATATCCGAACTGGCGAATGAATAGAGAAGGGTTGTAATTGATACACCCTTTTCTTCCGATCAGCGGCACATTAGGGTACCCAGAACAACCGAAGATGAGCTCAGATCCCAACAGGTCTCGATCAAACCACTCCATATCTTCCGACGATAGCCTCATCAGGCGCTCTGGCCAATCAACTGGGACTGTAGTCTCTGCAAGAGATCCTCTCTTAGGAAGGTGACTCTCAAACCACATACTCAACAAGGGCACACACAGATGAACATTCTTCCCTCTTCCCTTCTCATTCTTGTAATGCAGTGAGTGGTAGAGATCTCCGAGTAAGGTAGGTACAGGATTACCAGCGGCAAACAAGTAGAAAGCATCAAAGTCCACAAAATCCGGTATGTTGGGAAACAATATTATGCCGTAAATGCACAGAGCCAGCACAGCATTGAAAGCAACCCAGCACCCGCTCTTGGCGTACTCTTGGGCTTTACCAACTAAGAACTGGAGTGAGAAGCCTGGAACTCCACGGGAAACAGTGGTCACAAGTTCAGAAGCATCAATATGCAAGGCTTTTGCCAAATCCTCCGGCTTGGGCTTGGCGTCATAATGAATGAATGGAACCTGGTTCTGCACGGGCAGCTCAACATACTCAGCGTATTCCTCCAGGGTTGGTCCCATAATAAAGTCAGAGAACGTAAAGCACCTCAAAGCAGGGTCGTAGAATTGCATCAGAGCATACAACCCATCTAACTCTACCTCTGTAGGTTTACACACCAATCTCAATAGTCTACCATAGCTCATCCGGAAGCTCCTACGAACACCCTCATCAGCAAGAGAGATCAACCCAAGTAGAGGAACAGTATCAGGCGTAGGCAATTTGTAAGCAACCGTTCTCCTTAAGCTAGTCATGATCAAACACTCAGAAGTCTGGGTACTAGAACTAGGGAAATGCAAATGCACCTGCAGCACAGACACATGTTAGTGAAATGCAAATGGTAATGGATATGCAGTGATGCAATGCAAGTAACATGCAACAGGGACCAAAGCTGTAGCTGAATAGCCTGAACCCAATCAAGAAAGGTCTCAGATAGACCATCCAGAAGTCCTCAAGCCCTGGTCTCAGATATACCTCAAACAAGGCTCCAATACTGGTCTCTGATAGACCCCATAATCATAACCTAAATGGTCTCTGGCCGACCTCAAATCATATCCCCCACTGGTCTCTGACAGACCTCAGAACACATCTCCAAATAGTCTCTGACAGACCTCGGAACACACCAACTGGTCTCTGACAGACCTTAGAACCCTCCATAAATATCCAAGATCCTGATCAACAAACCGGTGGTCTGAAGGTCTAGTTACCTGCATAACCCTGAATCCCCTCACAGGTGGGTGGCCCTATAACTGGCACAAGGTACGGCATCCTATGCGGTCGTCGGCGTCACAGACTTTCAGGGTTGATGATACGATTCCCAGAAGGAGTGGCATCATCAATTCCTGAAGAGGCCTCACTTAGCCAACTTCCAAATGATCGGTCCCCAGAGTCGACAATCCAACTAACCAGCAACCCACGCCAACCAAAGGAAGGGGCAGGAGGCCAACCAGAGGAACCTCGTCTGAGTGTAGATTTCATGGGACACCAAAGCAAGCAAAGCAAGCGGGCGCCCACTAATTTCTACTCTAATTCTAGGTGCACTCAAGCCCAGGTCCGGCTTCTCACTCAATATCAGAACACCCGTCACACCCCAGATACAACAATAATAATCAATATATAAAGCTGAAAAATAGAAGGTTAGAAATATAAAATAACTCCATACAAAATCCTCGACGGGAAAACAAGCGCTAGGATTGACTCTCTTAAGGGACGTTGGATCCCAAATGCATAAGAACTATCGCAGTCCTTAGCAGCCAGGGGACGTTGGATCCCCAGCAGAGTCGCCAGCTGTCGCTACTGCGAAAATCGGCGCCGGCTGAACAGAAGAGTCGCCACCGTGCGTTATTTATCCCACGGGAGGGAAAGGAAACGCTCAGAGTAAACCTCGCACAATACGGGAAAGGTATGGTCATCGCAACCACAACCTAGGTTCGGGAGTCGGTTACGCAAGGGGAAGGTATTAGCACCCCTCACGTCCGTCGTACTCGACGGGATCCACGCTTGTTTTCGGGTATGGATTGTTATTCTATCTAAACTATAGGTCAAGGGTTAAAAAGAAAATAAAATGAAAATAAAAATGACTCGGCAAAGTATCGCACTTTATGCCTACGTATTCCCGTCTGGAACGAGAAATCAGAGTCAATGTAGTTCGCCTACCTACGGGAAAGGAGGGGAAGGTTGCTCGCTAGGATATCGCATCCTATGCCTACGTACTTTCACACGGCATGAAAGATCAGAGCAAACGTAGTTCGGGACACGGAAGACACAAGCTTGTCTTGGTCGATTTTATTCCTTCTGAAAAAGTTTTCCGATTAACAGTCCCAGCGGACAAAAATGACGTCTTTGATGAGTTCACATTCTTTTACGGAAGAAGTGTCTTTTATTGTGTTTGAAATCTTTATGTGTTTTTCTGTTTGTTTTGAGGAAGAAGAGACAGAACTCTAACCTACGGTTGCGAAGGGAATCAAACTAACCTAATGTTATCATGCATGGGTTAAGACCTAGTGTCTATCATGCTCCTCTCTTGCACAGAGAGAAACAGAGATCCTAAGGGATAGGCAGAAACAGAAACAATATCAGATATATACAGTAAAACAGTAAAATGCATGGATGCAACAGTACAAGCGAGGCAAGGGAGTCCCACTCAACCTCGAACCTAGAAAACAATAGGCAAAAGTGAACAGACTTCACTTTCAACCCAGCAGGGTAGACAGCAAACAATACAGTCCAGAAAACCAATCAATACATCAGCAATAAAATACAACAGCAAAAGAAACAGCATCAGCAGCTCTGAATCAACATCTGGCTTCAAGTAATCTCCAATCAGCTACAGGCTTCAACAAGCATCAATCTCCATCTTCATGACCTTCAGGCAAGGGCTTTGATCATCAGTCTTCTATCTGCAATGGCTTTTCTTCAAGCTCAAACCTCCAGGATGAGGGATTAGTCACAAGAGTGAATTGGGTGTTAAGCAATCAGTTGACTACCAAGGGTGGTGAACAGACTGCTTCTAACACAAGAGACATTTTCTCTCAAGAGTTCTATCTCATAGACACTATCACCAAGCCTTCCAAAGGAAGGGGGTGAGTGTCTTAGAGAGACTCTGAATCACAGAGAAGAATGGATGCAGACAAGGCAATCCATGTTTGAGAAACAAACTTTCTAACCTAGAGCTCTGCCTAGCTCCTAAACCCTGGTCTCCTCAGCATCTGCTAGCAAGAATCTTCTCTTCAACTCTGGAAGTTGAACTTCAATCTCTGGATCTCCAATGGCTTCCATCTCCTCAAGTCTTCAGCTCTCCCAGGTCCCCAAACAAACCCAATACCCAAACAAGCAAGCAACAATCCCCAGAGGGCACACCACACCAGTCAATCAGATATACAGAGTACATTAATAGCAGTAGGGGAATCCTGACTTTTTCTAAGGGATCTAATAACTACCCATAGCCCCTATAGCCCCATAGCTAAACTGTTCAAACCCTAAGTCCTAAGGGAAATGAATTGATTCTCCTAAGTCATCACCTAAAAAACCCTAATTTGTTCATGTTGTTCAAGCCTACATTAAGCACCTAAAATTATTTTCTAAAAATGGGAACTAAATTGTTTCTACAAGTTCAATATCTCATCTAAACAACCTAAAAAGAATTAACAAAAAATATGAAAGCATCTAGTATAACAAAAATTAACAAAATCATGCATGAAATGAAGCTATTTAAAATGTCATTTATTTAGAAAATATGGGAAAAATATCAAATAAAAATAAAATGCAATTTTTATTTTTTTATAATTTTCTAGACATTCTAATGAAAATGATGTAAAAAGAATGAATTAAAAATGATTTTTTATCTATTTATTATGAATTTTTTAAAATGAATGAAAAAAAATGAAAAGGAAATAATAAAAAGAAAGAGAGAAATAGCCAGGGGGTGAGAATAGAAGATTATTCACGTTCAGATAATTGGGCCTGATAACATGGGGGGTGGCAAAAGCAAGGCCCACGCTCCCCCCTTTAATGAAACGCAGCGTTTCAATGGGGGGAGGATTCCCTCTCAAACTCAGAATTAAACTAGAGCCACACGATGGTCTCTTTGGTCAAAAGTCTAACAAGCAATGGACGATCAGGATTTCGTCTTCAACCTTGGTTCATGAAAGCTAGGGTTTACACTCCATGGAAGCCATGCACGTATCATGTTCAAGCTCTCTGTTCTCCTTCTACAGGCCACGGTTCAACTCGATCCAAACATGAAAATCATTCAGAATTTCTCCCTCTACAAGCCTATGGTCATAGTTTGTTCTGAAACTCAACATAACTCTCAACCCGATAGCAATAATCTCTGGCCACCATGAAAATGCTCTGCAACTCATCAGCATAATTCTCAATCAAACCTATACTAATCTAATCTATGACTAATGGTGATTATTCTGATCTATCAAACTAAGATTATCATGGCTTAACCTAAGAGTTCTAGGTCCTAACAGTTTCAAGCACCTGCTATGAATCATCACCAAACAGCACCAAACTCATCCTAATTGTTCTACTAACAACCTAAATCACATCTAAACTAATAAAACCATGTTAAACTAACTAAATCGAGCAATGGCAGAGAAAATGCACCTGGTGTGAAAGCTTGGAAATGGATGTTGAACTCGTGGATCTGAGGCTTCTAATGCTTGGATCTTGATCAACTATCTCAGTACTTGATTCTGTTTGCAAAACCTTGATGATTCTTGCCTTGGATCTTGAGTTCCAATGGAAATTGCAATTTGTGTGTTCTTGATGGAAGTGCACGAAAATGATCAATATCCACCAAATATTTGATTCAATTCTGATCCATGATGATGATTGAATGTAGGAGGATCAATGTTGATGAGAATTGATGAAGATTTTGGGAAATTTGGAGGGAATTGCAATGAGAAAGAATAGAGAGAATTTGGGAAATTTTGGTGAAAAATGAATCCAACCCTTGCTCAATTCTGATTTCATGAATATATAATGCCCAAATGAACTTTCTAGAATCATCTTGCAACTTCCCTTGCCTTCCAACTTTGATTGATTTTGGTTATGTTTCTTCAAATGCAAGTAACCATGAGTAACTTTGATTTTTTTCACTAAGCTCAAAAATGTACTTGAACCATTGTTCTTAGAATGTGTTTTGGACTATGGGAAGTCTCTATTTGGACTTACAAATCTCTCAAACCATTTTTCACTTTGACTTTATTCAAGTTATAAGCCATTTTAGTTCAAATTTGACCAATCATGCAAATTCATGTTATGAGCTTTTCCAACAATTTGTGACCTTCTTTCTAGACTCAAAATGTCATTTGGAGCAAGTTTGATGTTGTAAGTTTTTCCATTTGAGGCCTCCTTGTATGAGTTTTGGACATAGGTTAAAATGACCTGTAATTCACAAATGACCAAAATACCCTTTGCTTGCCAAGACCATAAGTTGAGTTCCAAACATCATATGAAGGCATGCCATACCATTCTAGAAAGCTAAGACAATGAGGAACAATTCTTATGTTGACCAGAAATTCATTTGAAATCTCCTTGAGGGGTAAAACTAGCTTGGAAGTCAAGTCACTTTCACAGACAAAATTTCAGATACCTCAGATGACCTGTAACTTGCAAGGACCATAACTTGAGTTCTATAAATCTCCTTGATGTCTTCCACCACTCAAATTAAAGGTATTGAGATCCTCTACAAGTTTCATGTTGGCCAAGAAGCCATTTGAAGCTTGCATTTTGACTTATCTTGCTTGGAAATTTGACCTAAACTAGGGGATTTTACACAGAAACCCTAATTTAGAAGCTCCTCTTCTCCTTGATTTCTCTTGAATTCTGCTTGGCATATCTCCATATCCTTCTTTATATGTCCAATGATGAACCCCACATCTCTCCACTAGACTTGAATGCCCCTTAAATCAGTCAATTGACCTAGGGTTGACCTAGGGTTGACCCAGATGAAACCCTAGTTGACTGTCTTCAACTGCAATATTTGTGATCACACCAATGACTTGTCTCCTTCTCCAAATGACTTTCCAAGTCTCTCATACTGTCTAGATACTCTCCATGCCTTCAACTCACAGCTCACAACCCTCTTGCTGACCCTCAGATACCCTCAGCTAGGAGATATCCTCAATGCTTGATCCACTGAACCCCCTGCTTTCAAATTCTTTTCTGATGACTTGAATGAGATTGAATTGGGATAATAACCTCTTGATAGGCTTCTAGAGATGAGAATAATGATTGGTCCCCCTGTTGTATGACTTGCTATGCTTATGCTATGCAGATGATTAGACTATGCACATGACTCTATATGCAAATGCTAATGACATTGAAACATAAACCAAATGAATAAGGTTGGGCAAATTTTAGGGTGCAACAACATGCATGTAATATTAAAATAAATTTAGATCACTTTTAAATAAAGATAATTAAAATAAACACGTCACACACGTAAGTCGATTTTAATCGCCGTCTCACTTCCTAAGGATATCCCTCAAGTTGCCTACGAATAATGGTTAAGTGGGGTGTATAAAGCAAGTCCCTCAAAAAGAAAATCATCAAAGTCCCTTATGGTTGCCTTTACGAATCGAGTCCCTTTCGAAAAATGATGATAGTCCCTCCAGTTTGCTTATTACACCCCACAATGGCCTTCAAAAATCCAATTGTCCCTCACATGTCCCTTAACATCCAAAGTAAGGGCTACCTACTCCATTATAGTAGGGATAGTCTTACTAAAGGAAAGAATAAAGAATAAGAAAGACCTTTAAACATTAGGGTAGGTTACTCCTAGGTGCTTGCTCACTTCAAAACTGTTTCACACTTAAACAAATTTTCAACAAGTTTTCAAACAAGTTCTTAACACATCCTTACATGGATTATTTATTAACTATTCTGAAAATTTTCTATTCACACACTACACTTCCAAAACAATTCAAAAGTGAGCTTAAGTACCTAAGAGCCCATGGATAACCATGGATGAAAAGGGTGCTAACACCTTCCCTTTTCATAACCTACCCCCCGGACCCAAAATATTCTCTAAGGTCTTTCCTGTTCTTTTATAACCTTTCCTTATGGATAAAATAAAAGTCGGTGGCGACTCTTGCTATCCGCAACATTGTTTAAAGTCAGTTCTCCCACCGTGTTACAGAACTGGCGACTCTGCTGGGGATTTATTTAAGAGGGGTACCCTTAGGAATTAAGATCACTTTAAATTGTTTGCCTTGCTTGCTTTATTATTATATTGTTGGGGTGCTCTTATGTGTGAAAGGTCCTAACCCGGATCTAGTGTACCTTAGGTAAATGGCAATAGACCAAGGAAACTGTACGACGTATATCGATACGGTTGATCTGGTGGCCATAGTTAGTGCGACTTCTTGGTTGGTGCTTATATTCCTTAAGTCAAGTTGAGGATAATATTGAGGCTGCCATATGTTGTCAATGCACTAACTGACTTTTAGAACCCTAGTTAACTCATCTTGGCCTTTAGAAAGTAGTGAGGTAACCGGCTTTGGTGCAGACTGAAGTTGGTCGACACTCGATACTACGCTCATTGAGATCTTAAACTTGGAGGGTTTTGGTTGGCAAGTAAGTTGCCTTCTGAACAACCACCCTTGTGAAGGATCAATGATATTGAGATCCCTTAGAACCTGGTTACTTTTGTAGGACAGGATGAACCATCTAACTTCAGGGGAGGGTACTTGCCTTTGAACCTCATGCAAGCCTTTAAACCTAGGGCTATGGTGTGACTTGTTTGTGTGTGCCACATGTTTGTGATTGAGCATGACATCATGACATCATCATGCATCATAAGCATATCATTTTCCCTAACCATTTCAAGGACCAAAGGATTTATCTTTGTTCTTCGTTGCAGGTCATGGCTTCTGCTCGTAGAAACACCATCAGGATCAACTTTGTAGGGATACCTGCTAAGCTCAAGGAGTTGGTTTCTCTAGTGCCTGATCATTCCCAGTTCAACAAGAGACATGGTCACTTATTGGATCTAGTTACTTCAGGGTTCAGTGAAGATATGATGAGTGTGCTGTTTCAGTTCTTTGACCCTAAGCACCATTGCTTTACATTTCCCGATTATCAGCTGGTTCCAACCATGGAGGAGTTCTCTAAACTTCTGGGTATACCTGTTCTTGATCAGAAGCCATTCACAGGCTTAGAGAAGGAGCTTAAACCAGAAGTTATTGCTGCAACTCTACATCTGAAGAAGTCTGACATTGTTCTAGAGACGAGAAGTGGAGTTAAAGGTATTCTTGCCAAGGTATTAGTGGATAAAGCTCAAATGTTCTTGAAGGCTATGAGCTACGATGCTTTTGAGGAGATCTTAGCCTTATTGATTTATGGCTTAGTGTTGTTCCCCAATCCTGATCAGTTCATAGACGTTCATGCCATCAACACATTCCTGAGTCACAATCCAGTGCCTACCTTACTTGGAGACATCCTACATTCTCTTCACACCCGTACTACAAGGGCAAGAGGAACTTTGATGTGCTGCATACCTTTACTTTCTAGGTGGTTTATTTCTCACCTTCCTCGCTCAGTAATGAAGAATGAGCAAGGGTTCAGATGGTCCAAGAGGATCATGTCACTTTCTCACTCAGACATCCATTGGTGCTCCAGATCTATGGAGAATGTCACCATCATTGACCGTTGTGGGGAGTTTCCTAATGTGCCACTTCTAGGCATAAGAGGAGGCATCACCTACAACCCATCTCTAGCTTTACGACAGTTTGGTTACGCCCGGAGCGATGGTCCACATGACATGTTGATTCAGGGCATTGTGTTTGATTACGACAACGATCTTCAGGGTTACCGTCAGAGATTCATCCGAGCTTGGGGAAAGGTAAACAGGATTGACAGCAAGACACTGGAGCCTAAGTACACTATTCCTATGGAGGCTTATCTCAGATGGGTACGATCTCGTGCTCAGACACTCATGATGCCATATCCCGCCGTCCTACCAGTTACCATGGAACCTGTTGCTGAAGGAGACACAGCTTATACCATCCTTCACCCAGACATGCCTACTGATATGGAAGACTTGCAGAGATCATGGATCCAACTGAAAGAGCAAAGGGATACTTTCGAGGCTCATTACAAAGCAAGCCAAGCAAGGATCCTAGAGCTAACAAAGCTACTTCATGAGGAACGAAACCTCAACTCATACCTCAACACAAAGAGGAAACGTCTATGGGAGACCTAAAACCCCATCTTTTGTACTTATTTCGTTTTCATTTTTTTGTAAGCCTAAAAGGCAAAACAAGTTATTACTAATAAAAAGTTACTTTCTTGTTTGTTTAAGCAAATTTAAATCCTGCGGTCCTTGAAAACATTGCATATGCATTCCCATATCATTGCATCACAGGTTTATAATTGTGTACAGGTTTCTCATCTTCTCGCTGTTTATTTCAGCAATGGCTCTTGAACAATCAGTTAAGGATCTCCAGGCACAGAATACACAGTTCCAAGAGCTGATCCTGAACCTATCTAAGGGGCAGGATGAATTGAAGACACTGCTGGCCAAGAAGACTAAGAAGGCTAGAAGGTCTGCTGGGTTGCTCAACATGGGAAGAAGGTTCAAAGGTCCTGCCAAGACCAAGGAACAGGTTGAAGACTATGAATCTGAAGAATCTGAGCAGGATAGAGGCAGTCTCCACAACACTATGGGGGACTCTGATTCTGAGGCTAACTACTACCATGAGCCTAACGAAGACAAATTCAAGATGCTGGTGGATAGAATGGATGCTATGGAATTACAGAAATCATCTGGGCTGGATTTTGAGGATTTGAGCTTGATATCTGGGGTGGTCATACCCATTGGGTTCAAAGTTCCTACATTTGTTGTCTATGATGGGGTCTCTTGTCCCAAATTGCATCTGAGGTCTTATGTCAGAAGAATTCAACCCCACACTGCTGATAAAAAGTTGTGGATCCATTTCTTTCAAGAGAGTTTATCTGGAGCTCAGCTAGAGTGGTATTATCAGTTGGAGAGTGTCAACATCAGAGATTGGAATGACCTTGCTGAAGCTTTCTACAAGCAGTATCAATACAATGCTGACTTAGCCCCCACTCGCATGCAGCTTCAGAGCATGTCTATGGGTGCCAAAGAAAGCTTTAAGGAGTATGCTCAGAAGTGGAGAGACTTAGCTGGAAGAGTTCAACCCCCTTTGACTGATAGGGAGTTGGTTGATATGTTCAAGTGTACGCTGAATGGTCCGTTTTACAGTCATCTCATTGGAAGCTCATCATCTGGCTTCACTGAGTTGATCATGACAGGAGAGCGAGTAGAGAATGGTATCAAGAGTGGTAAGATCCAAGTGGGCACTTCTTCATCAGGTGTTGCAAAGAAGCCTCCCACTGGGAAGAGAGAATCTAATGCTGTGTATGGTCAGCCTGATCGTAACAGAAGGCATCAGTCTGTTAGTGCAGTTCATATTTCAAATCCAACTCCTGCAACAACAGAGCAGCCTCAAGGCAACCAACAGAGGGCTAGAAGACAGTTCACGAAGATCAACATGTCAATGGCTCAGGCATTGCAACACTTGTTGAAGGCTGAACTTATTACCCTGAGGGAGGCTCCTCAGAATCCCAATGTTACCTCTCCCAAGTACAATCCCAATGCACGATGTGCATATCATTCAAACTGTCCAGGACATGATACTAATAACTGCTGGGTCTTGAAGAACAAAATTCAGGATATGATTGATGCTGGAGAAATTGAGTTTGATCCACCAGGTACTCCAAATGTGATTACAGCTCCAATGCCAAATCACGAGAAGACTGTCAACGCCATTGATGAAGATATTGATGAAGATCTGCATGTCTATTCAGTTATGGAGTTGAGCACACCATTGTCTGTTATCAAAAAGAGGTTAGTACAAGCTGGGATCTTTCCAGGTTGTCATGAAGATTGTCTATATTGTACCTATAAGCCGGATAGTTGCTTCATTTTGAGAGATGGGATTCAACGTCTCATGGATAAATATACTATAGTGTTTGAAAGAAGACCAGCATCTGTAGAAAGTATGGTGGATCATCTGACTCAGGGTAAGAAGATTGAAGAGGTTGACATGGTTGACAAAGTACCACTAAGAATCACTTCAAAGGGTCCCATTAAAATCACTCATCAGGGCCCGATCAAGATTACTGCTGAAGGTCCTGTGAAAGTTGTCGCTGAAGCCAGAGTAGCTCCTCTGATCATTACCACTCCTGGTCCTATTCCTTATACATCTGACAAAGCTGTGCCTTGGCACTATGGGTCTGATGTTTACATCCATGGTGTCAAGCAGGAGCCTTTACCTGATATGCCTGTTGACATTGATAATATTGCTGGATCTAGCAAGATCACTCGTAGTGGAAGAGTCTTCTCTCCTCCAGTTGCTTCTAAGAGTGCAGTTACTCCTGCTGTTACTTCCACCACTGATGCTCGGGGCAAGGGTCCTGTTATTGAGCCTGTATCTACTGATATGCCAGCTGCTGATGACCTCTCTAAGCAGATGAAAGAAGTATTGAAAATCATTCGCAAGAGTGATTATGATATTGTTGATCAGCTGGGGCATACTCCCTCAAAGATTTCTATGCTCTCCCTGTTATTATGTTCTGAGGCTCATGCCAAGTCATTGATCAAGTTTCTAAAGATGGCTCATGTACCCAGTGCAATTTCTGTGGACCAGTTTGAGAATTGTGTTGCTCACCTGACCTATGACAACGGGTTAGGATTTTCTGATGCTGACTTGACCCCTGCCAAGAGGGATCATAACAGGGCCTTGCATATTTCAATTGAATGCAGGGGCACTACCCTGTCTCATGTGCTGATAGACAATGGTTCCTCTCTGAATGTGTTGCCTAAGGAAGTCCTGAACAAGCTGAGTCCTGAAGATACGGTATTGAAGCCCAGTAATATTGTGGTAAAGGCTTTTGATGGTTCTAGAAGAGTAGTGCATGGGGAAATTGATCTTCCAATCAAGGTTGGCTCTCAGGTGTTCACTGCTACATTCTATGTGATGGATATTCGTCCTTCGTACTCATGTCTGCTTGGTCGTCCCTGGATCCATGGGGCAGGTGCTGTGACCTCCACATTACATCAAAAGTTGAGATATCCGGTGAATGGAAAAGTTGTTACTGTCTTTGGAGAGGAAGAATACTTTGTCAGCCATGTAAACACTTTCAAGTATCTGGAAGTAGAAGGTGAATACATTGAAACTCCATGTCATTCATTTGAAGTGGTTCCCTGGGCTGTTAAGGATTGTGTGACTCCTCCTGCTGTGAAGAAGGTTCCTGTGGTCATCAGAAACCCTCCAACAATGGCAATGGCCTCCCTCAATGATGCAAAAGCTGTGGTGGAAGAAGGTGGTTGTACTATTTGGGGTCAGCTTCCTGATATTCCATACAAGTCTGACAAGTTTGGTTTGGGTTTCACTGCAGAGTCCCAGAAGGCTGTCCGTCGTGCCCGTGCTGTTCGTATCGCCAATCAAGGGGTTATCAATGCTGTGGGAGATCAAGATGAAAACTACAACTTGGAGGCATGGATTTTTCCTACTGTGGGTGCTGGACTCAATAATTGGAAAGCTGAATATGTTATCCCTATCTCCTTTAGTCAGGAGTAAATACTATTACTGTGTTATGTTTTTAAATTTGTAATTTCTGGAACAATTAAAACTTTCAAGCCATGTGCCTTACCCGGGGCACAATGGTGTGCTTGTTACGGGTTGTCATTTCATTTGCATACTTCATTCAATAAAATCAATGGACGTTTCGTTTTCGTAAATATTGTGTTCCTTGTCTTTCTTTTTCTTTTATTTTTGCTTTATCAGCTATGTGTTCTTACACACACCCACGTCACTAAAATGCAGATCCTCATCCACTCTGGATCCAGTTGATAACAGTTCTACTATTGCCAATTACAATTTCGAGAATCCGATCTATCAAACTGAAGACGGAAACGAGGACGATTGTGAAATACCTGTAGAGCTTGCTAGGTTGTTACAACAAGAAGAGAAAGCTATACAGCCACATGAAGAGCCAGTCGAAGTTGTGAATCTGGGAACTGAAGAAAACAGAAAAGAGGTCAAGATAGGGGCTGATTTAGAGGACAGTGTCAAGAGCAGGTTGATTCAGATGCTACGTGACTATGTGGAGATCTTTGCTTGGTCTTATGAAGATATGCCAGGGTTGGATACAGACATTGTGGTTCACCGTTTGCCAGTGAAAGAAGATTGTCGTCCAAAGAAGCAGAAGGTTCGTCGTATGCGTCCTGAAATGTCAGAAAAGATCAAAGCAGAGGTAATGAAACAGTTCAATGCAGGGTTCTTGGCCGTAACTTCTTATCCTCAGTGGGTTGCGAATGTGGTACCAGTTCCTAAGAAAGATGGTAAGGTACGTATGTGTATAGACTACAGAGATCTGAACAAGGCTAGCCCTAAAGATGACTTTCCACTTCCTCATATTGATATTCTGGTAGACAACACTGCTCAGCATAAGGTATTCTCTTTTATGGATGGTTTCTCTGGTTACAATCAAATCAAGATGGCACCTGAAGATATGGAGAAGACTACATTTGTGACACAGTGGGGCACCTTTTGCTATAAGGTAATGCCATTTGGTTTGAAGAATGCAGGGGCAACATATCAGCGTGCTATGGTGGCTTTGTTTCATGATATGATTCATCATGAGATAGAGGTATATGTGGATGATATGATAGCCAGGTCTCAGAATGAAGAACAACATCTTGATCATCTGCACAAGTTGTTTGAGAGGTTGAAGAAATACAGGTTGAGATTAAATCCAAACAAGTGTACTTTTGGAGTTAGATCTGGAAAGCTCCTGGGTTTCATTGTCAGTGGAAAAGGTATTGAAGTGGATCCTGCAAAAGTGAAAGCTATACGAGAGATGCCAGCTCCCCGTACTGAGAAGGAGGTTAGAGGTTTCTTGGGACGATTGAACTACATTGCAAGATTTATTTCCCAATTAACTACCATCTGTGAGCCAATCTTCAAGTTGTTGAAGAAAGATCAGGTGATGGAATGGAATGATGAGTGCCAGACTGCCTTTGATGAAATCAAGAGATATTTGCTAGAACCTCCAATTTTAATGCCACCAGTTGATGGAAGACCCTTGATTATGTATTTAACAGTATTAGACAACTCAATGGGGTGTGTATTGGGGTAACATGACGAGTCTGGTCGAAAAGAGCAGGCAATATACTACCTTAGCAAAAAGTTTACCGACTGTGAAACAAGATACTCACTGCTCGAGAAAACTTGCTGCGCTTTGGCATGGGCTGCTCGCCGACTAAGACAGTATATGTTGACCCATACTACCTTGTTGATTTCGAAGATGGATCCAATCAAGTACATATTTGAGAAACCTGCTCTCTCCGGAAGAATTGCAAGATGGCAAATGATCTTGACGGAATATGATATACAGTATACTACTCAGAAGGCCATTAAGGGGAGTGTTGTTGCTGATCATTTGGCTCATCAAGCAGTAGATGATTACCAGTCAATGAATTTTGAGTTCCCTGATGAAGACATTATGTCTGTTACCAAAGAACCTGAACAAGGATCCCGATGGACTATGGTTTTTGATGGTGCCTCCAATGCACATGGTAATGGTGTTGGTGTTGTGATTAGTTCCCCTGAAGGTTGTCATACCCCGATTACTGCCAGACTTTGTTTCTATTGTACCAATAACATGGCTGAGTATGAGGCATGTATCATGGGTATGCAAGTTGCTATTGATATGAAGATTCAGTTCCTTGAGGTGTATGGAGATTCAGCTCTGGTAGTAAGTCAGATTAAAGGAGATTGGGATACAAAGCATGATAATCTCATTCCTTACAGAGAACATGTGTTGTCTTTGATCCCACATTTCAAAGAGATTACTTTTGGACATATTCCACGAAGAGAGAATCAGTTGGCAGACGCATTGGCCACCATGGCATCTATGTTTGAGATCAGCTGGGATGATGAAGCTCCCAAGATTACCATTGATAGATTTGAGAAGCCTGCATACTGCAATGAGATTGACACTGAAGGGGCAAGTGGACTCCAACATATGAGGGACCATTTGTAGTCAAGACAGTGTTCTCAGGAGGTGTCATGATACTGACTACAATGGATGGTGAAGACTTCCCACAACCTGTAAACGCAGACATAGTTAAAAAATACTACGCATAAAAAGAGACCCGCTAGGTTGACAGGCCTAGGCAAAAATAAGGGCATCCCGGCAAACCAAAAGGGTTTGGGCAAAAATTAGGGATATATATATAAAAAGATGTACACCCGGCAAGTCGAAAACCTGAAAAGGCGGCTTGGGCAAAAAAGGGTATCCCGGTGGATTGAAAACCTGAAAGGGCAATCCAGGCAAAAGTTAGGGATTAAAGCGTATGACTATGTCTCGTTTGGATCACTCATGAAACTGCAACCAGTTGTACTACTTACTCAAGCTCAAACAGATAAAGCTCAATCCAATCGTTTCCGTCTCAACAGCAAGAAGATGAGATACTTGAGTGGCAATAGTAGAATTGAAACTCAATAGGATTATTTTCCACATAGCTGATTCTTTTTGTAAAACTTCATGACAAAATTCTCTTACTAGGGTTTATGTCTCCTTGTACAAACTTACCCGTGTATGGGTCACTTTTGATATAAATAAATTCCATCTTTTGAATCCAGATTTACTTTTACCCTATTTACATAAGCGAAACGTCCATTGGTTGTGTTTGAATGTGTGTATGCCTTTGAATATGATTGATGTTTACCAGAAATGCATGTATGCTTTTAATATGATTGATGTTTACCAGAAATGCATGAAAATGCAGTAATAGTATTTACTAAGGACGAACGAGGGAAGGACTTCAACGAAGCTTCGCCGACTCATCTTTACAAGACAGTTACAAACCATCAGTAGGACTAATCCATTTTCACAAAGTCTAATCTCCCCTGGAATTTATATCCATCTCTTTTATCCTCATACGGATATACGGGAAATTACTTTCCAATAAGGGCACGATGAACGAAGACGGGATGTTATACTTACCCTACTATCAAACGAAAACGAAGGTTATCTATACCCTACTATCCCCAACAACGGGAGGTTATCTATACCTTGTTATCCCCAACAACGGGAGGTTATCTATACCTTGTTATCCCCAGCAGACGGAGGGTTATATATTCTTCAACAACGAATCGGGATTTATTTTCCTTGGCCAGCAGTTGTTATACAAGGATATCCAGACACTTCCAGCAGTGTCATAGCATACATACATCATTTACATCATACCATAACATATATGTCTATAGTACATTACCTAAGTGCATCATGTCATACATGCATACATAAAGCATAAACTAATGTTGTTATACAGAATGCTACCTTGTTTTCAGGTTAATTATCCAACAAACAATCTTATGATCTTTGGGACTGCTTTATTGTAACCTCAGGGTTACTTTATCCTCCTGATGAGCTTCTTATTACTTTGGGACTGCTTTATTGTAACCTCAGGGTTATTTTATCCTCCTGATAGCCTCTCATGACTTCAAGACTGCTTTAGAGCTACTGATTGCTCTATCCTCCTGAAATCATCCTATTACTTCAAGACTGCTTTAGAGCTATTCATTGCTCTATCCTCATGAGGTCATATTACTACTTCAAGACTGCTTTAGAGCTATTCATTGCTCTATCCTCCTGAAGCCATCTAATTATTTCAAGACTGCTTTAGAGTTATCCATTGCTCTATCCTCCTGAAATTACATTATTATTTCAAGACTGCTTTAGAGCTATCCATTGCTCTATCCTCCTGAAATCATTACTTCAAGACTGCTTTAGAGCTATTGATTGCTCTATCCTCCTGAAGACATATCACATTATTATTTCAAGACTGCTTTAGAGCTGTTGATTGCTCTATCCTACTGAAGCCATTCTATTACTTCAAGACTGCTTTAGAGCTATTGATTGCTCTATCCTCCTGAAGCCATTATTACTTCAAGACTGCTTTAGAGCTATTGATTGCTCTATCCTCCTGAGGTCAGATTTATCACTTCAAGACTGCTTTAGGGTTATCATTATTGATTGCTCTATCCTCATGAAGACATGCTGTTACATCAGTATTACTCCAGACTCCTGACAGTTCTCATTATACTACTGAAGAACTTTCCCCTAGTGGCATCTTTAAGCCCACTCAATCATGTTCAACCAACCATCAATATCACTCCATGCACTGGTGAGTGCAAATTTTTGGGCTTTTGTGTTCAATCCCCTTCAACCTTCCAGGTTACGACTGACAAATATACCAATCTAACCCCTCAGGTTTCAGAAAATTGAACAGGGGCAGCTGTTGCACCCCAAAATTTGCCCTCACAATACAAGACTTTGTGTTCCAAGAAGGTTCACAAGGTTCACAAAATTCACAATTGGTCAGAAGAGTTGACAATTCCCTCAGACAATGCACCTCCTAAGCAGTGCATCCAAAACTAGGGTTTTGACTTTAATCAGGCTAAATGGACTTCCAAGACTTCAAGTGAGCTTCATAACATCTTATATGTGTATAAGAACCCCCATGTCAAGTTTCAAGACTTTTCTCAAAAGTTTGCTCAGTCAGATGATCAGATAAGTCAAAAGCAGTCAATGCAGTTAAAAGGTCAAACTGAGGTCAACTGTGGTCAAACCAAAGTCAAACTTCATGATTTTTTTTTTTTTGCCAACATCAAAGAGAGGTTGGGTGAGAA
The DNA here is from genome assembly GCA_963859935.3 of Lathyrus sativus. NCBI lineage: Eukaryota > Viridiplantae > Streptophyta > Magnoliopsida > Fabales > Fabaceae > Lathyrus > Lathyrus sativus. The sequence goes on from OZ012736.1 coordinate 559,441,578, forward strand.
ATATTATCATAATAACTGTAATACCCCAAATTTTGCCCTAAGATTTGTCGTCGCATTTCATTGCATTTAATCAATTACTAACAAATTTGTGTAGTCGTTTGACTTTTTGCAGGTAAATATCATATGACATGCATTTTTTTTCTAAAAAGTAAAAATGGCACAATTGGCAGGAGGACATGTGTAAGGAGTTATGAGTGTGAGAGGTTGAGAGTTCGAATCTCACCTTTGTCATTTTTTTTGTTTTTTATTATTTTTACTCTAAATTTTTCTATCTTTCATTAAAAAAATAACAAAAATAGTTTTTTATTATTATTTAATTATTATTTTCGTATTTTAATTAAATCATTTTTTAAAATATTATTTTTTTCACTTTTTTCTAAATTATTCATAAAAATATCCAAAAAATCATAAAATAAAAAATATTGAAAAAAATTTTGTTCTTTTTATAATATTTTTTATTTTAGGAATCAATAGGATTATTAGTTTTTATTTTAAGTTTATTTTAATTATTTTAAATTATTTAAATTTTATTTTTTCTTAACTAATTATTTAGTTTGGGCTTTAAAATGGGCTTTAGGGACATTATTGACAATTTGGTGTTAACCCTAATTTGTTCCCTATATATACATGTGTTGCCTTGTTGGGAAAAAGGGGAGGAGAATGAAAAAAACCTAAGAGGAGTGAGTGCCGTTTGCCGTTATTTAGTTTTCTTCTTCATCCATTACTATTGTTTCTTTTTCTTCATCGTTTACCGTTATTTCTTTTCCTTCATCTATTACTGTTGTTTCTTTTTCTTCATCTTTTACCGTTATTTCTTTTTCTTCATCTATTACCGTTATTTCTTTTTCTTTATCTATTACTGTTACGTTTATATATATATATATATAATTTTTAAATTGTTAGAGTTTATATATATAAGATTTTTGATCGAATTATGTCGATACGATGTTTGCACATTTGTGTGCATGACGCGTGACATTTGTGTTAGTTCGATCTGGTTGCGATGATCGCATTTTTGTGTGAGCAATAATACTATTTTTTGCTTAATTTCTTTTTCTTTGCGATAAATTTTGTTTCGTCCGATTTAGATCTGGTTGCGATGAGCGCATTTCTGCGTTAGCAACATTGTTGGGTTATTTGGCACATTTAAAATTCATTATTGCTTTATTATTATTATTATTATTATTATTATTATTATTATTATTATGATTATTATTATTATTATTATTATTATTATTATTATTATTATCATTATTTATTATTATTATCATTATTATCATTATTATTACCATTATTATTATTATTGTTATCATTAATTTATTAAAATTTGTTATAATATAAAAATCTGTTTTTTAAAATAAATAACATTAACATCTTTTCCAAATTAATATGAAAACCTATTATTTTTAAGAAAAACTTTTTTTTAGATAAATTTAAAATAATAACTAAAATCTTTTTTTTAAAATAATAACTAGAACCGTTATTTATTTTATTTTATTATTGTTCAATTCAAATTTCATTATCATATTGTATCTGCTCCTCTCATGTAACCTCACAAACCCTAATTTTCCACAAATGCCTCGCCGCAGGCAAAATTACAATTTTACCCTTAGCATTAGGTCAAAGAGCCGCCGCGCTCATTTTAGGGTTTCCCGCCGTGGAATCCCTAATTTAACCCTAATTACAACTTAACAATTCAACGTAGAGATTTGGAGTTTCTACACTCCACGTAAGCGTGTCCTTAAGACATGTTTATTCCCCTTGAGACCTTGACCACAGTCAATAAGTCTCTAACCTCCCTTTTGAGGGGAACTACGATTACTCTGATTCCACTCCCGTAAGGATACGTAGGCACAAGATGCGATGTCTTGCCGAGTAAACTTAGAATTAACCCCCTTTATTATTTATTATTGCTTATTTATATTTTATTTATCTTTGCTATTTAATTATTTTGCTTATTATTTTGTAATTGTTTCTTGGATGTAAAGTTGTTTAATTATTTAATTATTATTATGGTTAGTAATTAGGGAGTGTAACAACATGCATGTAATATTAAAATAAATTTAGATCACTTTTAAATAAAGATAATTAAAATAAACACGTCACACACGTAAGTCGATTTTAATCGCCGTCTCACTTCCTAAGGATATCCCTCAAGTTGCCTACGAATAATGGTTAAGTGGGGTGTATAAAGCAAGTCCCTCAAAAAGAAAATCATCAAAGTCCCTTATGGTTGCCTTTACGAATCGAGTCCCTTTCGAAAAATGATGATAGTCCCTCCAGTTTGCTTATTACACCCCACAATGGCCTTCAAAAATCCAATTGTCCCTCACATGTCCCTTAACATCCAAAGTAAGGGCTACCTACTCCATTATAGTAGGGATAGTCTTACTAAAGGAAAGAATAAAGAATAAGAAAGACCTTTAAACATTAGGGTAGGTTACTCCTAGGTGCTTGCTCACTTCAAAACTGTTTCACACTTAAACAAATTTTCAACAAGTTTTCAAACAAGTTCTTAACACATCCTTACATGGATTATTTATTAACTATTCTGAAAATTTTCTATTCACACACTACACTTCCAAAACAATTCAAAAGTGAGCTTAAGTACCTAAGAGCCCATGGATAACCATGGATGAAAAGGGTGCTAACACCTTCCCTTTTCATAACCTACCCCCCGGACCCAAAATATTCTCTAAGGTCTTTCCTGTTCTTTTATAACCTTTCCTTATGGATAAAATAAAAGTCGGTGGCGACTCTTGCTATCCGCAACATTGTTTAAAGTCAGTTCTCCCACCGTGTTACATCCCGGCCAGAATATTTTCTCTTTCCCGGCGAGCCCGACGCACCGATGTCTGCCTGCAGTCTGTGGGAGAATGCCCCCGCCATATTGGTCATATCCGGCGGGGGCCCCAGCAAGCTCTCAGTCGGGTCGATCAAAAGGAAATTCGAGGAGCTGATCGACAAGAGTTCAAAGTAGAGCGCCACCCTCGACAAGTTCAAAGGTCAATCAAACCCGATTACCTTCTACCTCGAGGAGCTTCTCAGGGGTGCACCCAACTCCATCATTCCCCTCTTGACCAGGGCTCAGATGGCAAACTTTGACGTGCGCCAAATCCTAGTCAACTAAGGGAGTTCGGTGGACATAATATACGCCCATCTATTTACTACCCTCCAGCTCGACGAAAGCCACCTGACCCCATATGTTGGCTTCGACCTACAGGGCTTCAACGACACCACCGTAAAGCCTTGGGGATACATGGATCTGCTTGTCACATTCAAAGCCGAGGAGACCGCCAGACAGGTGAAGGTCCACTTCTTAGTGATCAAATGTCCCTCTTTGTACTAGTGCATCCTGGAAAGACCGACCTTAGTTGAACTGACCATGGTACCGTCTATAGTACACCTGAAGATGAAGTATTACATAACTAAAGGTCGAGTCGTCACCCTCCACAGGGATATAGAGGCGGCCAGGAGATGTTTCGAGGCAGAAATCAAAGGCCTCAACTTGAACAACGTCACCTCAAGACGACCGGCATACGAGCTCGGGATGAAGAGTAGAGGCCACTACCCTGCGTCAACTCTGTCGATCTCGACAGCTGCTTCCTAACCAAGCAGGAACATAGCATAGTGTCTGAAGACGCACCTCCAACAGAAAATGGGCAGCTGTCCCACTCAATGCGCCCCATTTCAGATGGAGACTTCGAGCTCATCACACCCGCAGATGACCCAGGAAGAAACGTGAAGATTGGCACGGGACTCCCCGACTTGGCGAGGAAGCAGCTAAAGGCCTGCCTCCAGGAGAATGCTGACCTGTTCGCATGGAGCGCTGCTAAGATACTCGGCCTCGACCCCGACGTAGCATGTCACCACCTCACCATAGATTCAGCCGCTAGGTTCGTAGTTCAACGTAGGCGTAGGTAGTCTCCCCAAAAAGCGAAGGTTACTGAAAAAGCTGTAAAAGACCTCCTAGAAGCAATTCTGTATCGGAAGCCCAACACACAACCTGGCTATCCAACATTGTACTAGTTAAAAAACATAATAGAAAATGGAGGATGTGTCTTGATTACACTAATCTCAATCAGGCATGTCCCAAAGATGCTTACCCGTTACCTATGGGAGGGTAAAGCCTTATATACCATACATGTGTGTTTCGATGATGTCAAAACGCAAGCACATGGAAGAATCGATACTTGGAATTATCACCACAAGGCATAAGCATACTTTATCTCTTATGTCTCATTTGCTTGCATGTTGTGTCATCAAATTAGCGTTATTCGAGTCAAACCTTATTGGTATGTTAAAGGTCTCATCTATAAGAGTCAAAAATAGCAAAACTGGTATTTTTATAAAATATAGGGCTTTTAGTCGACCACTCATCTGTCCCGGTCGACTCATAGAAGGTGTCTATAAAGTGCATTTTCCACGGGTTGACGCACGTCGACCTCCGGTCGACGCATACTGTTGTTATTTCTGTTTATCTAAAAAGGAGACTTTGCGTCGATGCATTGTATTGTTCTGGTCGACGCATAGCTTGATATTTTGCATAATCTGTATTGCTTAGGGTAGCTCAGGTCGACCCCTCCTTCTGTATGGTCGACCGTTTGCTGTTTTACTGCATAATTTTGGTCTGTCCACATATTTCTAAAAGTAATTTTTCTGTTACTTTTTGGCATAATATAAATAGAAAGTTGCTCATTTTCATCATTAACAATTGAATCAATTGCAAAACAAGAAAAGTGAAAGACGTGTCATTAGTTCTCATCATCTTCATCTTCTACATTTCATACCACAACAATCACACACAATAATCTTTGTTGTGCATTATGGTTTGTTTGAAGTGATAACGTCTGAAGCCGTTGATTGGAAATCCGGTTCGGATTGATATTTTGGCAGGTTTTTCTTGAATAAAACCTTGAGGATTTTGTCCTCCAAGATTAATTGAATTTGGGGGTTTTTGGTACGAATCTTCTCAACATATATTCAGCTGAGCGAAGGTGATCGAGGAGCGGTGGGTTCCGTCGATCTAGTAGCGGGAATCGGTGAATTGTGAAGGAGAGGTTCGGGTTCGATTAGCAAGTGTTTGATATCAGCCGGGATGGGGTTTGAAAATGCAAGGTTGTTCAACCAAGGAGCTGTAATCGGAGATTCATCCACAAGTAATCGAAGGACTTGATTCGACTCGAATCAAGGGACAAGAAGAGAAATCATATTCAACAACAAGGGAGTTTGTTTGTTCATTTGCTATTTCATTCTTGTATAAACGATTCAACAACAGGTTACATTTATATTATACGAGTTCAATTCTAGTGTTAGAATTGAGGGCAGACATACCCTGAAGCGAGGACGGCGGGGGAACTGCCTCAACAAATCTTTGTGCCTTTTACTTTTCGCATTTTCATTTTGCTTAATATTTGCGTGAATTTCGTTCAAACAATAATATCGAATTAAGGACTGTTTTGAGTAAGTGCTGAAGTAATTTTGACTATAGTACAATAGTTTATTGTACAAGGAAACCAATGCTACTTACTCAAAGCCGAAATCACTTGGAGTGCTTCGCACGCCAAGTGTTTGATAAATTGTCATAACCAAAATTCTCTTGTGCTGTCCAATTATTTTGTTGGCATATTAAGGCATTGGAACTAGTCATACCAAGTAGTGATATAAATCAATTTATAGTGTGACTAGCATGGTGATTCTCTTTTCTCATTATCAATATCCATAAGCTAGACGCATATTCGGTCCTCTAGTAACGGTTCGTTATAGACGACAATTTTTCCACGGCCGCTTCCGCAATTTAAACAATTTTTTAAAACCAATTTTATTGGTAGCGTCGACTAATTTTTTAATAAGAGATCTATTCAACCCCCCTTCTAGATTTGTGCCATCGTATAACAAGTGGTATCAGGAGCACCGGTTCACTTCGTGCTTCAAGTATAACTTTGTAGAAAATAGCTAACGAACCTAAAGTGGCCTATAATAGAGCTCCCGTTTTTAATGGAGAAAATTACAGTTACTGGAAAGACTGTATGCGGGTGAACATTAATTCCATAGATAGAAAAGTGTGGAATGTTATTCTTAACGGTCCAATTGAAATAACTATGACTGATGAGAATAATATGATTGTGCCTAAGCCCGAAGCACAATGGACGGATGGTGATGAGAAGAAATATAATTACGATTGGAAAGCCAAAAATATTTTGATCTCCTCATTAGGAGTTGATGAATATTATAGGGTTTCTCATTGTTTAACGGAAAAAGCTAAGTGGGACTCATTACAAGTTGCCCATGAGGGAACCAATGATGTTAAGCTAGCGAGAATCAATACGCTAACACAAGAGTTCGATCTCTTTTACATGGATCAAGGGAAAACCATTGCGGACATGCAAAAGAGATTCACTCATCTTATCAATAGATTGCATTCACTAGGTAGGACGGTTGCCAATGATGTTGCTACTAACAAAATTTTGAGATGTCTTAACAGGGAATGGCAACCGAAGGTAACCTCCATCAAAGAAGCTAACGACCTCACAATTTTGGATCTCACAACATTGTTTGGAAAGTTGCAAGAGCACAAACAAGTGCTTCTAAGCCTAGAGCAACATGAAAAGAAAGAAAAGAAGGATAAAACAAAGATAACTGAAAAGAAGTTTATTGGTCTCAAGACTTCTTACTCAAAGTCTCAATCTAAGGAGCATAGTGATTACACGTCGAGTAATGACGAAGAAGACGACAAGAGTGAGGACATAGGGTTGTTCGTAAAGCGTCACAACCGCTATGTTAGAAAGAATGGAATTCAACACTCCAAGAAGAATCTTGTCGACTTCTGGAAACAATCTAGGCACTCTAGAAATGATGACACCAAAGGGAACAAAACAAGAGGGTCATGCTACACTTGCGGAAAGACCGGACACTACAAACCGGGTTGTCCCTTGAACAAAAAGGGCAAAGAAAAGGAATCAAATAGATCACATAAGAAGCAATCAAAGTCGAGGAGAGCATATATAGCTTGGGAAAGCGATGGCGATTCCTCCGAGGATGAAATCTCAAGTGATGAAGATGAATCTATAAACTTGTGTCTTTCCGCTCACCAAAAGAACAAGAAAAAACAGGTACGACATGCTAAATATGAAAATTCCTCTAACATGTCTCATTTTGAATTACAAGCTGCGTATAATACTTTGCATTGTGAAGCAAAAGAAGCCTTTAAAAGACTTGCCTCAAATAATCAAATTTTTGCTTACATAGAGCAAAAGATTCGAGAGTCCAAAAAGAAACTTGAGGCACTTAAAGCTTCCATAGTGGAAAGTACTAAAGCAGGTTGTGAGGATCTAAGAAGTTAAATAGTTAACTTTGGGTGTGACACTTGTTACATTTGGCAAAATGAAGTTAGAAACCTAAATGTCAAACTTAACAAGGCTCTAGAGCCCAAAATTACTTTTGCCTTTGATAAATCTAATTTTAGAAAGAGTATGGTTAATCCATATCAAAAATACAAAAATGTTGTAAGAGATAACGATAGCAAAGGTAATTCAAAAGTTAACTTTTCATGTTTATATTGTTGCAAGAAAGGCCATTCCATTGCTAAGTGTCGCTTTAGGAGATTTTTGGTTCCTAAAGGCATTTATCAATGGTTGCCCAAATGAGACCATTTTGTCACTCACAACTTAGGACCCAATAAGCCATTGGGTACCTCCTCTTGTTAATTGTTTTTTCATAGGTACAACGTCTTGAGACCACCGAGAGAAGATAGGTTCTTGATAGTGGCTGCTCAAGACACATGACAGGAGACATATCTCTCTTCATCGGCTTCGTGGCAAAGAAGAAGGGGTATGTAACCTATGGAGATAACAATCGTGGTGCGATACTTGGAAAAGGTAGTGTAGGTAACCCTTCTTCCACTACTATATCTTATGTGTTGCTTGTCGAAGGTCTTAAACATAATCTCATTAGCATTAGCCAACTATGCGACAAAGGATACAATGTATCATTTTTAAAATATTGTTGCAAAATTGTGCATAATGATGAAATGAAGAGTGTGTTTAATGGCCTAAGAGTAAACAATGTCTATATGCTAGACTTGAATGAAGTATCTTTGACAAGTGACAAATGCCTCATGACAATTAGTGAAGACTCATGGTTATGACATAGACGTTTAGCACATATCAACTTTGACTTGCTTAACAAAGTAGTCTCAAAAGATCTAGTCTTAGGTCTGCCCAAAATAATGTTTACCAAGGATCACCTTTGTGATGCTTGTCAAATGGGAAAGCAAACGAGGATCTCTTTTAAATCTAAAAATGTCATTTCAACTACGAGACCTCTCGAGCTTCTCCATATGGACTTATTTGGGCCATCTAGAATTAAAAGCCTAGGTGGCAATTATTATGGTTTTGTGATAGTTGATGACTTTTCTAGATTCTGTTGGACTATATTCTTGGCTAGCAAGAGCGATACATTCGCCGCCTTTGAAAGATTTGCTAAGCTTTCCCAAAATAAATTAAACACAAACATTGTCTCAATTAGGAGTGATCATGGAGGTGAGTTTGAAAACTATTTGTTTGAAGAATATGGCGGTAAACACGAAATTAATCACAACTTCTCCGCTCCACGTACTCCTCAACAAAATAGGGTTGTGGAGCGCAAAAATCGTATTTTAGAAGAATTGGGGAGAACAATGATCAATGAAAGTGGATTACCTAAATATTTTTGGACCGACGCCATAAGTACGACATGTTATGTTTTGAATAGGGTGCTCATCCGCCCCATTCTAAATAAAACACCGTATGAACTTTTAAAAGGGCGCAAGCCAAATGTATCTCACTTGCATGTCTTTGGTTGTAAATGTTTTATGTTAAATAATGGAAAGGAAAACTTAGGAAAATTTGATTCCAAGGTTGGCGAAGGTATCTTCCTCGGATATTCTCAGTCAAGTAAAACTTATAGAATTTATAATAAGAGATTACTTACCGTTGAAGAGTTTGTACACGTAACATTTGATGAATCTTATCTGAGAGATGTCAGAAAAGGTAGTGTTTTTCATGGTGCAGGTACATCTACGGAAGACATACTTAAAGGTGCCGACCGGGAATTGATCAACCCGACCAAGCCAAAGTTGAGGAGGAGAAAGATGACCGCCATGAGGAAACCAAGGAAGTTCATCCGTCTATAAAAGATGATTTATCTCCAGCTTGGAAATCTTCCAAAGACCATCCAATCGATAATATCCTCGGTGATATATCAAAGGGAGTTACGACTCGGTCTAAGATAAGTAATTCTGTTATCACTTCGCTTTCGTTTCACAAATGGAACCTAAAAACCCTAAAGAAGCCTTACTCGATGAGCACTGGTTTTTATCTATGCAAGAGGAACTTAATCAGTTCAAGAGAAATGAGGTTTGGGACCTAGTCCCTCCTCTGCGAGGTCATCGAGTAATCGGCACCCGATGGGTGTTTAGGAACAAGTTGGACGAAAACGGGGTAATAACCCGCAATAAGGCGTATTTAGTCGTGCAAGGGTATAACCAAGAGGAAGGCATCGACTATAAAGAGACTTATGCGTCGGTTGCCTAACTCGAGGCTATACGCCTTTTACTTGCCTTCTCTTGTGCGAAAAATTTTAAGCTATTTCAAATGGATGTAAAAAGTGCATTCCTTAACTGTTATATTAATGAAGAAGTTTATGTTGCACAACCTCCGGGTTTTGAGTCTCATGAATATCTTGATCATGTATACAAGTTAAAACATACCTTGTATGGACTCAAGCAAGCCCCTAGGGCTTGGTATGAGCGCCTAACTAAGTTTCTACTTGATCAAGGGTATTCAAGAGGCAAGGTCGACTCAACCCTCTTCATTAAGCGTCTAGGAAAACACTTAATCTTGGTACAAATTTATGTTGATGACATTATTTTCGGGTTAACTAACATGAATCTCGTAAGAGAGTTTTCTAACCTAATGCAAGGTGAATTCGAGATGAGTATGATGGGGGAGCTCACATACTTTCTTGGATTACAAATCAAACAGCTTGAGGAAGGAACGTTTATAAGTCAAACGAAGTACTGTCTGGAGCTTCTCAAGAGGTTTGACATGGCAAATTCTAAAGCCATTGACACACCGATGCCAACATGTGCAAATCTGAATAAAGATGAAAGTGGTAAGGACGTAGAGGTAAAAAGATATCGAGGTATGATCGGCTCACTTCTTTATCTTACCGCCTCTAGACCCGATATTATGTTTAGTGTTTGCATGTGCGCTAGATATCAATATTCTCCTAAGGAATCTCATTTAAAAGCTGTTAAGCACATACTTCAATACCTTTTGGGTACTCCAAAGTATGGGCTATGGTATTCCAAAGGAAACAATTGTTCCTTGGTTGGATTCTCTGATTCCGATTTTGCCGGGTGCAAATCGGATAGAAAAAGTACTAGTGGTACTTGTCACTTATGTTCAAACTCTTTGGTTAGTTGGCATAGCAAGAAACAGGTTTATGTTGCCTTGTCAAATGCCGAAGCGGAATACGTTGCCTCCGGCAGTTATTGCGCTCAAGCCTTATGGCTTAAGCAACAATTGTTAGATTTTAACCTTAAACTTGAGCGTATTCCGATCGTTTGTGACAATACTAGTGCAATTAATCTTACCAAGAATCCCGTGTTGCATTCACGCACTAAACATATCGAAATTCGACACCATTTTCTTAGGGATCATGTGGAGAAAGGCGATGTTGTTTTTGAACACGTTGACACTACAAATCAACTAGCGGATATATTCACAAAACCGCTTGCTACTGAATGTTTCTTTTATATCCGACGAGAACTTGGTATTCTCGACATTTCGGATCGTGTTTAGTAATATTTCTTGCACATATTTTATTCATCTATGTTTATACCTATTTTGGTCATCGGATATCTAACCAATTGACGATGTTATAAGTATAACCATATATTCATCAAGCTACTCTCGGCATGAAGGTGATATCTTTCCTTAACTCTCTCTCTCTCTCTCTCTCGATTTTTATGTTCACACAAAATGCTTTAAATTGTGTGTTATATGTGTCACATATGTCATGATATATGTATCTTGTCTATTTGAATGCTTGATATTTGTTGTGGCTGGTTATTTATAATCTTTGTGGCTTATATGTTCATAAATGTGAAAATATGCATGTTTTGTCTGCATGAGTCGACCCAAATAGGGTGTGGTCGACTCACAAAAGTGTCCCCAAAATTGAAATTTTATTCGGGTATGCTCAGGTCGACCTACCGGTCGATGCACACCTGTTGAGTTTTGAACGTGGCAATTTTAATACAGTATGCGTCGACGCATAAAAAGGAGCGGTCGACGCATCGCGCGAAAACTGTCAAATTTTTTAAAACCGTTCAAAATTCCTATTATTTCAATTTTTGATGACTCATTAAGTGTGCATCATTACATATGCATTGTAACTTGACACTATATCATACCTATACCCTATCACTCTCCTCTACCCAAAACCTAAATAGCTCCTACAAAAAGGGTAAAACTCCTAAACCTCTCAACACATTCAAAGAATCTTCTCCAACTTTGCATCTCATCATCAACCCATATTTTTATTTTCATTTCCTTTATCTCAACAACCATGGCTACAAGAAGAGTTACAGGCAAAAGGTCTACAAGGGCCTCCTCATCTGCATCTATTCTAGTTTCCGCTGTATCCATAGTGCCTCCGGAGTTTACTGAAAGCTTCACCAAGAATTTTAGTAAAAGATCTGTGGTCAAGCAACACGCGTATTATCGTCTCTCCGCGGAGCGCATGCACATTCCTCACATCATCGATCTTCTTGATTTTCAAGGTGTAAACAACTTTTTGGAGTGCAATGAAAAATATAATGAATACCTTGTACGCATCTTTTACACATGTCTTCACGGCAAATTTCTGGGTTCTCAATTTCACACTAAGATTGGCAACACAAAGGTTAGTGTCACTACTGCTGTCTGGAAAAAAATACTTTGATATGTCTCTTGATTCGGACAAGCCTCTCTTTGAGGTCACTGACACTCACACGGTGGAAGGCTATGAGTTCAAAACAGCTTTGAACTCTATGTTGAAAAAGTCGTATGCTGATCATATTGTGGCAAGCGACTTATTTCCGAAGACCGTCACCACAGGAAAGTTGAAACCACAGGATAGGATTCCGCAATGGATAGTGGCTCGCATTCTGCGGCCTAAGAAAGGTGGTTTTTCTCGCGTTGATCAGGCTGAAGTTCACTTGATGTACATTTTGAGAAACAAGATAAAAATTAATAGGCCTTACTACATTGCAAGTAGGATTTATGCTTTAAGGGACTCAGATCGTGGTACAACTCTCTCTTATGGGTCAGTTATTCAAGAGATGCTAACTAGTGCTAAAGTTACACTTCCGGCATTTCCGTATAAATCACTCACTTCTGACCAAGAGTTTTGTCAGAAAACTCTTACTATGATGGGTTATATCTGGCTTCATGATGAACAGCGGTACAAATTTGTTGTTAAAGCCACTACTTCCTGGGTAGAAGACTCCGATGAGAGTGAGGAGGAAAGTGAAGAGGATGAAGAAGAAGAACAACAACAACAACAACAACAACAAGAGGAGCAAGATGATCGACAACCAATAGAGGCTAACGATCAAATAAATGAGGATTGGGTTCAACATACACCATCCACAAAAGATGGTAATGATCAAGGTTGGGGTCAGTGGCAACACACCGGGTGGATAACAATGTATGAATACTATCAGCCTTCACAGTGGGGCTATGAAGAGCCAACGAATCCCCCACAGCCATAGTCTTTAGAGCTTCTAGATATGATGAGGGCCATGCAGTTAGAGCAACGTACCTTCATGAATGCTCAGGACGAGCGGTTCGCCCAAATTCAGAGCCAATTCGAGACACACACTGAAAGATTCAACACCTTCTCCTCGAATATTAATGAATGGTTAGATGCTCTAGTTGGATCGACTGAAAGTCAGGAGCAGGCCATTTCAAATAGCCTTAATACCTTGAACACTGTTGTTTTAGAATTTACCGACATGGCAGATCCGTATCATGGAAGAGGACAACACTTCAGGGGGGAGATATTGAAGCCTCTGCATCTCACATACTTGCATTTTACCTTATATGTTGTCGTGTTATTTTGCATTGTATTAAATAATTCCTAATTGTGACAATCTTTTGCATTTTTGACTGCTTTATGAATTCCTGAGCACTAATTGTTCTGTGTTTTATTAATATTTGGTTTAATTAATCTATTCGTCTCTTGATCATTGAAGTTATCATAGGTAGATAATTGTTAATGTTGTTGTTACCTGTTGTAAATTTTTTTGATTTGAGCATTTATTTCTTAATCAATCTATCTTTCTTTTTTATGTTGTCAAAGGGGGAGAAGAGTGTGCCAAGATAAGAGTAAAAACTATGAAGAGTCCCAAATGGAAGACATCGCAAATAGAGGCATTAAACAAGGGTAGGTTAATACCGCACATCACACAAGCTGGTTTCACATGTTTTTCCATCATAAAAAACGGGGAGTATGTGAGGGCAAAGCCTCATATACCATACATGTGTGTTTTGATGATGTCAAAACGCAACCACGTGAAAGAATCGGTACTTGGCATTATCACCACAAGGCATAAGCATACTTTATCTCTTATGTCTCATTTGCTTGCATGTTGTATCATCAAATTAGCATTATTCGAGTCAAACCTCATTGGTATGTTAAAGGTCGCATCTAGAAGAGTCAAAAATAACAAAATTGGTATTTTTGTAAAATACAGGGCTTTGAGTCGACCACTCATCTATTCCGGTCGACTCATAGAAGGTGTCTACAAAGTGCATTTTCCACGGGTTGGCGCACGTCGACCTCCGGTCGACGCATACTGTTGTTATTTCTGTTTGTCTAAAAATCCAGACTTTGCGTCGAAGCATGGTCCTGTTTTGGTCGATGCATAGCTTGATATTTTGCATAATCTGTCTTGCTTGGGGTAGCTCAGGTCGACCCCTCCTTCTGTATGGTCGATCATTCGCTGTTTTACTACATAATTTTGGTATGTCCACATATTTCAGAAAGTAGTTTTTTCTGTTACTTTTTGGCATAATATAAATAGAAAGTTGCTCATTTTCATCATTAACAATTGAATCAATTGCAAAATAAGAAAATTGAAAGAGGTGCCATTAGTTCTCATCATCTTCATCTTCTACATTTCATACCACAACAATCACACACAATAATCTTTGTTATGCATTATGGTTTGTTTGAAGTGATAACGTCCGAAGCCGTTGATTGGGAATCTGGTTCGGGTTGAGATTTTGGCAGGTTTTTCTTGAATAAGACCTTGAGGGTTTTATCCTCCAAGATTCATTGAATTTGGGGGTTTTTGGTACGAATCTTCTCAACATATATTCAGCTGAGCGAAGATGATCGAGGAGCGGTGGGTTCCGTCGATCTAGTAGCGGGAATCGGTGAATTGTGAAGGAGAGGTTCGGGTTCGATTAGCAAGTGTTTGATATCAGTCGAGATGGGATTTGAAAACGTAAGGTTGTTCAACCAAGGAGCTGTAATTGGAGGTTCATCCACAAGCAATCGAAGGACTTGATTTGACTCGAATCAAGGGACAAGAAGAGAAAGCATATTCAACAACAAGAGAGTTTGTTTGTTCATTTGTTATTCCATTCTTGTATAAACGATTCAATAACAAGTTACATTTATATTATACGAGCTCAATTCTAGTGTTATAATTGAGGGTAGACATACCCCGAAGCAAGGACAACGGGGGAACTGCCTCAACAAATCTTTGTGCCTTTTACTTTTCGCATTTTCATTTTGCTTAATATTTGCGTGAATTTCGTTCAAACAATAATATCGAATTAAGGACTGTTTTGAGTAAGTGCTGAAGTAATTTTGTCTATAGTACAATAGTTTATTATACAAGGAAACTAGTGCTACTTACTCAAATCCGAAATCACTTGGAGTGCTCCGCATGCCAAGTGTTTGATAAATTGTCTGAACCAAAATTCTCTTGTGTTGTCCAATTATTTTGTTGGCATATTAAGGCATTGGAACTAGTCATACCAAGTAGTGACTAGCGTGGTGATTCTCTTTGCTCATTATCAATATCCATAGACTAGACGCATACCCGGTCCTCTAGTAACGGTTCGTTATAGACGATAATTTTTCCACGGCCACTTCCGCAATTTAAACAATTTTTTAAAACCAATTTTATTGGTAGCACCGACTAATTTTTTAATAAGGGATCTATTCAACCCCCATTCTAGATCCGTGCCATCGTCTAACAACCTATCATCGAAAAAACTGTCGACAATTCTGCAGGTTTTAAATTGTTGTCATTCATGGACGCGTACTCGGGGTACAATATGGCAAAGGCCGATAAACATTACACGACCTTCATGACCGAGTCGGGTAACTATTACTATAACATAATGCCCTTCGGTTTGAAAAATGTCGGCGCGACCTACCAGCGGATGATGAACAAAGTCTTATGGGAAGAGATCGAAGACATGCTCGAGGTCTACATGGACGACATGATCGTGTATTCTTCTGGGAAACCTTGTACTTGTATCTCGCCATTGCTACTGAGGTCGTCAGCGTGTCACTGATTTGTGAGACCCTCGAAGGGCAGAAGCCGATATATTTCACGAGCAAAGTCATCCAAGGTCTCGAGCTCAGGTAACAGCAGATCGAGAAGGTCTCCCTGGCCCTCACCAATGCGGCCAGGAGGTTACGACATTACTTCTTAGCCCACACGATTATGATCAAAACCAACCGGCCTGTCAAACAGCTACTCGAGTGGTCGGACATGTCAGGCAGAATGCTCAGATGGTCACTCGAACTCTCAAATACCAACGTCTAATACAAGAGAAGAAAGACCCTCAAGGCACAAGTTATGGCCGACTTTGTTGCGGAAATGACCTCCATAGAGTCCCTGATCCCTAGGTCACACAAGTGGACCATCTTCGTCGACGGTGCCTCCAGCTCAACGGGAAGTGAAGCGAGCAACATCTTGGAGAATAAAGAAGGCGTCTTGATAGAAGTCTCCCTCGCTGTAGCATTCCTAACTTCGAACAACCAAGCTGAATACAGAGTATTCCTCGCAGGACTCCGCTTGACCGAGGACCTTGACGCGAAGGAGGTGAAGATCTTTACCGACTCCCATCTCGTGGCCTCTCATATATGGGGTGAATACCAAGTCAAAAACGAAAACCTCATCGAGTACCTCGCCTTGATGAAAGAAAAAAATGTAAAGCTTTGATTCTGCGGAAGTACGACATCTTCCACGCGAACACAACACCAGGGCGGGCATCCTATCGAAACTAGCGAGCACGAAGAAGAAAAGCGGAAACAAGTCAGTAATACAAGAGGTTCTCTCTCGCCCGAGCATCGAGAATGATACAACGACTGTCGAGGTTAATGTTATCGGCGACAACAATTACTGGTGACCCCCATATACAACTATCTCAGCATGGGGAGCCTGCCCAACAATGCAAGGAAGGCCAGCATGGTCAGGCGCCCAGCCTGCTCATACGTCTTGATTGAGGAAAAATTGTACCGGAGAAGGTTACTATTGACCCGCCATGCAGCAAGACTCTACGAGCAGGTTACTATTGACCCACCATGCAGCAATACGCCAAAGAGCACGTCAAGAAGTGTGAAAAATGCCAACGACATGAGGACATGCACCTGGCCCCATCTAACGAGCTCAAAACGCTCACATTCCCATGGCGATTTTCCTGGTGGGGAATGAACATCCTCGAGCCCTTTATCATAGGTCATATCAAAATAAGTATTTGATAGTCGGCATCGACTACTTCACTAAGTGGATAGAGGCCTAAGCCTTGCCCAAAATCATGACCCAAAACATACTCTATTTCTACAAACAGAATATACTTGCCTGATTCGGCGTACCTCAAGCAATCATCACCTACAACGGGACTCAATTCACCGATAAGAACTTTCAGGACTTCGTTGCCAAGCTGGGTGATCGCTCCGCAAGTGCACGGAAATATCGAAGTAATATAAAAGATTGTCGAACCCACAGAGACCAATGTCAATCTACCGTTATCTATTATTACGGCGTAAAGCTAAGGCTATTGGAATTAGGAAAATTGAATGCGAATGAAATTAAATGCAAAAGAAATAAAGAAAATTGGTTTAGAGAAATGCGGTAAAGGATATCGGTATGCAAAGACTTAGTTATCTGGGATTCGACAGGTCACCGATGCTTCTTACTCTTTGCAAACATTGTTCAGAAGAAAATAGTGATCTGAAGACTTTCGTCTCACGATGGTTGTTGACGCTAATCATAATTCTAAGGGCCGAATGTACGCTTTCGCTGTCCCATTCGGGGTTAAAACTACTTTTTGGAAATCTCTAGGTTCTAATCCATTTTAAAGTGCTTTCGCTGTTATTAAAACAAATGCCTAGTGTTTACTATCTGGTCTTGCCGCAGCTTTCGCTTGTTGGTTCGTACCTTAATTAATTTCCCACTTTCGTGGCAAAACTACTTTTAAATAAGTTCTCGCTTTCGCGACGAAGTTTATTCAGTAAATAAATTTAAACACTACGGCCAGAAAGGTTGTTTGTAAAAAGGGAAGATGTTGGTTACTATCGAATCCTATCCTACTAATTCGGTTACATACCGATAAAACTAACTTAGCCAGACATGATAATTAATGCGAACGGAAATAGACATAAACAACGGAATAATAAAGCGTGCATCATAACAGAAATAAAGTAGTAATTCAATTAATAAAAACCTGTAAATTGTACTGATCTCAAATCCTTGGGTAGTCCCCCACAATGTCGGCAGGATTCTACTTTGGCGAGAAATAAAAGGTACAGGAAGAAAATACAATATTCTGAACTAAAGGAAAATGGAAAGGAAAATAAAAGTAACGATAAATAACTTTGATGGAACTTTGGCAGAACTTCGGGATGAAGAATCCACCCTTTTCTCTGTGAATCTCTTGTCTATTTATAGGAGATGTTTCTTATCTCAACTTCCTGAGATCATGCGTGAGATATGGAGAAAGTGGTAGTAACTTCCAGTAGTGGACAGTGAGTGGAGAAAGTGTAGTAACTTCCAGTAGTGGGCAGTGAGTGGAGAAAGTGTAGGAAGGATTTAAGTTGAGATTGATCGTGAATTCTGATTCTGTGTTTTTTTGTCTGCGTGACGGTCGTCATGAAATGTGACAGTCGTCACACGCATGACGGTCGTCATGGACCTGTGACGGTCGTCACAGCAGCAGAATTTGTATCTGCTATTTTTCATATATTTTTCATCCGTTTTTCATCTGTTTCTTCTCCTTTTCTTTCTTTAGTCCAAATTCTCCCCAATCTGCAAAACGAAGTAAATTAATCATATAATAGAACATAAATCAAGATAAATTAATAAAAGTCACAAATAAATGCATGTAAATCAAGCCAAATAAACGATATGATTTCGCGTTATCACTGGGCACGAAGCAACACTTCACATTGCTCGAGCACTCGCAGATGAACGGGCAGGCCGAAGCCACGAACAAAGTGATTTTACATGTCCTGAAATGAAGACTGGGAGACGCCAAGAAGATGTGGGTCGAAGAGCTACATAACATGCTTTGGGCCTACAGGACGACCCCACACTCGACAATCGGGGAGAACCCATTCTGACTAACCTACAAAACCGAGGCAGTAATTCTGGTGGAAATAAGGGAACACTCCAAGAGAACCGAGTCTCCCTCGATGAAGAAGTAAACAACGAGGCCTTGAGGGAGGAACTCGACCTAGTCGAGGAAATACGGTCGGGGGCATCCCTCTGTGAAGCCTCGCTGAAACAAAAGATAATTTTGTGGCATGATAGCAAAGTCATCAAGCACGAGTTCCAGGTGGGCAACTTAGTCTTGCAAAGGAATCAAAAAGACTCACGCGAGGGAAAACTCGCCGAGAACTGGGAAAGCCCCTACCGAGTTCGAGACAAAACGGGTAGCAGGGCCTATTACCTCAAAAACCTACACGGGGAGGAACATGCTCGGTCATGGAATGCTGAAAGCTCAAACAATACTACAATTAGACATTACCCGCGACCTACTAGCATCGCGAACACAAGGGCGCGACAGGGTACAAGCGCTACTCCTAAATTCAAAACAATAAGACAAGAGTCTGCTCTTTGTGTGTGCGAGCAGACTTTTGATCCGACGGGGACCCCTTAATCGAGCTCCACCGTTGTCGTACCAGTAAGGCAGAATGCTCAGCTCGTTATGGGAAGTTCACATCACGAAGCAAAGACCTCGACCGAGATCTTAGCTCCATTGTCGATCGAGTGCCAACTCCGATCACCCGACCAGTTCCCTGCGCAGTCGGTCACAATATATATCGAGCAAAACCCTGATGACGAACAAACAACGATGATATTTCATACATACATGAAGAACAAGAAAAATAAGGCACACACAACATAAAAGTAAAATATTACATTTCCAAAATGCGATAAGAGTCCATTGTTCAAGTGTTACAAAATATGGCACACAAGCCAGAAACAAATACATCAAAGCAGGCACGCAGGCCAAAAAAGAAGTACAAGAAAACAACGCTAAGCAGATACATTCTCCTTAGGTTGGTCGCCCACCACGGCTTGACCGTCATCTTTAGCTTCAGGCACAACCACACGACCCTGGACCACCTGATGATAAGGGCATGTCCCTTTGGTGACGAGCTGGGCGCCAGGGTTCACGACCTTGATTTTCTCCACAGCACAGCTAAAGCCCACCTCGAGAGCCCCCAAACAATCTTGCTCGAGTTCCCAGATCTTCGACATCAGGTCAGCCCAAGATGCCATGAGCTTCTCTTTGGTAGATTCATTCTCAGTAGGCTTAGAATTGGCCTCTAGCTCAGCCACCTTAGTCAGCAGTCGACCATGTTCCTCCTTAGTTTCCTTCAGCTCTTCCCTCATTTCGTTTATTTCATGGAGGAGGCGCACATGGGCTTCGTACCTCGTCTGAGCCTCTTGTAGGTTGCTCTCCGCCTTGTTTTTCTCCGCCTCAAGGACGGTGTTCTCTTCTCGCATCTTTTTCAGCTCATAGGTCAGGCTGGTTTCATCATTGAGGACCAAGGTTGTCTCAAAGATCCTCATCATGGAGGTCATATCCTCGGTCGGCGCTTTCCTTCAGGCCACCCGGTCGATCCCTATGATTGCCTTGGTTTTAGCCTCAGCCATGGTCGGGGAGTGATTCCTAGAGAAGAAGTCTCGTTGAGTATGGCAAGGGGGTAGCATAAACTTCTCCACAGGTGCGCTCTCCTCGATGTCGACGAGCACAGGTTCCTCAGTGCACCGCCTTTTGGATGAAGTCTCCTGCGTGGGAGGAGACTGGATGCATTGAGGGGAGGAAGAACCACCAGGTCCTTGGTCAGGCCTCACCATCTACTAGACCTGGAAGACTCTGCCTTTGGCCTTCTTCCCGCTCTTGGTCGCCGCGAGCTTCAGTATGCGTTCCTACGCGTTCGACATCTGGCTTACGACAATGACTAAGAAAATCAAGTCAATCCAAAAGGGGAAAAATGGCAGGCGCCCCAACAAAGAAAAGATTCATTACCTAAAAACCTTAAGGCCTCCTCACGAGACCCGCACTCGAGGAGAGCCTTGATGTTAATCAATCGAGCATCGAGACAAACCTCAACGCGCTCGTCGAGGATAAAACTCCCATCCTTGTGGACACATTTGGTAGGAGTGAAGCCGGAGACAAAATCTACTATCTTTTGGTAAGATAGTCAGTCTTCGGCATCCAGGTCGACGTGCTTCACGATATAGATATTTGTGCCCTAGTTGAAGTGGCCCTCGACCCATTCAAGCGGAAATTTCGAAACCAACATCTCCTTACGCTACTTGTTCTCCTCTGTGACCACAAGGTCCTATAAGGAGTCGACGGTCGCATGCTATACGGGCTTCATAACATAAAACATGTCCTTGATGGTGCAGACAGAATCCCAATACACCCGGAACAGCTTCCTCGGCTGCTTCAAGGATACTCAGCTATGCCTGCCTTTGAAGGATTGACGTTGTAGATGGAAAGTACGAAAGAATAGGGGAAGTGTGGTCCCAATGCCAAGATGCTCACATACAAGCTCGAACACCCGCATAAACATTATCGCATTAGGGTGAAGTTGCGAAGGTGCCAGGCGGAGCCACCGGAACACTCCCCTCTGAAAATCACTAAAGGGGAGGCGAATTCCTGCTTCCCGAAATGTAAATTCGTACATCGAGAACCTCATCTCCCTGAACCTCGAGCATATGCAATGTTTATCCTTGGGTTTATAAACCATCTAGCTCTGGGTGGAACCCTTGAGACAGTCCTCGACAGTGGCAAAAGCGTCTGTGTCGTCAGAGGCAAAACGCGACGTGATATTAAGAGGTTCCTGTCGGCCCATTCCTTGGGCATACAAACTCATTCGGCTCCGTAGACCTCGACGAAGCCGAACGGTGAATCCTCAATCCTCACAGCCATTTTACCTGAAAAGCAGAGGAAAATGGTGAATTCGACTTCCAAGATTAAATCCACCCTTCCAACGCAAATAAAGTGAAAGGGCGAAGGAAGGGGCGAGAAACCCCTGGACAGGTACTCCCCGATGTAGAGTAGAAGACCCTCCTCGACAGAGGCTCGTCCATGAAGAAGCTCCCTTCGGCAAAGACCTCCTTGCAAGGTCCGCATATTGGTGGGGAGCAAGGCTCCATGGGACCTTTATCATAGGTTCCCGGGACCTTCACCAGAAAATTCATGAAGCTTTCAGAATCCTCATGAACTTCTCGACGTCGGAAACTTCATGAGCTTGGCCAGAAACTTCATGAACTTGGCCAGAAATAGCATAGCTCGGCCGGAAACTTCATGAGTCAGGCCAAAAAATTCATAGCACTGCCGGAAAACTCACGCTTTCTCCGTTACCCTACGAGAACTCGCCGGCAAACTCATAATGCTGGAGATATGAGACGAAAACTTACTTGAAGAAAGAAGATTTGGACGATGGAGAGTGGTGACTGCAACGACGACAACGGCGGCGACAGCAAACTCAATCTGAAGAACTTGGAAAGAATTCTGGTATATATGAAAGGGAAACGTGAAAATGAGAGGAGTTTTCCACCTATTATAATTCTGGCACGGGAAGTGAGGCAGCACTAGGCACTCAAGTGCCCCTACGCATAGCCATTTAAGGAATTAATTACATGTGACACGTGGCGCTAGAAGACATCATAGGTGTCCTCTCAGCTTCCCCTCGTGCCTGGAGACCAAGCATGCACATTCCCTTTCCACCTCCGCCATATCGTCGACCAGAGCACCAAACAGGGACATATCCAGTAGTACGGCCGACAAATAGACCTCCCCACGACCTACTGTCATGTCGAGCATCTCTTACTCATGGCCACACACACAACCCCCAACTCAGTATCCCAGACAATCTTCCACTCCTCCAAACAGGTCCCCGGCGCTCGAACTGGCTCTTAAGTCATTAATCCTCTACCTCAGAGCAACGACTTGAGGGGCTCCTGTTCTGAACTAGGCCAGTACTTGCCCCACAGTCGGGCAGGCCCAACCCAGTATCACATTGGGGAGGCCCAACAGGGCCCAATCCTCCTCTTTATCTAGCACGTTACACTGTCGGGCAGGCCAATGCCTGACACGGGGAGAGCTCACGCATCTTCCACACGTTTTCCATGTGCCCCCTACGCGGGAAGACATCATCAGGAAACTACCCACTTTTGAAAGAACTGATCAACCCACCTTCCAAAGATCATGGGGCAGTTGATCCAGGGCGAAGACCAGGTGTTGGTCTTCCCTACACCACGTAAGCCTTGGAAGTTACTCGTATTGGACCTTGTCATCCAACTCAATGCAAAGTAACTATTGACCCTGCGCCGGGGGCATATTATAAATACCCTCTTTCACTAGAGGGTTAGGTATTATATTTTCTACACCTTTTCTATGTACTTGCTGAAACTTACTTTGGCATCGGAGTACCTTGCAGGTACACCCCCTCCTCCTCTTCAACACCGGTGAACACAGGAGCTCACGACACGTGGCAGACTGCTGATTCCTTATGTTTTTTTAACTTACTCCAAATCATAACTTTTGAGTTGAATCTAATCTAATGGTAAATTAGTCTTTTTACTTAATTAACCATTAGATTAGATTCAATTCAAAAGTTATGATTTGGAGTAAGTTGATCCCCTCGATTATAGAAATAATCTAGAGGTAAATTGGAGCCTTTTAAAAAAATATATGCAGTTGATAGAGATCGAACTCACTTCAGGTTCAATGCTTTTTCCCTCGGTTATTGTAAAACCGGGGGGTAAAGTGAAAATTTTCATGTCTCCCTTCGTTACCTCGCTTGGATAACCAAGTTACAATCCACTTCACGTCCGAGGTGAAATAGAGTTATTTGTAGTAGTGCTTATTTTTAAGCACATCGTCTATCAATAAGGTATCTCACCTCACTTGAGCAGAACCCCTAAATCATCGTAAAACACCACCATATAGGTCTTACTGATGTTGTGAGAAAGCCCTAACCAACTTAGAATTGTTAAAAAACCTACTAAGGTCTATGAGTCCCCCTGCTCTTGCAAGAGGAACACTCACACCTATACTTTTTAACTACTACAATGTTGCCCACTGTAGGGCCCCGGTAAAACTAACTTGTGTTATAATATTACTCTAACTATTTCCATATTCCCCATGAGGATGTCCAATAAAACCATAACCTATAAGAGAAACACCATCTTTGAAGGTTTCGTTGGTGGAGATAACTCTAGATCCTCCCGAAGGAAGTATGCAAGGCAAATGTTTGCATCAAATATAAAATCCTATGGCTTCCCCGGAAGCTCTCAAGGGAAAATAGGGGATAACATCGTCTTTTTTGAGGAGGACGCCCTCGAAATCAACCCTCAGGTGATGATCCCTTGGACATCACTGTACAATAAGGCAACTGAGAAATTAAACACGTCGTGGTAGATCTTGGTAGCTTTGTTGATGTCCTATTTTGGGACACCTTCCAAAAACTGCAACTCAAGTATAACGACATAAAAAAGTTCAGTGGTTCTTTTACAGGTTTACCAGGTGAACAATTACAATTAATGGGCCACATAACCCTAGAAACTACATATGGTGTGGGAGCGGATGCCAAGGTGATTGGCATTAACTACCTCATTATGGATGCCCTATCACCATATAACATCATTCGGGGAGCACTCGTAACCACCCTCTAACTAACCTTAAAATACTCACTCTCTAACGGGCGAGTCGGTACCATTTCGGGGACCAACAAGCAGCTCAAGAATGCTATCAAAGTAGATTGGATAAATCAAGAGAAGAGCTCTCCCTTGTTGATGTCACTCCTTTAGAAGTTACAAATACTGAATTTAAATGTTGGAACTTCAGACTAGGCGCGGAAACGGAAAGGCTCGTGCCCACATAAGATTTGAAGGAGGTCCATATAGGTCCTCACGCCAATCAGGTCACGAAAGTAGGTATTACATTATCCATAGAGGAGGAAAGAGAACTACTTAACCAAGTCATTAAGAATGTCGACATGTTCGCTTGGGCTCCCTCAGACATGCCAGGAATAGACACTAAAGTGGTGAGTTATTTCCTCGTCATCCAACCTTCCGCCAGACCAGTGGCGCAAAGGAAGCAAAAAGTAGGTGAGGAGAAAAGGGTCGTCGAGATGAAGAGGTGGGAAAACTATTTGATGTCAGATTCATTACGGAAACAAAATACCCCACCTTATTGGCCAACATGGTTCTGGTATAAAAAGCCAACAACATGTGGCGCGCATGTGTGGATTTCACTAATTTAAACGTCGCCTTACCCTAAAGACCCATATCCGCTGCCAGACATCGATCGCCTTATCGATAGGTCTTCTAGATACTGCATGTTGAGTTTCATGGATGCATATTCAAGGTACAACCAAATTTGGATGGACCCCTTGGGTGCATCCAACACAGCCTTCATGTTGAATCATGACAACTATTACTACAACGTCTTATGTTGAACTTCATGATAAAGGTCCATTCCACCCCTTATGGTAACACAAGTAAGTTATAAAATGTCTTGCCTGAGGGACTTATAGTCTCATTAGTTAGGCTACATAGAATTCCACTTGGGGGACTTAGATTCCCTAGGTTATCTAAACTTTCGCCTGAGGAACTTAGTGTCTTCTTGAGCGGGACTAGACTCAATTATCAAGCCTGAGAGACGCGACATATATTCATCCTAAGAGACTTGATTATAAGTCTTGCCTGAGGGTTCGAGAGAAATCCTGCCCAATAGGTTAAAATGCCCCACTTGAGGGACTTATAGTCTCATTAGTCTGGCTGCATATAATTCTTCATGAGGGACTTAAATTCCCCAGGTTATATAAACTCTCGCTTGAGGGACTTAGCTACTCCTCTGGTGGGATCAAACTCAAGTATCATGCTTGATAGGGGCGACATATATCTAGTCTGAAAGACTTGATCACAAGTCTTGTCTAAATCCTTGAGGGAAGTCCCACATGATAGGTTGAAAGGCCTTGCCTGAGGGACTTATAGTTTTATCAGTCGTGCTACATATAATTCCACCTAATGGGCTTAGATTTCCCAGTTATATAACCTCTTGCTTGAGGGATTTAGTGTCTCCTTGGGTAAGACCATACTCAAGTATCATGCTTGAGAGGCGTGACAAATATCCAACCTGAGAGAATTGATCACAAGAATTTCCTGAGGGCTTGATAGAAGTCTCTCCCGATATATTAAAATGCCTCTCCCGGGGGACTTATAGTCTCATCAACCGAGCTATGTATCATTTCCCTTGAGGGATTTAAACTCCCTAGTCTATCTAAACTCTCGCCTTATGGACTTAGGGTCTTCTCGAGTGGGACCAGACTCAAGATGTCAGAAAGAGATGATATTGATCTACATATGCTTGTGTTTTAAATTATGATTGTCACTCTACATCCTATGTTTCGTTTGTTTCTCACTATCTTATACCTCAAAGTATTTTTTAGTTGAAATTGAATATACTCTGCGCGCAATTGCAAAGATTAATCTCTTCAGTCGAGTAGAACCACAATGGATGGAAAAACTCTCCCTCAAAAGAATTTAACATTGACGTGTGTCCATAGCTGAGTTTGAAACCAGTACCTTAAGCTAGAAGAAATCTCTTACCATCTCATCCAAATACTCTTGGGTTACCTCAAAGTGTTTTGATACTATGGAGTTTAGAAATTTTAAAATGTTGTAGTTATATATTAACTTTAAAATAAAATAATAAAATAAAATAAAAAATTTAAATTAAATTTAAAATTAATTTATTGCTTAGAACTATCGGTTTATTAATGTTAAAAAAATTATTATAATTGTTTCTAGAAATCTTTTGTTTTTATCATTATAAAAGAAAAACAATAAAGAAAAACTGGCCAACATTATTGTCCGAAGAAACAGTTTCAACGGTATTAAAGAGATGTTTTCCCCTATTCAACAACAACACTAATCCAAAACTAGATGCCAATAATAAAAACAAACAGTTTAAAGATACAAACAAATCCAACTAATTAACAACACAATAACTCACAATCCCTCCAATTTTATGCTAAAAAAACCAATCCAAATATTTAAGAAACGAAAAACACAAAATAAGTATTCTAAATAAAAACTAAAAGACAGAGATATATAGAAAGAATACATACATATTAAAAAATAAGAATGTTGTGTTGTGTGACCTAGTAAACCTCAAAGTTCATATGTACAAAGCTCAACTTCAGAAATAACTTGAGGTAATAAGAAATTACATATTTATTTTTTAATATTACTGATATAATAATTTCATAAACATATCTTTCAGTCTAAAAAATTATTAATAAATTTAATATAGCAACTATATTAACCGTCTATGAAAAATAGTTATAGATAGTTTGTTATCAATCAATTATATTCATTTATGCAATTTTTGTGAAAAGTTGCTCATAAAAAAATAATGTTTTCTTATAAAAATTTGATAATATACCAAGTTTTAAATCTTAAAATTTAATGAGTTGGTTATTTTATAACTATATCAGGATATCGATATTGTATTAAATAAAGAACTTCATCCATATATTAAAAAAAATATATTATACACAAATCACATACAATATTTCTCACATCATACTTAATTAGTCTAAAAAGTATTTTAAGAAAATATTAAGAGGTGTTTGTGTTCACTGAATCTTTTGACTGAATTTAATATTTGACTGTGTTGACTACATTTTCTATACTTATTTTATTATTTTAATAATATAGTTACTCGCTATATAATTTCTGCAAATCAGCAACAATTACAACATCACCTAATATTTGTGCATTTCATCTTCAATATGTCAAACACAACACAAGTTATTACATGCAAAGGTATCAATCAGCATAGTTTTTATTTACCCTAATGTTTTTTTTTATTACATATGTGGATATATATGTATATATCTATATATCTATATTGTATTGTAGCTGCGATATGTTGGGAGGTTGGAAAACCAGCAACAGTGGAAGAGATACAAGTAGATCCACCAAAAGCAACTGAAGTTCGAGTTAAGATGCTTTGCGCTAGTCTTTGCCACACAGATATCTCAAGCATTCAAGGATTTCCACATGTTTGTTTATTTCAATCCTATGTTTGATTTTGCATAATAGGTTTTGTTTGCTTTGACTTTTGGTAATGGATTTATATACAATTTGCAGAACAAATTCCCTCTAGCACTTGGACATGAAGGAGTAGGGTAAAGCAACAAAAATAGAATCGATCAATATATTAAAATCTTTTTTTGTTGAAATTATATTAATATTAATCTTGTGTTTAAAACAGTGTTGTGGAGAGTGTTGGTGATGAAGTGAAAAATCTGAAACAAGGGGATATTATAATTCCAACCTATGTTGGAGAGTGTAAAAAATGTGAGAATTGTGTTTCTGGGAAAACCAATCTTTGTCTGAAATATCCTGTCAGATTCACTGGCCTAATGCCTGATAACACTTCAAGGCTGTCTGTTAAAGGAAAAAGATTATATCATGTTTTGAGCTGTGCTACATGGTCAGAGTATGTGGTTGTTGATGTCAACTATCTACTCAAAGTTGATCCAAGCATTAATCTAGCTTATGCTAGTTTTATCTCATGTGGTTTTGCAACTGGTTATGGAGCTGCTTGGAAGGAAGCTAGGGTTAAAAGTGGTTCAACTGTTGCTGTTTTCGGTCTTGGCGCTGTTGGATTAGGGGTACATGTTTTCCATAAAATTATTGTCGCGATTGCGATAATGCATTACTGAGACCTAACCTGCAATATTGTGGTTGCGGACTGTAATTTAAAACTAGGGTTTTGCTTTTGATTGTATGATGAGAATGAAACCTTGTGGTGCAGGCAATAAGTGGAGCAAAAATGATGGGAGCAAGTAAAATAATTGGAGTTGACAAAAATGAGATGAAGAGAGAAAAAGGAGAAGTTTTTGGATTAACCAACTTTATAAATCCAAGTGATTCTGAAAAATCTGCTTCAGAATTGGCGAAAGAAGTAAATGGTGGAATTGGTGTGGATTACTCTTTTGAGTGCACTGGAGTTCCTTCTTTACTTAATGTCTCAATTGATGCCACCAAATTGGTAAGTTCAACTTCATCAAATAATTCAGTTATTTAGTTATTTGTGTTGTTAAATTTTGGTTATATATGTATAGGGAACAGGTAAAACAATAGCTATTGGTTCAGGAGTTGAAAATATTGTTCCACTTGATCTTATTGCCATTATATTTGGTAGAACATTGAAAGGTTCTGTTTTTGGAGGACTGAAAACTATTTCTGATCTTTCCATCATAGCAGACAAATGTCAGAAAGAGGTAATTTCTTACAACAAAATATGAAACTTTGTTATTTGCATGCACATTTTTTGAAAAATTTAATGTTAGCATGAATCTACATTAAAATTTGTTTAATGATTTGTATTTTATAGGAACTCCCTCTTCATGAGCTGCTCACCCATGAGGTACCACTGTCGGATATAAACAAAGCATTTGAGCTCTTGAAGCAACCTGGTTGTGTAAAAGTTGTCGTCAAGATGTGATATGTTTCAGATCTGGCTTTTAGTAAGGCACTATCTTCAACAAAGGCAAAGATGGCTCGTATGAAATTTCAATCAACTATAAAGGAGATATCAAGTGAAAAAGATTATCTGCAAGTCTCTATAAATGTTCACTTTACGTGATTAGTCATTTTCAATAAATCCATTATTACCAAACTCAATTATTATCGTACAATGATCAGGATATTATGATCTATACCATTTTGATTTTTCAGCATACCCAATAAAAAATAACTAAAGGTTCTTGCATCAAGTTTCTTTTCATGTGCATAATACGTCCATACTTAACTTAGCACTATATTGCGAGCACAAAAATAAATTTTATAATTATCATATCTATAAAAACCGATAATCTGTTGCAGATTGATACGGTTCGGATGTGGATTGATGTGGCGTTGCTGTGTTATAACGATGTTGCGATGTTATGGAATTAGATGGAAGAGTTGCCAATTTGTAGATCCATGAGGAATGTCGGAACGAATTGCAATATTTACTACCAAGGTTGTGACTAAAAGTGATTTAAGAAGGGGAAATAGTGAAGCACACTATTGATAAAAAAAAATTTTAAAGTAGCAATGTTATATAATTTAATTACCAAATAAAATAAACTTTCAAAAAATTTATCAAAATGACAAACTTTAAAACTCATCCAGCATTCGCTAAATGGAATGGCGAATTACATGAATTGACGAATGTGACTAATTTTTAGGGTTTCCAATTTTTTTTCGTTTTTTTTGTTTTTTTTCATATATTTAAAGTTTTAAAACTTTATTTGTTTTTTGATTTTAATATCATTATTATTAATAACTATAAAATATATTAATTTATAATATAAATAATATTAATATAATTAAAATATTATTATTAGTAACTATAAAATATATTAATTTATAATGTAAATATAATTATTATTAGTAACTATAAAATATATTAATTTATTTATTACTTATTATTTTCTATGTATTAGACTTATTAATATAATGTAAATAATATGCTAAAGTTAATATTTTTAGTATTTTCTAAACAAATTATTTAGTGTGTTACAATGACACTATAACATTTAAAATTTAAATAATTATGAAATTCACATCATACTATTAACAATTTAAAAACTGAGCATTTAAAAATTTCAATCCACAAAAATGATAGATAAAGTGTGTCTTATAGGTAAAGATGATACATAATTCCATCAATTACAAATGGAAAGAAATATTGTTTATCTTTAAGCATCAAAAAAATTTAAGACCCAAATATTCATATTGTAACTTACGAAAAACTTTTAATGAAAAATTAAAATTTGACATCGTTCCAAAGTTTATAATAATTATTGAAAGGTTATATTTATGTTCAACATGATAGTTCATAAATGTTGAAAGGTGAATCTCATGTTCAACATTCTAATTCACCGTTGAAAGGTGAATAGCATGTTCAACATTCGAATTCATGATTAAAAGATAAATCTTATGTTCAACATTCAAAGTTTGTCATTTTATTAATTTTTTTAAAAGCTTATTTTATTTGGTAATTAAATTATATAACATTGCTACTTTAAAAAAAAATTCTATTGGTACCATGGAAAATAAAAAAGTGATTTAAGAACAAAATATATTTAAGTGTGATTTATTTGTGAACAAATATAACGTTATGAGTGGAGGATGATTCATTCTATCTATGTGACACGTGTATAATCCTCTCTGTTGAAGGATAATTACGTAAATATAAAATAGTTGAAACTCTCTCAGATCCGTCAAATTGCATAAAGGTCGTGAGAGTAGTAGACTCAATTACCTCCGTAAAATTCATATTATTTTGGTTTAAAATTTTAATCCTTTACAAGTTTTACTACTATAATAAATATAATTGATATTTTAATTATTGGTTAATTTAATAATATGATTTCAACATCACATTTTGAACATAACCACATCGGCTTGTGTTGGAAGGTTTTTGTTGGAACATTATTTTAATAGTCAAATATAGGAATATAAATTTGAAAAAACTCTTTAATTTAAGTCTCATTCAGTGTGTTAAGTTGAGAAATCTCTTTAATTTAAGTTTCATTTAGTGTGTTAGTTAAGAAACCTCTTTAATCTCACATTACTTAGGTGAGATATATTTCCTCACTCACTTTATTATATATGAAAATTTTCTATTTCATTCTAAAATACACCAAAAATTTATTTTGAGTTTTATCCTTCCTCACTCTCATAACTTTGCATCTTTTGAATTGTCGAAGCGCCAACTTTTTCCCCTTTCTTTCTACTCGTTGAATTTTTCGGATATTTTCTTGAATTCTCTTTAGAGAATTATGTTAATTTCTCCTCGTTTGAGTTGAGAAATTATCAAGTATAATTTTTGGTTTCTCTTTAGAGAATTATTCGAGTTTCTCTTTGTTTGAGAAATCATCTTGAGTTGTCAAATGACCATTATTAAATTCACTTTAGAGAATTACTGAAATTTCTCTTGGTTTGAGAAATTATTACGACTGATTATTATACCGGATACTACGAGTGATATTAACCATATTCGAATGGTCTTTGTACCATCACAAAGTGTATTTCAAGACCGATTATCTACCATGCAAGTAGTAGTCGTATAGTATAAAACTTGGTTATTTTATCTTGGAGGCGTCGCGATAGTTTGACTGTTTTGCATAACTTTGGGCAGTGTCGCGAAACGTCTTAAAGAGAGCAACTTAGTCAGCGACTCGACCTGGTAATTTCTTCTGTGGCTAATTTTCAAAACCGTGAAGTAACAATTTAAAGACGTTTCATACTACCATGGCTATCGAAGAAATTATTGGTACTTCTGCGACGGTTGCCTCTGACAAATCATTCAAGTTTGAGGGAAGTCACTTCAAATGCTGACAACAAGATTTGCAATTTTTATGAAAAAAGATTGTCAACGTTCTGATCGATGATATTCCTGTTAATCCTTATGGATCAACCGATCAAATTAACGGTAAGAAATCTGTGGATTCAGATGGAACACTTAATAGTGTTAAAGCTGAATTTGCTGCACAAATTAAAGCGAACAATTTCTAACTCAGAAAAGAAATTGCCTTATGGAAAGAGAATGATTATCTCTACAAAATCATATTTTTGAATGGACTTGCAGATGATCTGCAATACTGCAAAACAGGTTGGAGAGACTATACAAAAGAAGTATGACACCGAGGAAGATAGAATAAAGAAGTATATCGTTAGTCGCTACCTAAAGTATCAGATGGCATAAATCAAAGGTGTGTGGATGCTCAATGTTATGAACTCCAAAAGTTTGCTTATAAGATCATCACAAAAGGTACGTGTTTAGATGAAGAATTTCAAATTGCTTTTATTATACATAAATTGCCCCTAGTTTGAAAGCTTTTAAAAATTATGCTTCACCATAAAACAAAACAAAAATTAATTGAGAGTCTGATTATTCGCCTTCGAGTTGAAAAAGAATCTCGGAGACAAGATCAAAAAGCAAAGTCTTGGCTGTTTCAAACAACAAAAAAAGAAATTCGGTGTAATTCTAAAGCCATTTATTTGGCAAATGATTAAAGAATCAGAACCACAATGTTGTGAACCGAATTAAGAATGTGAACCTTTCTAGGGCCCGAATTACTCTAATTGATAGGCAACAATCAGCACCATAAAGAAATAACACTTGAAAACCAGGTCATATGATTAAGAAATGAAAGATCGAGTTTAAATCTTGTGTTTCTCCTAATGCATAGGTTAACCTGATTGATGAGCAACTTATTGGTTTGATCACTAAAAAAAATTGTTAGAACACAGATTGGTGTTTAATATATCTCAGAGTTTTGATGATAACATTAATGAAATTTTATATAGAGAATTTATATACTCTAATTTTGTTCAAGTGTTTATTTGTTTCAGATATCAAAATTAATATTATTCTGGAAGCAAGAACGCCTTTGAACATCACAGAACAAAAAAGCTCTGAGCGTCAGAAGCAACACATCAGAAGACTCAGATCTGTTACAATGATTCTGAGCAAAGCTAAGAAGAACTTGAGAAAAAGGCATACGTAAAGCTTCAGAAGATTCTGAAAGTACTCAATGCTACAAGTACAGAAGTTCTGATAAGCAAGTATGCTCTGATAAGGGTTTCACGCTTAAAGAACTTTGTTGCAAACTCTGATAGAGAAACTCTAATTGAGTTAACTCTGACCTGAACAACTAAGAACATCATCAGAAGTTCTGATGCAAGGCGTTCCAAAGTTGTTGAAGAAGATGTTGTTCAAATAAAGATCCGTTGGTATATTCCTTGTCTTATCATAAACGGCTCTTTCCCCGTTCTTGCATGACACAGGATTTCAGACAAAAAGGATTTGTCAGAACATTCCTCTTCTGAGAAAGGAAAATTCATTAGAAGATAAAAGGATCAGAATGTACAGATTGCACAGTCTTTGAGAAAGGATTTCAAAGTACTATAAAAGCAAGTTCCAGCATCACTTCAAAGGTTAACGAATTTGACGGAACTATTGACATATTATTCAACTAGCTCTCACAAATATTCTTTAAGTTAGAACAGTTTTATTCTTTGTTCTAAAACTTGTGTAAAAATCACTGTTGTGATATAGCTTTTTAGAAGCATTTCTTAAACACAATTTGTTAGTTTATCTTTGTAAAAGATTTCCTTAAGAAGACCAAGTTGTGGTGAGAATTTCTTGAGAAGACTAAGACAGTTGTCTTAGTGGTTTACACTGTAATCAAGTTTGATATAGTGGATTAAGTCCTTGTTGAGAAAGGCAAATCACCTTGGTATGGTGGACTGGATTAGTTTGAGTTCAAACGAACCAGGATAAAAATACTGTGTTATTTTTCTATCATCCAAATTGTTTTAAAATACTTATTCAACTTCCCCCCCCCCCCCCTTCTAAGTGTTTTTCTCACCTTCAGTTGGCATCACAGCTCTGGTTCTGTAAGTGCTCTCACTTAACCGTGACAGAAAAAGATCTTGTTGGGAAAAACTCCTAATCTATTGTTCTTTATTCATCATGGCTGCTGAAGCTTCAACTTCAACTTCATATAACAACAAATATGATGATAGAGACAGAATCAGCACCAAACCTCCCATGTTTGATGGTGAGAAGTTTGCTTACTGAAAAGATAGAATAGAAAGTTTCTTTCTAGGTTATGACGCTGACTTGTGGGATTTAGTAACTGATGGTTATATTCATCCTACTAATGATGAAGGGAAAAAGGTTGACAGAAAATCTATGGCTGATCAACAGAAGAAGGAGTTTAGAAACCATCACAAGGCAAGAACCATCCTATTAAATGCAATATCTCATACTGAGTATGAGAAAATAACAAATAGAGATACTGCATTTGATATGTTTGAATCTCTAAAAGTGACGCATGAAGAAAACTCCCAAGTAAAGGAGACAAAAGCCTTGGCACTCATTCAGAAGTACGAAGCCTTCAAGATGGAGGAATCTGAATCTGTAGAAGCTATGTTCTCAAGGTTTCAGATTCTAACTGCTGGTCTGAAGGTTCTGGACAAAGGTTACTCTACTGCTGATCACGTCAAGAAGATCATCAGAAGCTTGCCAACAAGGTGGAGACCAATGGTGACAGCTCTGAAGCTTGCAAAGGATCTGAGTAAGATCACTCTGGAGGAATTGATCAGTTCCTTAAGGAGTCACGAGATTGAGCTAGAAGAAGACGAACCTCAGAAGAAAGGTAAGTCTGTTGCTTTAAAATCTAACAAATCTGCTAAAGCTTTGCAGGTTATTGAAGAAAGTTCTGAAGAATCTTCAGAAGAAGAAGATGAACTATCTTTGTTGTCCAAGAGGATAAACCAACTCTGGAAGCATAAGTAGAAGAAGTTCAGAAACTTCAAGAGATCTAATCAGCATGGTGATTCTTCTGGACATAAGAAATCTGGAAAGAAAGATATAGTATGCTATGAGTGCAAGGAGCCTGGCCACTATAAAAATGAATGTCCCAAACTTCTGAAGGAGAAACCCAGAAGGAAGTTTGAAAAGAAGAAGAAAGTCTTAATGGCCACGTGGGATGATTCAGATGCTTCTGAATCTTCATCAGAATCAGAAGATGAATGTGATAATGTAGCACTGATGGTTGACATGGAGGACCATGAAGAAACTGCTGAATCTGGATCAGAATCAGATTCTGAGGAGGTATTTTCTGAACTTTCTAGAGCTGAACTTGTTGAGAGTTTATCTGAAATTCTTGAAAGCTATAGCAAAATCAAACTCAAATACAAGAAGCTCCAAAGCTGTCTTGCATCTAAGAATGATCAGCTGAGATCTGAAGTTGCTGAGCTTAAAGCAAATAATCTTAAAATGAAAAATGATTTAGAAAAAGCTCAGAAATCTGATTCAGATTCTATATCATACTGTAAAAACATTTTAGAAGAGTATGATTATAGTTTTCAGGAGTTTCTGGCCAGAGGCCTAGATAGAAGCAAGATGGCTTCAATGATCTATGGCGTAAGCAGAAACAACAGAAAGGGAATTGGATATGAATCACCCTCTGGGAAGGATTTAAATCCAAAACCTGTTGATAAACTGATTATCAAGTATTCCCCTTTGTATACTCATTTCAAATTTGGTCATTTAAATGATATTAAACACACACGTTCTGATCTGAACAAACCTGTGTTTAATAAACCAAAATTCCATCAGAACAAGGATGCTCTTAAGGGAAAGAAATTCAGAAATAATTTCAAACCTACTAACCCAGAGGACCCAAGAAAATATGGGTACCTAAGGACAAAATGATTTTTGTTGTAGGCACCCTTAGCAGCAAAGTTGAAACACCAATCATGGTACCTGGACTCTGGCTGCTCGCGTCACATGACGGGAAGAAGGTCTATGTTCCAAAGCTTGGAACTTAGATCTGGAGGTGACGTGAAGTTTGGAGGGAACCAAAAGGGCAAAATAATAGGCTCTGGAACTATTGGTAATGGTAACCTCCCTTCCATTTCTAATGTCTTATTTGTTGAAGGATTAGCACATAATCTATTGTCCATAAGTCAATTGAGTGACAATGGTTATGACATAATCTTCAATCAGAAATGTTGTAAAGCTGTCAGTCAAAAAGATGGCTCAATCCTCTTTGATGGAAAAAGGAAGAACAACATTTACAAAATCAATCTTTCAGAACTAAAGGTTCAAAATGTAAAATGCCTTCTGTCTGTTAATGATGAGCAATGGGTCTGGCACAGAAGATTGGGTCATATTAGTATGAGACGTATATCTCAGATAAATAAGCTCAATTTGGTCAGAGGACTTCCTCAGTTAAAGTTCAACTCAGATGCTTTTTATGAAGCATGTCAGAAAGGAAAATTTTTAAAATCTTCTTTTAAAACAAAAATTGTTGTTTCAACCTCTAGACCATTAGAGCTGCTTCATATTGATCTGTTTGGACCAGTGAAAACTGCATCCATCAGAGGCAAGTATGGATTAGTCATTGTTGATGACTACAGCAGATGGACATGGGTAAAATTTCTAAAACACAAGGATGAGTCACATTCTGAATTCATTGACTTCTGCAAACAAGTCCAAAACGAAAAAGAATTTAAAATTGTTAAAGTCAGAAGTGATCATGGTGGAGAATTTGAAAACAAATACTTTCAAATTTTTTTTAAATAAAATGGCATTGCACATGATTTTTCTTGTCCTAGAACTCCTCAACAGAATGGAGTTGTAGAAAGGAAAAAATAGAACATTGCAATAAATGGCCAAAACCATGATCAACGAGACTAATATGGCAAACCATTTTTGGGCAGAAGCAATGAATACAGTGATAACACGAAATCGTATATATATATTGATGCATAATTCAACTGATGTTTGACTGTTTTCGATCCGATTTCGGATTCTTTCCATGTTATTTGTCTGATATTTTGCAGGTATTTGATAATCATGTCTAAACAAAGCAATGTGAAGAAAAGAAGCAATCACAGATGAAATATGGACGAAAACCGGATGAAAACAACATGAAAAACGCAGAATGCATATTTTATTGTTGTGACGACCGTCACAGCTCCATGACGACCGTCACACGGGTGACGACCGTCACACACCGTGACGACCGTCATGCAGGCAAAAACGCACTACTTCAAATGAACGTGCAAAATGCAGTTCCAAGTCCCAAATAGTGGACCACTACTCCCTGATATTTCTGCCTCCAAGTCCACCTTCTTCAAATTACAACCGTTAGAATTCTATTTCTATAAAAGGGGAAGGAGGGGAGCTGAGAAAGGGAGCCGCATTCAGACAACGAAGTGCTGCCCAATTTTATTTCCAGAGCAAAAGTTCAGTTTTATTTCTTGCTATTTTTTTGTTTCCTTTCCTTATTCCTGTATTCTATTTCGACGATATTCATTTGTGCGCTCTATTGGTTTGAAGACATAATCCCGCCGACATCGTTGGGATTTGGCCAAAAGCCAATTGGATACGTTACAGGTTTTTCATTATTTTGTTAATTGTAACTTTTATTATCAGTAATATGAATGTTCTAAGTTTCTGTTTTTATTTATGTTTTACCTTTCCCAAATCCATGTCTAGCTAAACCAGAGTAATCGATATGTAGTAATAATTCAGATGGGATTTGATAATAACCGGTTGAAAACTCTCTTTTTGAAAAGTTGTTTATGGTCTGAGTGTTTAAATTTATTTACTGAATAAACGTTTGTCGCGAAAGCGAGAACTTATTTAAAAGTAGTTTTGCCACGACAGTGGAAAATTAATTAAGGTACGAACCAACAAGCGACAGCTGTGGTAAGACCAGATAGTAAACACTAGTCATTCGTTTTAATAACATCGAAAGCACTTTAAAATGAATTAGAACTTAGAGATTTCCAAAAAATAGTTTTAACCCCGAATGGGACACGAAAGCGTACATCCGGCCCTTAGAATTATGACTAGCGTCAACAACCATCGTGAGACGAAAGTCTTCAGATCACTATTTTCTGCTTAAATAAATTCCAAAAAATATTTCATATACCGGTAACTTGTCAAATCCCCGAAGAACATAATTACTGCATATCGATTCACGTAATTATAATTCAAGTAACATTTTTAGTTCCCTTTAGTGACAAAAATTATTCCCTTAAACATTATCTATCTAGTTAAACATAGTAATTCCCGAGAACACTAGTTTGATTACGAGTCCCTGTGGGATCAATATCTTTTATTACTACGCGATAGACTGTGCACTTGCAGTTAAGTTGTATTAGACATAGAAAGTCGCGATCAAGTTTTTGGCGCTGTTGTCGGGGACCCGTTTAGTCAATAGTGTAACCTTCTGTTACGCCGTATAGACTAGGTTAACAATTTCATTTTTCCTTTACTAGTACTGTCGATTGTATGCCAAGTAATCGCCCAAAAGGCGATATCTTAAAACCTTCAGTCGCAGAACTAGAGCGCTTCTTACATTTAAGAAGTCGCATCATTGAGTACCAACTAAAACATAACATTCCCGATCCTCTCACTCCCATTCCCAAATCAGAAGAAGAATCAAAGATGGCTGAAGGACCTCAAAACAAACCGCTGAAGGCATACGCTACACCCTCTCAGATGGAGCCTAGAAGTAGCATTGCTGCCCCAGCTATTACGCGAAACGATTTTGAGCTGAAACCGTCATTGCTGTCAGCTGTACAACAAAACCAATTCTCAGGAAATGCAACTGAGGACCCAAACGAACATTTAACGAAGTTTGTACAATACGCAGACACAGTGAAAGCAAATGGAGTAACTCCAGACGCAATAAGACTTCGTCTTTTCCCTTTCTCTCTTAGAGACAGAGCGTGGACATGGTTACAATCCTTACCATCCAACTCTGTTACGACGTGGGAACAGTTGAAGAACGTTTTCTTAGCGAGATATTTTCCGCCAAGCAAGACTGATATGCTTAGAGCTCAAATCAACGGATTTCGACAAAAAGATATTGAATCTCTTTACGAAGCATGGGAACGATTCAAAGATATGATGAGAACATGTCCTCACCACGGTCTAGAAGACTGGGTGACAATCCATACTTTCTATAATGGGCTTTTATACAATACCAGACTAACGGTAGACGCCGCCACGAGCGGTGCACTTATGGATAAGCCATACGACGAAGCCTATCAACTAATCGAAAACATGTCTCAGAACCACTGCCAATGGGGAGGTGAACGCACTCCAACAGAGAAACCCGCAGTGAAAGGTGGGATGTACGAGATCAGCTGCCTTGAAAATGTGCCCGAATGCCCATTGCTAGCTGGAATCCCATCAGACCAAGTAAATTATGCTCAAGGAAATCCTTACGCAAATACCTATAACCCAGGTTGGCGAAATCATCCAAGCTTTTCTTACAAAAGTGATAATGCATTGCAAATGCCTACTGCTCCGTCAGGATATCAGAAACCAGCTGCTGCTCAGACTGCACCTAGGAAATCAAACTTCGAGTTGATGATGGAAAAATTCATAGCTACTCAAGCTCAAACAAACAAAGAATTCCTGAATCAAAACATACTAGCGAGCAAATTAAACAGCTTACCGGAAAAGTAGACGCTTTACCCACCCACAACAAAATGTTAGAAACACAGATATCACAAGTGGCTCAACAACAAGCCTCTGTTGCCGCACCCACTGGCACATTTCCTGGACAACCCAAACAGAATCCAAAAGGTCAAGCAAATGCTGTAATACTAAGAAGTGGAAAAGAATTGGACGAACCGATTGATCCGAGGACCGAAAACTCAGCCATGCAACAAAAACCAACTGAACAAGCAGAAAAGGAATCCGAGTTAGAGAAGAAGGAAGACAACGAGAAGGAGGATACCGCAAGTGAAAAAACGCAAGCACCTCCAGCGCCATATAAACCACCTATCCCTTATCCTCAATGATTAATAAACTCCAAAACTTCAGGACAGTTTAAGAATTTTGTAGAGTTCCTTAAACAGTTGAATATCACTATTCCTTTTACAGAAGCGATAACTCAAATGTCGTCATACGCTAAATTTCTCAAAGAAATCCTGTCAAATAAGAGAAAGATCGAGGATAACGAAACAGTTACACTTACTGCAAAGTGTAGCGCTATTATTCAAAACCGCATGCCTCCTAAATTAAAAGACCCAGGTAGTTTCTCCATACCCTGCGTCATAGGAAAGTTCGTAATAGACAAAGCTCTATGCGATTTAGGAGCCAGTATCAGTGTTATGCCTTTATCTATATGCAAAAAGCTGAATATGGGAGACCTAAGACCAACCAAAATGTCTGTACAATTAGCTGACCGATCAGTAAAATATCCCGTCGGAATACTGGAAAATGTTCCAGTACGCATAGGACAATTCTACATCCCAACCGACTTCATAATCATGGACATCAAAGAGGACTCTGTTACCCCAATTATCCTAGGAAGACCGTTCCTAGCTACAGCCGGAGCTATTATAGACATGAAGAAAGGAAGGCTAACATTCGAAGTAGGAGAAGAAAAGATAGAGTTCATTCTCACCAAGTTCTTACAAGCACCAGCCATAGACGATACCTTCTATTTAGTAGATGTAATTGACGAATGCATAAGAGAACTTGAAAATGAAGAGACCACGTATTCAGAAATAATAAAGATTCAAATACCTGATATTTCTGAAGACGATGATTGGCGTAAACCGTATAAAGACGACAGCCTAAGCGAAAGCTTAGCACTGACCCCAAACCACATGCCAGGTCCGAAGAACCCATCTTTAGAACTTAAAACACTACCCAAAAACCTTAGATATGAATTCCTAGACGATGAACTAAAAAGACCAGTGATAGTCAACGCCGACTTAGGACAACTAGAAACCGAAAAGCTATTAGAAGTCCTAAAGAAGTACCCCACCGCGTTAGGCTATAACATAAGCGATCTAAAAGGTATAAGCCCTTCGATCTGTATGCATTGAATTACAATAGAGGAAGACTGTAAAACCTTTAGAGAGCATCAGAGGAGACTGAACCCCATCCTAAGCACTGTAGTCAGAGATGAAGTAAAGAAATTGCTAGATGCAGGAATCATCT
The DNA here is from genome assembly GCA_963859935.3 of Lathyrus sativus. Lineage (NCBI taxonomy): Eukaryota > Viridiplantae > Streptophyta > Magnoliopsida > Fabales > Fabaceae > Lathyrus > Lathyrus sativus. Next base: position 559,482,719 of record OZ012736.1, read on the forward strand.
ATCCAATCTCCGATAGTGAATGGGTTAGCCCAGTTCATGTCGTACCAAAGAAAGGAGGAGTCACAGTAGTTAAGAACGAAAAAGGCGAATCAATAACAAAAAGAGTCGTGACTGGAAGCAGGATGTGCATTGATTATAGGAAGCTTAACAAAGCCACACGAAAAGATCACTTCCCATTACCCTTCATAGACCAAATGTTGGAAAGATTAGCCAAACATTCGTATTTCTGCTATCTAGATGGCTATTCCGGATTTTTCCAAATTCCCATTCATCCTGATGACCAAGAAAAGACTACATTCACATGTCCTTATGGTACTTTGGCTTACCGCTGAATGCCGTTCAGACTTTGTAATGCTCCAGCAACCTTCCAAAGATACATGATGGCAATCTTCGCAGATTTCATAGATGACATCATGGAAGTATTTATGGACGATTTCTCGGTATGTGGACAAAGTTTCGAAGGATGCCTACAAAACTTAGAAATGGTATTAGAACGTTGTGTAAAGGTGAACCTCGTCCTAAATTGGGAAAAATGTCATTTTATGGTCCGACAAGGAATAGTTCTAGGACATGTCATATCAAATAAAGGAATTGAGGTCGACAAAGTTAAAATAGAGATTATAAAAGATCTCCAACCTCCAAAATCCGTACGAGAAATACGGAGTTTTCTAGGACATGCCGGTTTCTACCGAAGATTTATAAAAGATTTTTCAAAAATCACAAAACCTTTGATCGGCCTGCTGATGAAAGATGTTGAGTTCGTCTTTGACGACGACTATCTAAAAGCATTCGAAACATTAAAATCAGCCCTTATTGTTGCACCCCAAAATTTGCCCTCACAATACAAGACTTTGTGTTCTAAGAAGGTTCACAAGTTTCACAAGTTCTCCAACAACTTGCATAACCTTTCATGAAGTTCATAAAGTCCACAAGCTACTTTATGAAGGTTCACAAGGTTCACAAGATTCACAATGTTTACAAAGCTTTCCTAAGGGTCATGAGGTCTACAAAGCCACTTCATGATGTTCACAAGGTTCACAAGCTTCACAATACCTCCCATGAGTATCACAAGATATCTTATGAAGATTCACAAGGTTCACAAAGTTCACAATTGGTCAGAAGAGTTGACAATTCCCTCAGACAATGCACCTCCTAAGTAGTGCATCCAAAACTAGGGTTTTGACTTTAATCAGGCTAAATGGACTTCCAAGACTTCAAGTGAGCTTCATAACATCTTATATGTGTATAAGAACCCCCATGTCAAGTTTCAAGACTTTTCTCAAAAGTTTGCTCAGTCAGATGATCAGATAAGTCAAAAGCAGTCAATGCAGTTAAAAAGTCAAACTGAGGTCAACCGTGGTCAAACCAAAGTCAAACTTCATGATTTTTTGCCAACATCAAGTATATGAAGTAAAATTCATCATTTGATCAAGGGTTGATCATGATTCATCAAGGAGATTCCAGATCATCAATAATCAGGAGTTTCTAAATTAGGGTTTCCTCAGTAAAAGTCAACTGAACTTTGACCAGGCATAACTTTCACATACTTCATCACCAAGTCTCCATCCAAAGCTCATTTTGAAGGAAATTGAATTCTATACAACTTTGATGTTGAAGGTTAAGCCCAAAAATGCTTCATTTGAAAGATACGATCTAAGACATTATAGGTCATTTCAAAAGTCAACAAAAAGTCAACAACTTCAAAAGGGCATAACTTGATATTGGTAAATGATATGGACCTGAAACCAATGGGGTTGTTTAGAGGACTCTTCAAGCTTTCCAAAAAGTCCAAGAACACCCTCATACCTTTAAAATTGAGGGAGATGTGTCCTTGCAAAGTTGGACAATTTTGTGATGATTTATATTGAAAATGGAGGCTTAGAAGTATTTCTTTCCAAATGGGCTGCCTAATTTATGACCCAATCCATCTCATAACATGGTGCACGACCCAATTGACCAAAATTCATCATTTTTATTATTTTTTATTTATTTATTATTGATTTAATTCATAAAAATCATTTTAAATAAATAAAAAATATAAAAATCTATTTTTGGGTGAAGATTTTGTTTCTAGAAATTCATAATCATTGATTGAATTAGAATGAGAAGGAAATCATGTGATCTCTCCCAAATTATTATTATTTTTATTTATTATTGATTTAATTCATAAAAATCATTTTAAATAAATAAAAAATATAAAAATCTATTTTTGGGTGAAGATTTTGTTTCTAGAAATTCATAATCATTGATTGAATTAGAATGAGAAGGAAATCATGTGATCTCTCCCAAATTATTATTTTTTATTTATTTATTATTGATTTAATTCATAAAAATCATTTTAAATAAATAAAAAATATAAAAATCTATTTTTGGGTGAAGATTTTGTTTCTAGAAATTCATAATCATTGATTGAATTAGAATGAGAAGGAAATCATGTGATCTCTCCCAAATTATTATTTTTTTTATTTATTATTGATTTAATTCATAAAAATCATTTTAAATAAATAAAAAATATAAAAATCTAATTTTGGGTGAAGATTTTGTTTCTAGAAATTCATAATCATTGATTGAATTAGAATGAGAAGGAAATCATGTGATCTCTCCCAAATTATTATTTTTTATTTATTATTGATTTAATTCATAAAAATCATTTTAAATAAATAAAAAATATAAAAATCTATTTTTGGGTGAAGATTTTGTTTCTAGAAATTCATAATCATTGATTGAATTAGAATGAGAAGGAAATCATGTGATCTCTCCCAAAATAGCAAGCACTCATGATCAAATATTTGAAATTTATACAATGATCTTTTTGAATATTTTTTGGGATCAAATATCCACACAACACATCAATGTTTCTGACCTAAATCCATCACACATATATACTAAGCACAAACACAACCCTAGAGAGGAATTTGCAGCAGCCTAAAGGTAAGATCAAAAGCACAAAAATCTTTCAAAAAGCCATATTCGGGTTCTCAAATTCAGAGCATTGCAAGGTATTTGGAAGACATAGCAAGCTTCCTTGGACTCTTCTGATCATAAATCATCATCCATATGCATCATATACGCACCCAATTGCTCAACCTGAGTTCATCTTGACCTTGAATATTTTGTTTTCGAAACCATTGATTTATCATGTTTAAACTGTTTTTGATTGTTGTAGGATGTTTAGAATGAACTCTAGAACGATTCTGGGTGGTTCAATTGGATTTTCATTGCAGGAACAAGAATTCACCATGATTAGGGTTTTCGGCCCTCTTTAGGGTTTCACGATTTTCAAATGATAAATGGATTTGAAAAACATAGGACGATTGAAAAACTCAGTAGCAATACAATGGTGCAATCAATTTTGTGAAATTTTGCCGTTTGGATGAAGTTTGTGTTTCGCAGGGTGGAAGAACTCGTAACAATATTCGTAGGAGAAAACGTTGCAAAATCCGCAGCCTGATGGTTGTTGTGCTTCCTGGAAATCAAGCTGGCCTGGGTTCAAACCTCAGCCAGGTAAGTTTCCGCTTTTTTTTTCTTTCCTTTTATTTGATTTAAATATTATAATATTAAAAATTAAATATATTATGTATATTTCTCAATAATAAATAAATAATAATAAAATATGTCTGTTTTCTTTAATTTTAAAAAGTATGTTTTTTTTCACAAATTTTGTTTCTATATTTTATGTCTAAATTGTAATATGTATAAATTAGAAAATTTTTGTATATAACTAAATCCTATTTTTTTTATATAAACCCTAAAAATTTATTTCTCATATAAACCCTAATTTCATAAAACTCTAAAAATATTTTTTAATACAAATCTAATCCTATTTTTTTTTTAATGTTATTTTCTAATATAATTATTATGTATGTATGTTTACTATAATTCTTACAAATTTTTGTAAATATACTTATAAATATTTTTTTTTACATAACTTTAGTTTATAAATAATTGTGCTTATAATAATTAGATTTTTTGTAGTAACTTCATGATTAAAATATAATTTAATAATTTGTAAATTAAAACAATTGTTTATTCATATTTGTTTTTTTAGTTGATTATATTAAAAAATTGTTAATTTCTTATTATTATAATATTTGGATTAATTTGGTTTATTCTTATTTACTAACCCATTTATATTCTAATCATGTTTATTATTTTGTTAGATATTGCTTACTAACCACCTTTATTATTTATTATTGCTTATTTATATTTTGCTATTTAATTATTTTGCTTATTATTTTGTAATTGTTTCTTGGATGTAAAGTTGTTTAATTATTTAATTATTATTATGGTTAGTAATTAGGGAGTGTAACAACATGTATGTAATATTAAAATAAATTTAGATCACTTTTAAATAAAGATAATTAAAATAAACACGTCACACACGTAAGTCGATTTTAATCGCCGTCTCACTTCCTAAGGATATCCCTCAAGTTGCCTACGAATAATGGTTAAGTGGGGTGTATAAAGCAAGTCCCTCAAATAGAAAAAATCATCAAAGTCCCTTATGGTTGCCTTTACGAATCGAGTCCCTTTCGAAAAATGATGATGGTCCCTTATATGTGCTTATTACATCCCACAATGGCCTTCAAAATCAAATTGTCCCTCACATATCCCTTAACATCCAAAGTAAGGACTACCTACTCCATTATAGTAGGGATAGTCTTACTAAGGAAAGGATAAAGAATAAGAAAGACCTTAAAACATTAGGGTAGACTACTCCTAGATACTTGCTCATTTCAAAACTTTTCCACACTTAAACAAATTTCCAACAAAATTTTCAAACAAGTTTTTTTTCACATCCATACACGGATTATTATTAAACTATTCTGAAATTTTTTGCTATTCACACACTACACTTTCAAAACAATTCAAAAGTGAGCTTAAGTACCTAAGAGCCCATGGATAACCATGGATGAAAAGGGTGCTAACACCTTCCCTTTTCATAACCTACCCCCCGGACCCAAAATATTCTCTAAGGTCTTTCCTGTTCTTTTATAACCTTTCCTTATGGATAAAATAAAAGTCGGTGGCGACTCTTGCTATCCGCAACATTGTTTAAAGTCAGTTCTCCCACCGTGTTACAGAACTGGCGACTCTGCTGGGGATTTATTTAAGAGGGGTACCCTTAGGAATTAAGATCACTTTAAATTGTTTGCCTTGTTTGCTTTATTATTATATTGTTGGGGTGCTCTTATGTGTGAAAGGTCCTAACCCGGATCTAGTGTACCTTAGGTAAATGGCAATAGACCAAGGAAACTGTACGACGTATATCGATACGGTTGATCTGGTGGCCATAGTTAGTGCGACTTCTTGGTTGGTGCTTATACTCCTTAAGTCAAGTTGAGGATAATATTGAGGCTGCCATATGTTGTCAATGCACTAACTGACTTTTAGAACCCTAGTTAACTCATCTTGGCCTTTAGAAAGTAGTGAGGTAACCGGCTTTGGTGCAGACTGAAGTTGGTTGACACTCGATACTACGCTCATTGAGATCTTAAACTTGGAGGGTTTTGGTTGGCAAGTAAGTTGCCTTCTGAACAACCACCCTTGTGAAGGATCAATGATATTGAGATCCCTTAGAACCTGGTTACTTTTGTAGGACAGGATGAACCATCTAACTTCAGGGGAGGGTACTTGCCTTTGAACCTCATGCAAGCCTTTAAACCTAGGGCTATGGTGTGACTTGTTTGTGTGTGCCACATGTTTGTGATTGAGCATGACATCATGACATCATCATGCATCATAAGCATATCATTTTCCCTAACCATTTCAAGGACCAAAGGATTTATCTTTGTTCTTTGTTGCAGGTCATGGCTTCTGCTCGTAGAAACACCATCAGGATCAACTTTGTAGGGATACCTGCTAAGCTCAAGGAGTTGGTTTCCCTAGTGCCTGATCATTCCCAGTTCAACAAGAGACATGGTCACTTATTGGATCTAGTTACTTCAGGGTTCAGTGAAGACATGATGAGTGTGCTGTTTCAGTTCTTTGACCCTAAGCACCATTGCTTTACATTCCCTGATTATCAGCTGGTTCCAACCATGGAGGAGTTCTCTAAACTTCTGGGTATACCTGTTCTTGATCAGAAGCCATTCACAGGCTTAGAGAAGGAGCTTAAACCAGAAGTTATTGCTGCAGCTCTACATCTGAAGAAGTCTGACATTGTTCTAGAGACGAGAAGTGGAGTTAAAGGTATTCTTGCCAAGGTATTAGTGGATAAAGCTCAAATGTTCTTGAAGGCTATGAGCTACGATGCTTTTGAGGAGATCTTAGCCTTATTGATTTATGGCTTAGTGTTGTTCCCCAATCCTGATCAGTTCATAGACGTTCATGCCATCAACATATTCCTGAGTCACAATCCAGTGCCTACCTTACTTGGAGACATCCTACATTCTCTTCACACCCGTACTACAAGGGCAAGAGGAACTTTGATGTGCTGCATACCTTTACTTTCTAGGTGGTTTATTTCTCACCTTCCTCGCTCAGTAATGAAGAATGAGCAAGGGTTCAGATGGTCCAAGAGGATCATGTCACTTTCTCACTCAGACATCCATTGGTGCTCCAGATCTATGGAGAATGTCACCATCATTGACCGTTGTGGGGAGTTTCCTAATGTGCCACTTCTAGGCATAAGAGGAGGCATCACCTACAACCCATCTCTAGCTTTACGACAGTTTGGTTACGCCCGGGGCGATGGTCCACATGACATGTTGATTCAGGGCATTGTGTTTGACTACGACAACGATCTTCAGGGTTACCGTCAGAGATTCATACGAGCCTGGGAAAAGGTAAACAGGATTGACAGCAAGACACTGGAGCCTAAGTACACTATTCCTATGGAGGCTTATCTCAGATGGGTACGATCTCGTGCTCAGACACTCATGATGCCATATCCTGCCGTCCTACCAGTTACCATGGAACCTGTTGCTGAAGGAGACACAGCTTATACCATCCTTCACCCAGACATGCCTACTGATATGGAAGACTTGCAGAGATCATGGATCCAACTGAAAGAGCAAAGGGATACTTTCGAGGCTCATTACAAAGCAAGCCAAGCAAGGATCCTAGAGCTAACGAAGCTACTTCATGAGGAACGAAACCTCAACTCATACCTCAACACAAAGAGGAAACGTCCATGGGAGACTTAAAACCCCATCTTTTGTACTTATTTCGTTTTCATTTTTTGTAAGCCTAAAAGGCAAAACAAGTTATTACTAATAAAAAGTTACTTTCTTGTTTGTTTAAGCAAATTTAAATCCTGCGGTCCTTGAGAACATTGCATATGCATTCCCATATCATTGCATCACAGGTTTATAATTGTGCACAGGTTTCTCATCTCCTCGCTGTTTATTTCAGCAATGGCTCTTGAACAATCAGTTAAGGATCTCCAGGCACAGAATGCACAGTTCCAAGAGCTGATCCTGAACCTATCCAAGGGACAGGATGAATTGAAGACACTGCTGGCCAAGAAGACTAAGAAGGCTAGAAGGTCTGCTGGGTTGCTCAACATGGGAAGAAGGTTCAAAGGTCCTGCCAAGACCAAGGAACAGGTTGAAGACTATGAATCTGAAGAATCTGAGCAGGAGAGAGGCAGTCTCCACAACACTATGGGGGACTCTGATTCTGAGGCTAACTACTACCATGAGCCTAACGAAGACAAATTCAAGATGCTGGTGGATAGAATGGATGCTATGGAATTACAGAAATCATCTGGGCTGGATTTTGAGGATTTGAGCTTGATATCTGGGGTGGTCATACCCATTGGGTTCAAAGTTCCTACATTTGTTGTCTATGATGGGGTCTCTTGTCCCAAATTGCATCTGAGGTCTTATGTCAGAAGAATGCAACCCCACACTGCTGATAAAAAATTGTGGATCCATTTCTTTCAAGAGAGTTTATCTGGAGCTCAGCTAGAGTGGTATTATCAGTTGGAGAGTGTCAACATCAGAGATTGGAATGACCTTGCTGAAGCTTTCTACAAGCAGTATCAATACAATGCTGACTTAGCCCCCACTCGCATGCAGCTTCAAAGCATGTCTATGGGTGCCAAAGAAAGCTTTAAGGAGTATGCTCAGAAGTGGAGAGACTTAGCTGGAAGAGTTCAACCCCCTTTGACTGATAGGGAGTTGGTTGATATGTTCATGTGTACGCTGAATGGTCCGTTTTACAGTCATCTCATTGGAAGCTCATCATCTGGCTTCACTGAGTTGATCATGACAGGAGAGCGAGTAGAGAATGGTATCAAGAGTGGTAAGATCCAAGTGGGCACTTCTTCATCAGGTGCTGCAAAGAAGCCTCCCACTGGGAAGAAAGAATCTAATGCTGTGTATGGTCAGCCTGATCGTAACAGAAGGCATCAGTCTTTTAGTGCAGTTCATATTTCAAATCCAACTCCTGCAACAACAGAGCAGCCTTAAGGCAACCAACAGAGGGCTAGAAGACAGTTCACGAAGATCAACATGTCAATGGCTCAGGCATTGCAACACTTGTTGAAGGCTGAACTTATTACCCTGAGGGAGGCTCCTCAGAATCCCAATGTTACCTCTCTCAAGTACAATCCCAATGCACGATGTGCATATCATTCAAACTGTCCAGGACATGATACTAATAACTGCTGGGTCTTGAAGAACAAAATTCAGGATATGATTGATGCTGGAGAAATTGAGTTTGATCCACCAGGTACTCCAAATGTGATTACAGCTCCAATGCCAAATCACGAGAAGACTGTCAACGCCATTGATGAAGATATTGATGAAGATTTGCATGTCTATTCAGTTATGGAGTTGAGCACACCATTGTCTGTTATCAAAAAGAGATTAGTACAAGCTGGGATCTTTCCAGGTTGTCATGAAGATTGTCTATATTGTACCTATAAGCCGGATAGTTGCTTCATTTTGAGAGATGGGATTCAACGTCTCATGGATAAATATACTATAGTGTTTGAAAGAAGACCAGCATCTGTAGAAAGTATGGTGGATCATCTGACTCAGGGTAAGAAGATTGAAGAGGTTGACATGGTTGACAAAGTACCACTAAGAATCACTTCAAAGGGTCCCATTAAAATCACTCATCAGGGCCCAATCAAGATTACTGCTGAAGGTCCTGTGAAAGTTGTCGCTGAGGCCAAAGTAGCTCCTCTGATCATTACCACTCCTGGTCCTATTTCTTATACATCTGACAAAGCTGTGCCTTGGCACTATGGGTCTGATGTTTACATCCATGGTGTCAAGCAGGAGCCTTTACCTGATATGCCTGTTGACATTGATAATATTGCTGGATCTAGCAAGATCACTCGTAGTGGAAGAGTCTTCTCTCCTCCAGTTGCTTCTAAGAGTGCAGTTACTCCTGCTGTTACTTCCACCACTGATGCTCGGGGCAAGGGTCCTGTTATTGAGCCTGTATCTACTGATGTGCCAGCTGCTGATGACCTCTCTAAGCAGATGGAAGAAGTATTGAAAATCATTCGCAAGAGTGATTATGATATTGTTGATCAGCTGGGGCATACTCCCTCAAAGATTTCTATGCTCTCCCTGTTATTATGTTCTGAGGCTCATGCCAAGTCATTGATCAAGTTTCTAAAGATGGCTCATGTACCCAGTGCAATTTCTGTGGACCAGTTTGAGAATTGTGTTGCTCACCTGACCTATGACAACGGGTTAGGATTTTCTGATGCTGACTTGACCCCTGCCAAGAGGGATCATAACAGGGCCTTGCATATTTCAATTGAATGCGGGGGCACTACCCTATCTCATGTGCTGATAGACAATGGTTCCTCTCTGAATGTGTTGCCTAAGGAAGTCCTGAACAAGTTGAGTCCTGAAGATACGGTATTGAAGCCCAGTAATATTGTGGTAAAGGCTTTTGATGGTTCTAGAAGAGTAGTGCATGGGGAAATTGATCTTCCAATCAAGGTTGGCTCTCAGGTGTTCACTGCTACATTCTATGTGATGGATATTCGTCCTTCGTACTCATGTCTGCTTGGTCGTCCCTGGATCCATGGGGCAGGTGCTGTGACCTCCACATTACATCAAAAGTTGAGATATCCGGTGAATGGAAAAGTTGTTACTGTCTTTGGAGAGGAAGAATACGTTGTCAGCCATGTAAACACTTTCAAGTATCTGGAAGTAGAAGGTGAATACATTGAAACTCCATGTCAGTCATTTGAAGTGGTTCCCTGGGCTGTTAAGGATTGTGTGACTCCTCCTGCTGTGAAAAAGGTTCCTGTGGTCATCAGAAACCCTCCGACAATGGCAATGGCCTCCCTCAATGATGCAAAAGCTGTGGTGGAAGAAGAGTCCCAGAAGGCTGTCCGTCGTGCCCGTGCTGTTCGTATCACCAATCAAGGGGTTATCAATGCTGTGGGAGATCAAGATGAAGACTACAACTTGGAGGCATGGATTTTTCCTACTGTGGGTGCTGGACTCAATAATTGGACAGCTGAAGATGTTATCCCTATCTCCTTTAGTCAGGAGTAAATACTATTACTGTGTTATGTTTATAATTTCTGGAACAATTAAAACTTTCAAGCCATGTGCCTTACCCGGGGCACAATGGTGTGCTTGTTACGGGTTGTCATTTCATTTGCATACTTCATTCAACAAAATCAGTGGACGTTTCGTTTTCGTAAATATTGTGTTCCTTGTCTTTCTTTTTCTTTTATTTTTGCTTTATCAGCTATGTGTTCTTACACACACCCACGTCACTAAAATGCAAATCCTCATCCACTCTGGATCCAGTTGATAACAGTTCTACTATTGCCAATTACAATTTCGAGAATCCGATCTATCAAACTGAAGACGGAAACGAGGACGATTGTGAAATACCTGTAGAGCTTGCTAGGTTGTTACAACAAGAAGAGAAAGCTATACAGCCACATGAAGAGCCAGTCGAAGTTGTGAATCTGGGAACTGAAGAAAACAGAAAAGAGGTCAAGATAGGGGCTGATTTAGAGGACAGTGTCAAGAGCAGGTTGATTCAGATGCTACGTGACTATGTGGAGATCTTTGCTTGGTCTTATGAAGATATGCCAGGGTTGGATACAGACGTTGTGGTTCACCGTTTGCCAGTGAAAGAAGATTGTCGTCCAAAGAAGCAGAAGGTTCGTCGTATGCGTCCTGAAATGTCAGAAAAGATCAAAGCAGAGGTAATGAAACAGTTCAATGCAGGGTTCTTGGTCGTAACTTCTTATCCTCAGTGGGTTGCAAATGTGGTACCAGTTCCTAAGAAAGATGGTAAGGTACGTATGTGTGTAGACTACAGAGATCTGAACAAGGTTAGCCCTAAAGATGACTTTCCACTTCCTCATATTGATATTCTGGTAGACAACACTGCTCAGCATAAGGTATTCTCTTTTATGGATGGTTTCTCTGGTTACAATCAAATCAAGATGGCACCTGAAGATATGGAGAAGACAACATTTGTGACACAGTGGGGCACCTTTTGCTATAAGGTAATGCCATTTGGTTTGAAGAATGCAGGGGCAACATATCAGCGTGCTATGGTGGCTTTGTTTCATGATATGATTCATCATGAGATAGAGGTATATGTGGATGATATGATAGCCAGGTCTCAGAATGAAGAACAACATCTTGATCATCTGCACAAGTTGTTTGAGAGGTTGAAGAAATACAGGTTGAGATTAAATCCAAACAAGTGTACTTTTGGAGTTAGATCTAGAAAGCTCCTGGGTTTCATTGTCAGTGGAAAAGGTATTGAAGTGGATCCTGCAAAAGTGAAAGCTATACGAGAGATGCCAGCTCCCCGTACTGAGAAGGAGGTTAGAGGTTTCTTGGGACGATTGAACTACATTGCAAGATTTATTTCCCAATTAACTACCATCTGTGAGCCAATCTTCAAGTTGTTGAAGAAAGATCAGGTGATGGAATGGAATGATGAGTGCCAGACTGCCTTTGATGAAATCAAGAGATATTTGCTAGAACCTCCAATTTTAATGCCACCAGTTGATGGAAGACCCTTGATTATGTATTTAACAGTATTAGACAACTCAATGGGGTGTGTATTGGGGCAACATGACGAGTCTGGTCGAAAAGAGCAGGCAATATACTACCTTAGCAAAAAGTTTACCGACTGTGAAACAAGATACTCACTGCTCGAGAAAACTTGCTGCGCTTTGGCATGGGCTGCTCGCCGACTAAGACAGTATATGTTGACCCATACTACCTTGTTGATTCCAAAGATGAATGGGGCAGTTGAAGCTGCTAATAAGAACATTAAGAAAATTGTACAGAAGATGACTGTTACTTACAAGGATTGGCACGAGATGTTACCATTTGCTCTGCATGGTTATCGTACTACAATACGTACTTCAACAGGGGCAACCCCATTCTCCTTAGTCTATGGTATGGAAGCAGTTCTGCCTATTGAAGTTCAGATCCCCTCCTTGAGAATTATGAAGGATGCAGGCTTGGATGAAGATGAGTGGATTCAGACTCGACTTGACCAGATAAATTTGATTGATGAGAAAAGGTTAGCAGCAGTTTGTCATGGCCAGATGTACCAGAAACGAATGATCAAAGCTTTTAACAAGAAGGTTAAGCCAAAGGTATATCAGGCTGGTGACTTGGTAATCAAGCGTATCATATTACCACAGGGTGATCCTAGGGGTAAGTGGACTCCAACATATGAGGGACCATTTGTAGTCAAGACAGTGTTCTCAGGAGGTGCCATGATACTGACTACAATGGATGGTGAAGACTTCCCACAACCTGTAAACGCAGACATAGTTAAAAAATACTACGCATAAAAAGAGACCCGCTAGGTTGACAGGCCTAGGCAAAAATAAGGGCATCCCGGCGAACCAAAAGGGTTTGGGCAAAAATTAGGGATATATATATATAAAAAGATGTACACCCGGCAAGTCGAAAACCTGAAAAGGCGGCTTGGGCAAAAAAGGGTATCCCGGTGGATTGAAAACCTGAAAGGGCAATCCAGGCAAAAGTTAGGGATTAAAGCGTATGACTATGTCTCGTTTGGATCACTCATGAAACTGCAACCAGTTGTACTACTTACTCAAGCTCAAACAGATAAAGCTCAATCCAATCGTTTCCGTCTCAACAGCAAGAAGATGAGATACTTGAGTGGCAATAGTAGAATTGAAACTCAATAGGATTATTTCCCACATAGCTGATTCTTTTTGTAAAACTTCATGACAAAATTCTCTTACTAGGGTTTATGTCTCCTTGTACAAACTTACCCGTGTATGGGTCACTTTCGATATAAATAAATTCCATCTTTTGAATCCAGATTTACTTTTACCCTATTTACATAAGCGAAACGTCCATTGGTTGTGTTTGAATGTATGTATGCCTTTGAATATGATTGATGTTTACCAGAAATGCATGTATGCTTTTAATATGATTGATGTTTACCAGAAATGCATGAAAATGCAGTAATAGTATTTACTAAGGACGAACGAGGGAAGGATTTCAACGAAGCTTCGCCGGTTCATCTTTACAAGGCAGTTACAAACCATCAGTAGGACTAATCCATTTTCACAAAGTCTAATCTCCCCTGGAATTTATATCCATCTCTTTTATCCTCATACGGATATACGGGAAATTACTTTCCAATAAGGGCACGATGAACGAAGACGGGATGTTATACTTATCCTACTATCAAACGAAAACGAAGGTTATCTATACCCTACTATCCCCAACAACGAGAGGTTATCTATACCTTGTTATCCCCAACAACGGGAGGTTATCTATACCTTGTTATCCCCAGCAGACGGAGGGTTATATATTCTTCAACAACGAATCGGGATTTATTTTCCTTGGCCAGCAGTTGTTATACAAGGATATCCAGACACTTCCAGCAGTGTCATATCATACATACATCATTTACATCATACCATAACATATATGTCTATAGTACATTACCTAAGTGCATCATGTCATACATGCATACATAAAGCATAAACTAATGTTGTTATACAGAATGCTACCTTGTTTTCAGGTTAATTATCCAACAAACAAGCTTATGATCTTTGGGACTGCTTTATTGTAACCTCAGGGTTACTTTATCCTCCTGATGAGCTTCTTATTACTTTGGGACTGCTTTATTGTAACTTCAGGGTTACTTTATCCTCCTGAGAACATCTCATGACTTCAAGACTGCTTTAGAGCTACTGATTGCTCTATCCTCCTGAAACCATCATTATTATTTCAAGACTGCTTTAGAGTATTCATTGCTCTATCCTCCTGAAATTACATTATTATTTCAAGACTGCTTTAGAGTATTCATTGCTCTATCCTCCTGAAATCATTACTTCAAGACTGCTTTAGAGCTATTGATTGCTCTATCCTCCTGAAGACATATCACGTTATTATTTCAAGACTGCTTTAGAGCTATTCATTGCTCTATCCTCCTGAAATCATTACTTCAAGACTGCTTTAGAGCTGTTGATTGCTCTATCCTCCTGAAGCCATTCTATTACTTCAAGACTGCTTTAGAGCTATTGATTGCTCTATCCTCCTGAAGCCATTATTACTTCAAGACTGCTTTAGAGCTATTGATTGCTCTATCCTCCTGAGGTCAGATCTATCACTTCAAGACTGCTTTAGGGTTATCATTATTGATTGCTCTATCCTCATGAAGACATGTTGTTACATCAGTATTACTCCAGACTCCTGACAGTTCTCATTATACTACTGAAGAACTTTCCCCTAGTGGCATCTTTAAGCCCACTCAATCATATTCAACTAGCCATCTGTACCACTCTAGTGCACTGGTGAGTGCAAATTTTTGGGCTTTTGTGTTCAATCCCCTTCAACCTTCCAGGTTACGACTGGCAAATATACCAATCTAACCCCTCAGGTTTCAGAAAATTGAACAGGGGCAGCTGTTGCACCCCAAAATTTGCCCTCACAATACAAGACTTTGTGTTCTAAGAAGGTTCACAAGTTTCACAAGTTCTCCAACAACTTGCATAACCTTTCATGAAGTTCATAAAGTCCACAAGCTACTTTATGAAGGTTCACAAGGTTCACAAGATTCACAATGTTTACAAAGCTTTCCTAAGGGTCATGAGGTCTACAAAGCCACTTCATGATGTTCACAAGGTTCACAAGCTTCACAATACCTCCCATGAGTATCACAAGATATCTTATGAAGATTCACAAGGTTCACAAAGTTCACAATTGGTCAGAAGAGTTGACAATTCCCTCAGACAATGCACCTCCTAAGCAGTGCATCCAAAACTAGGGTTTTGACTTTAATCAGGCTAAATGGACTTCCAAGACTTCAAGTGAGCTTCATAACATCTTATATGTGTATAAGAACCCCCATGTCAAGTTTCAAGACTTTTCTCAAAAGTTTGCTCAGTCAGATGATCAGATAAGTCAAAAGCAGTCAATGCAGTTAAAAAGTCAAACTGAGGTCAACTGTGGTCAAACCAAAGTCAAACTTCATGATTTTTTGCCAACATCAAGTATATGAAGTAAAATTCATCATTTGATCAAGGGTTGATCATGATTCATCAAGGAGATTCCAGATCATCAATAATCAGGAGTTTCTAAATTAGGGTTTCCTCAGTAAAAGTCAACTGAACTTTGACCAGGCATAACTTTCACATACTTCATCACCAAGTCTCCATCCAAAGCTCATTTTGAAGGAAATTGAATTCTCTACAACTTTGATGTTGAAGGTTAAGCCCAAAAATGCTTCATTTGAAAGATACGATCTAAGACATTATAGGTCATTTCAAAAGTCAACAAAAAGTCAACAACTTCAAAAGGGCATAACTTGAGATTGGTAAATGATATGGACCTGAAACCAATGGGGTTGTTTAGAGGACTCTTCAAGCTTTCCAAAAAGTCCAAGAACACCCTCATACCTTTAAAATTGAGGGAGATGTGTCCTTGCAAAGTTGGACAATTTTGTGATGATTTATATTGAAAATGGAGGCTTAGAAGTATTTCTTTCCAAATGGGCTGCCTAATTTATGACCCAATCCATCTCATAACATGGTGCACGACCCAATTGACCAAAATTCATCATTTTTATTATTTTTTATTTATTTATTATTGATTTAATTCATAAAAATCATTTTAAATAAATAAAAAATATAAAAATCTATTTTTGGGTGAAGATTTTGTTTCTAGAAATTCATAATCATTGATTGAATTAGAATGAGAAGGAAATCATGTGATCTCTCCCAAATTATTATTATTTTTATTTATTATTGATTTAATTCATAAAAATCATTTTAAATAAATAAAAAATATAAAAATCTATTTTTGGGTGAAGATTTTGTTTCTAGAAATTCATAATCATTGATTGAATTAGAATGAGAAGGAAATCATGTGATCTCTCCCAAATTATTATTTTTTATTTATTTATTATTGATTTAATTCATAAAAATCATTTTAAATAAATAAAAAATATAAAAATCTATTTTTGGGTGAAGATTTTGTTTCTAGAAATTCATAATCATTGATTGAATTAGAATGAGAAGGAAATCATGTGATCTCTCCCAAATTATTATTTTTTTTATTTATTATTGATTTAATTCATAAAAATCATTTTAAATAAATAAAAAATATAAAAATCTATTTTTGGGTGAAGATTTTGTTTCTAGAAATTCATAATCATTGATTGAATTAGAATGAGAAGGAAATCATGTGATCTCTCCCAAATTATTATTTTTTATTTATTATTGATTTAATTCATAAAAATCATTTTAAATAAATAAAAAATATAAAAATCTATTTTTGGGTGAAGATTTTGTTTCTAGAAATTCATAATCATTGATTGAATTAGAATGAGAAGGAAATCATGTGATCTCTCCCAAAATAGCAAGCACTCATGATCAAATATTTGAAATTTATACAATGATCTTTTTGAATATTTTTTGGGATCAAATATCCACACAACACATCAATGTTTCTGACCTAAATCCATCACACATATATACTAAGCACAAACATAACCCTAGAGAGGAATTTGCAGCAGCCTAAAGGTAAGATCAAAAGCACAAAAATCTTTCAAAAAGCCATATTCGGGTTCTCAAATTCAGAGCATTGCAAGGTATTTGGAAGACATAGCAAGCTTCCTTGGACTCTTCTGATCATAAATCATCATCCATATGCATCATATACGCACCCAATTGCTCAACCCGAGTTCATCTTGACCTTGAATATTTTGTTTTCGAAACCATTGATTTATCATGTTTAAACTGTTTTTGATTGTTGTAGGATGTTTAGAATGAACTCTAGAACGATTCTGGGTGGTTCAATTGGATTTTCATTGCAGGAACAAGAATTCACCATGATTAGGGTTTTCGGCCCTCTTTAGGGTTTCACGATTTTCAAATGATAAATGGATTTGAAAAACATAGGACGATTGAAAAACTCAGTAGCAATACAATGGTGCAATCAATTTTGTGAAATTTTGCCGTTTGGATGAAGTTTGTGTTTCGCAGGGTGGAAGAACTCGTAACAATATTCGTAGGAGAAAACGTTGCAAAATCCGCAGCCTGATGGTTGTTGTGCTTCCTGGAAATCAAGCTGGCCTGGGTTCAAACCTCAGCCAGGTAAGTTTCCGCTTTTTTTTTCTTTCCTTTTATTTGATTTAAATATTATAATATTAAAAATTAAATATATTATGTATATTTCTCAATAATAAATAAATAATAATAAAATATGTCTGTTTTCTTTAATTTTAAAAAGTATGTTTTTTTTCACAAATTTTGTTTCTATATTTTATGTCTAAATTGTAATATGTATAAATTAGAAAATTTTTGTATATAACTAAATCCTATTTTTTTTATATAAACCCTAAAAATTTATTTCTCATATAAACCCTAATTTCATAAAACTCTAAAAATATTTTTTAATACAAATCTAATCCTATTTTTTTTTAATGTTATTTTCTAATATAATTATTATGTATGTATGTTTACTATAATTCTTACAAATTTTTGTAAATATACTTATAAATATTTTTTTTTACATAACTTTAGTTTATAAATAATTGTGCTTATAATAATTAGATTTTTTGTAGTAACTTCATGATTAAAATATAATTTAATAATTTGTAAATTAAAACAATTGTTTATTCATATTTGTTTTTTTAGTTGATTATATTAAAAAATTGTTAATTTCTTATTATTATAATATTTGGATTAATTTGGTTTATTCTTATTTACTAACCCATTTATATTCTAATCATGTTTATTATTTTGTTAGATATTGCTTACTAACCACCTTTATTATTTATTATTGCTTATTTATATTTTGCTATTTAATTATTTTGCTTATTATTTTGTAATTGTTTCTTGGATGTAAAGTTGTTTAATTATTTAATTATTATTATGGTTAGTAATTAGGGAGTGTAACAACATGTATGTAATATTAAAATAAATTTAGATCACTTTTAAATAAAGATAATTAAAATAAACACGTCACACACGTAAGTCGATTTTAATCGCCGTCTCACTTCCTAAGGATATCCCTCAAGTTGCCTACGAATAATGGTTAAGTGGGGTGTATAAAGCAAGTCCCTCAAATAGAAAAAATCATCAAAGTCCCTTATGGTTGCCTTTACGAATCGAGTCCCTTTCGAAAAATGATGATGGTCCCTTATATGTGCTTATTACATCCCACAATGGCCTTCAAAATCAAATTGTCCCTCACATATCCCTTAACATCCAAAGTAAGGACTACCTACTCCATTATAGTAGGGATAGTCTTACTAAGGAAAGGATAAAGAATAAGAAAGACCTTAAAACATTAGGGTAGACTACTCCTAGATACTTGCTCATTTCAAAACTTTTCCACACTTAAACAAATTTCCAACAAAATTTTCAAACAAGTTTTTTTTCACATCCATACACGGATTATTATTAAACTATTCTGAAATTTTTTGCTATTCACACACTACACTTTCAAAACAATTCAAAAGTGAGCTTAAGTACCTAAGAGCCCATGGATAACCATGGATGAAAAGGGTGCTAACACCTTCCCTTTTCATAACCTACCCCCCGGACCCAAAATATTCTCTAAGGTCTTTCCTGTTCTTTTATAACCTTTCCTTATGGATAAAATAAAAGTCGGTGGCGACTCTTGCTATCCGCAACATTGTTTAAAGTCAGTTCTCCCACCGTGTTACAGAACTGGCGACTCTGCTGGGGATCTATTTAAGAGGGGTACCCTTAGGAATTAAGATCACTTTAAATTGTTTGCCTTGTTTGCTTTATTATTATATTGTTGGGGTGCTCTTATGTGTGAAAGGTCCTAACCCGGATCTAGTGTACCTTAGGTAAATGGCAATAGACCAAGGAAACTGTACGACGTATATCGATACGGTTGATCTGGTGGCCATAGTTAGTGCGACTTCTTGGTTGCGACGTATATCGAAATCATGTGCGATGCGAGTGATTATGCCGTAGGCGCAGTTCTAGGACAAAGGAAGGACAAGAAACTCCATGCCATTTACTATGCCAGTAGAACCTTAGATCCTGCCCAAATGAACTACGCTACAACAGAAAAGGAACTTCTAGCAGTTATATTTGCGCTTGACAAATTCCGTTCTTACCTAGTAGGAGCAAAAATTATCATATACACAGACCACGCTGCCATTAGGTACCTAATAAGCAAAAAGGATGCCAAACCAAGATTATTGAGATGGATCCTGTTATTACAAGAGTTTGACTTAGAAATCAATGATAAGAAAGGAACCGAGAACGTTGTTGCAGATCACTTATCCCGAATAGAAGGCATCAAACATGAACCAGTACCGATAAATGACGATTTCCCGTACGAACATTTGATAGCCAAATTAGAAAGTGACATGCCTCACTTAATCTCGGAAGATCTAGAACTCGAAAAAGCCGTAGAAGCCGTCTATGCCCAAGTCACATTACCTTGGTATGCTGACATCGTTAATTACCTAGTTGCAGGCGTGTTTCCACCGGATCTCACTTATCAGCAAAAGAAGAAATTCTTCCACGATCTGAAACACTATTATTGGGAAGAACCTCTACTCTTCAAGAGAGGGGCCGACAACATATACCGTCGCTGTGTCCCAGAGGAAGAAATAGAAAATATCATTTCCCAATGCCATTCAGCACCATATGGTGGTCATGCTAGTACATCCAAGACGTGCGCTAAGATTCTCCAAGCCGGCTTATTCTGGCCTAACCTCTGGAAAGACGTTCACATCGCTGTGCTAAAATGTGATCGATGCCAACGAACTGGCAACATCTCACGACGCGATGAAATGCCTCAGAAAGGAATCTTAGAGGTAGAAATCTTTGACGTATGAGGAATAGATTTCATGGGATCATTCCCGCCTTCTTTTGGTAATAACTACATACTCGTCGCTGTAGACTATGTGTCTAAATGGATAGAAGCCATTACTGCTCCAATAAATGACACACGAGTAGTAATCAAACTTTTCAAAAACACAATCTTTCCTAGATTCGGTGTACCCAGACTCGTCATTAGTGACGGCGGATCACACTTCATATCGCGAATATTTGATAAACTTCTTTCTAAATATGGAGTCCGACACCGAGTAGCTACACCCTATCACCCGTAAACTAGCGGACAAGTAGAGGTCTCGAACAGGGAAATAAAACAGATATTGGAAAAGACTGTCGCTACCTCAAGGAAAGATTGGTCATCAAAACTAAATGAAGCTTTATGGGCTTATAGGACCGCTTTTAAGACACCAATAGGTACTACACCCTTCAAATTAGTTTACGGTAAATCCTGTCATCTCCCTGTAGAATTAGAGCATAAGGCCTTCTGGGCCATTAAAACACTTAATTTCAACTACACCGAGGCAGGAGAAAAACGAATCTTGAACTTACACGAATTAGAAGAACTTCAACTGGACGCTTACGAAAATGCCCGTATCTACAAAGAACGAACTAAAAAGTGGCATGATAAACGTTCAGTCAAGAAACAATTCAGTGTGGGAGACATCGTACTGCTATTTAATTCAAGATTAAAACTCTTCCCAGGTAAACTAAAATCTAGGTGGTCTGGACCTTTTGAAGTGACTGAAGTACTTCAGAGTGGAGCTGTTGAAATTACCGATAAGACGAATGCACCGTTTATCGTAAACGGACAACGTCTAAAACATTACAATAAGAACGAAAACAGCCCTCAAGTCTGCAGTATAGCATTGCTTGAGCCTCCAGCTCAAACACCCGAATAGTTTGTCACCAAGCTATCGTCAGGCTTTAGACGTTAAAAACAGCGCTTACTGGGAGGCAACCCAATTTTTCCCGCATTTTCCTCGTTATTGTATTTCATTCTCATTTTTATTTAAAATTCTACTTTGAAACTTTAACAAAAATTCTAAACTTAAAATTGCTACTATTTTTACTTTCTTTTATTTTCATATTTTATTTTATTTTTCTCTTTTATTTTTTGTTTTTACCGCCTTTCATTTTTAAAAAATCCTTACTTCAAATTTCTGTTTTAAACTTTTCAGGATTTTAAAAGTCTTCAAAACCTTCCTCCTGTTTTTCTCCGACTTACCTGCGAGTATGGCCGCGTACGATTTCACAAAGGTTCATTTTCGAGGATTAGCTCAAAAGGCAAGATTTGAAGCATTAACTGAAAGATAAATAGCCTTAACGTTGTATTATGATAAGTCTACCATGGAGAAACTAGGAATTACTGATAGCATCCAATACCTGTTTAATCAATTAGGTTGGGAGAACACTGCTTTGAAAACCCGTTTTGCTACCTATAAGGACCTCACCTACGAATTCCTTAGTTCCTTCAAGTACTTACCCAACTATGGTTTTGGATCCAACACAGAGCTGATCACCTTTAGGATGTTTGGAATAGACCAAACCCATAGCCGGATGTCATTAGCTAACCTCCTAGGATTTCCTAGCGGACCACATGTGTTCATCAGTGCAGAAGATGACGATCTTGATTTTGAACTCAACCATTTTTGGGGTAGAATCACAGGCGACTATCACCCTGACCCGAACAGCATGTATAATGATGAGATTCATAACCCAGCTTTCAGATACTTTCATAAGATCCTAGCTCACACCCTTTTCAGAAAAGAAGAAAATATTACTACAGTATCTAAAGAAGAGTTATTTATCATGTTTTGTGCTTCTCAGGGCCGTACAGTGAATGCAGTACCTTTTATGATGAGATCCTTCTGACGCCTCACTACGGACCCACTATCACCTATTCTAATAGGAGGCCTCGTGACAATGATTGCCCACGAACTTGACCTTAGATTCCACTTAAATGCAAGCACTAGTTTTGGCACCATCCGACCCATGAATATCCAGTTTTGCTTTAACAGGCGCATTTTAAGAACTATGGGACCTGGACCTTACGAGTACCTCATCAATGACAAACCTGTCCAGCTATTCATATTTCCAAATCATCAGATGACAAGTATCCATAACAAGGACAACTGGCTTTATGAATTGGATGAGCCTATGGGACCTTCTTCGCCTCAATCAACACCGCAGAATTACATGTACGACAGTGATCACATCTCTGAAGCACATGATTATATGTACTATGAGGATGCTGTATCAGAAGCTGAGGTAGACCCTACGACCCCTCCGCATTACAACACCTATCCTGAGCCCATTCCTGAGGAAACCACTGACAAAATGGATACTGTTCTGCACCAATTGGACAACGTTGACGCAGCTCTGACCACAGTAAAAGAAGACATCACAAGCATACACAGCGAACTCGTTGTCTTCATGGACTTAGTCTGTGACCAGCTCGACTACTACGCCCGGAAGTTTGATGAATTGAAGGCACGAAAAGACTAGATATCAACTTTAGTTTAGTTTAGTTTAATTTTTCTACTTTCCGTCCGTTTTCAATTATTTTGATTTTTGCATTGTTGATTTCCCTTATGTAGTACATTACAAACAATCATTTCAATTACATGATATTTCCATTTTATTCTTTATTCATCGATTCTGTTTTTTTTTTACGTTATCTTTTGTTTATTGGCCGATATAATACATTGCCATATCATTTATACCCCTAAAATTCATTGCAAGAACACCCCCATAGCAAAATTCTGCATTCTGCAGATTTTGCTGGTGTGACGACCGTCACAGAAGCCTGACGCTCGTCACACGGGTGACGACCGTCACAGATACGTGACGACTGTCACGAGCCCAAAATTGTTATCTCCTATAACAGGGGTTGCGTTTTCTCTCCCACTCATATCCTTTCAACTCCCAATCATCACAAACTCACACCCCACTTCCAATTTTCGTTTTCCCACCTTGCCCCATATATTCCAACTCCCATTTCAACTTCCTAATCACCTTCTGTAACATTTTTTCACTCCACAGCACCAACTCAATCCATATTTCCTCAGCATCCTCCAACAATGGCGAGAAACAACGAAACCCCAGACCTCAGCAGTATCGTGTTCAGCGACGGCGACTCCGGAGACAAACAGCGAGCCAACTATATCGCCTTCCATCAACGGTCGCTACAGTCGACCCACTATCTGCATATCCCATCGCTCACGGAGCTCGGCCTCCTTGACGGTGTCACTTGGATGCTCCAAAGAGCCGGCATCTGGAACCTCTGCACTAATCTGCAGCCGACGTACGAACAACTCACCCTCGAGTTCCTCAGTTTGTTCACCTACTTCACTTCCAGCGGCGACCTCAGCTAACACTCCGGTGCCGCATGCTTTCGTATGTTCGGCACGAACTATCAACTGAACTAGAACCAGATTGCCGCCATCTTACAATTCCCTCGCGGCGACAATGCTCACCGCCGCCTCACCGAACAGTTCCAGCACGAAGCCTTTGCACTCTGGTACCAGTTAACCAGAATCAATGCCGATGGCTGGGATTCTCTGCATGCAACGCACATCCACAACCCGAACATCCGGTATTTCCACCGAGCACTAAGCAACACCATCTTCGCCCGGGATAGCAACCATAAGGTGAACTCGAAAGAGCTCTTCTTTCTCCGCTGTGTCTTCAACAACGAGCCCATCAACGCCGCTCCGTTCCTCCTGGCCCACATTCAAGCCAACTGTAACCGTGGCTCTAAGCCATTTTACTTTGGCGGGATTGTTACTGCCATTGCACTCGGGCTGAACCTCGGTGACCGCCTCCAGCATCTCCATGCTATTCCCTCGGTGTTCCTCGACACCGACCACTGCAGAGCTTCTCACCTCATCCGTTCCAGGACCGATGGCAAGTACCACCCGGTCGTGCGTGGCAAAACCGTCAGAAGTATCATCCTGCCATCACGCACCCGGATGCACCCAGAGGATCGTGCCAACTGGCTATTTAACCTCAATGCCCCTGCCGCTGCCGCTACTCCAACTCAGACTCACACCCAAGATTCTGGTGACGAAATCCAAGATGAGTTGGACAGACCTGAGCAACCGGAGGCATCGCAACCACTTCCTTCCGAAGGTACATCCTACCGCCGCCGCCGCCATCGTCCAGAGCCCGACTAATCCGAAGAAGACCTTCGCCGATCTCTCGACCAGCAGGCCCAGATACTCGCTATGATGCAACAGCAGAATCAGCGAGCAGAGCAGTTCGAAGCTTGGCATCGGACCCAAATGCAACAACTCCAAACCGGCCAGGAAACCATTACTGAGAACTTGGCGAATCTGACCTTGCAGTTCGAAGGACTCCGCGACTATGTCTATCATACCGGAGCACTGGACCTTGAGGCCCGTCGCGACCAAGTTAGAGCCAGAGGACGCGAGCGAGGACGTGACCGAGGCAGAGGTCGTGATTGGTTACTCTTTTCCTTATTTGTTTACTATATTTTCAGTTTCTTTGTATTTTCATTTCCCTTGTATTTCCCTCTTGCATTCTTTCAAATCAGTGGGGACACTAATTGAGATAGTGTGGGAGCGGAGCGTTTATTTCCCAGTCCCTTGTACTTTTAATTCCGTAATTTCAATTCGAACATTTTCACGTTTCAGAATAAAAGCTCTTTTATATATATCTTTTTCCGGGACCGATTTGCATAAGAAGGAGACCTCCGAAAACTTGTAGTCCAGTGTCGTCACCGTACTCGTTTTGTTCCTACTAAGAATCCCAGTTTTTCCCAACTTTGCGAACGAAGAAGTTGCCTCGTGCTTGCCAACTTTTTCCTGTTTTACTTGAGGACAAGCAAAGATTCAAGCTTAGGGGAGTTTGATAACACGAAATCGTATATATATATATATATATATATATATATATATATATATATATATATATATATATATATATATATATATATTGATGCATAATTCAACTGATGTTTGACTGTTTTCGATCCGATTTCGGGTTCTTTCCATGTTATTTGTCTGATATTTTGCAGGTATTTGATAATCATGTCTAAACAAAGCAATGTGAAGAAAAGAAGCAATCACAGATGAAATATGGACGAAAACCGGATGAAAACAACATGAAAAACGCAGAATGCATATTTTATTGTTGTGACGACCGTCACAACTCCATGACGACCGTCACACGGGTGACGACCGTCACACGGGTGACGACCGTCATGCAGGCAAAAACGCACTACTTCAAATGAACGTGCAAAATGCAGTTCCAAGTCCCAAATAGTGGACCACTACTCCCTGATATTTCTGCCTCCAAGTCCACCTTCTTCAAATTACAACCGTTAGAATTCTATTTCTATAAAAGGGGAAGGAGGGGAGCTGAGAAAGGGAGCCGCATTCAGACAACGAAGTGCTGTCCAATTTTATTTCCAGAGCAAAAGTTCAGTTTTATTTCTTGCTATTTTTTTGTTTCCTTTCCTTATTCCTGTATTCTATTTCGACGATATTCATATGTGCGCTCTATTGGTTTGAAGACATAATCCCGCCGACATCGTTGGATTTGGCCAAAAGCCAATTGGATACGTTACAAGTTTTTCATTATTTTGTTAATTGTAACTTTTATTATCAGTAATATGAATGTTCTAAGTTTCTGTTTTTATTTATGTTTTACCTTTCCCAAATCCATGTCTAGCTAAACCAGAGTAATTGATATGTAGTAATAATTCAGATGGGATTTGATAATAACCGGTTGAAAACTCTCTTTTTCAAAAGTTGTTTATGGTCTGAGTGTTTAAATTTATTTACTGAATAAACGTTTGTCGCGAAAGCGAGAACTTATTTAAAAGTAGTTTTGCCACGACAGTGGGAAATTAATTAAGGTACGAACCAACAAGCGACAGCTGCGGTAAGACCAGATAGTAAACACTAGTCATTCGTTTTAATAACAGCGAAAGCACTTTAAAATGAATTAGAACTTAGAGATTTCCAAAAAATAGTTTTAATCCCGAATGGGACACGAAAGCGTACATCCGGCCCTTAGAATTATGACTAGCGTCAACAACCATCGTGAGACGAAAGTCTTCAGATCACTATTTTCTGCTTAAATAAATTCCGAAAAATATTTCATATACCGGTAACTTGTCAAATCCCCGAAGAACATAATTACTGCATATCGATTCACGTAATTATAATTCAAGTAACATTTTTAGTTCCCTTTAGTGACAAAAATTATTCCCTTAAACATTATCTACCTAGCTAAACATAGTAACTCCCGAGAACACTAGTTTGATTATGAGTCCCTGTGGGATCGATATCTTTTATTACTACGCGATAGACTGTGCACTTGCAGTTAAGTTGTATTAGACATAGAAAGTCGCGATCATACAGCTTGTTATATTCAGAACAGAGTGTCTGTAAGACCTCTTCTGGAGAAGACTCCTTATGAAATGTGGAGGAATAGAAAGCTCAACATTTCTTATTTCCATCCTTTTGGATGTGTATGTTTTATGTTGAACACTAAGGAAAATCTGAACAAGTTTGATTCTAAAGCTCATAAGTGTTTCATGCTTGGATATTCTGAACGCTCTAAAGGCTACAGGGTATACAATACTGAGACACATATTGTAGAGGAATCAATTCATGTTAGATTTGATGATAAGTTTGGCAATCAAAAGCCAAAGCAGCTTGAAATTTCTGCAGATAGAAAAGTCCTTCTCACAGATTCTGAAGAATCAGAGGCAGACAAAGCTCAAGCAAAAGTACCAGAAGCAACGTCAGATGCTACTCCCTTGACTGCTTAGATGAATAGCTTGACAATTTCTGAAGAACCAAATGTTAAAGGATCATCCAGAATCAAAGCCTCTCATCCAGAGGAAATGATAATTGGAAAGAAGGATGACCCTATCAGAACAAGGTCATTTCTCAGATCTTTTGGAACTTCACTATTTGGTTTGGTGTTTATCATTGAAGCTACTTCTATGGATGAGGCTCTGAACGATAATGATTGGATACTTGCTATGCAAGAAGAGCTTGACCAATTCACCAGAAATGACGTCTGGGATTTGGTTCCAAGACCAAATGGTTTCAACATCATTGGAACTAAATGGGTCTTTAGAAACAAGATGAACGAGCAAGGAGAAGTTATCAGAAACAAGGCTAGGCTGGTGGCTCAAGGATACAGTCAGCAAGAAGGTATAGATTACACAGAGACTTATGCTCCTGTGGCAAGGTTAGAATCTATTCGCTTGCTTATTTCTTTTGCTGCACGGAATAACATCACTCTGTATCAGATGGATGTTAAAAGTGCCTTTTTAAATGGTTTCATAGAAGAAGAAGTGTATGTTCATCAACCTCCAGGTTTTGAAAATGAAAAGTTTCCAGAACATGTTTTCAAACTTAAGAAATCACTCTATGGCTTAAAAAAAGCTCCCAGAGCTTGGTATGAGAGGCTGAGTAATTTCCTTCTAGAAAACAACTTTATCAGAGGAAAAGTTGACACTACTCTCTTCCATAAATCAATTAAGAAAGACATTTTAGTCTGTCAGATTTATGTTGATGATATTATATTTGGAACTACAAATATTATGCTTGGAAAGGAGTTTGCTCAATCTATGCAGGCAGAATTCGAGATGAGCATGATGGGAGAACTCAGATTCTTTCTGGGAATTCAAGTGAATTAGACTCCAGAAGGAACCTACATACATCAGACAAAGTATGTAAAGGAACTTCTGAAGAAATTCAACATGTCAGAAAGCAAGGTAGCAAAGACTCCAATGCATCCTACAAGCACACTAGGTAAAGAAGAGGTAAGTAAAAAGGTAGATCAGAAGCTCCACAGAGGTATGATTGGTTCACTTCTGTACTTGACTGCTTCTATGCCTGATATTCTCTTTAGTGTCTATCTTTGTGCTAGATTCCAATCAGATCCTAGAGAATCCCACTTAACAGTTGTTAAGAGGATTCTGAGGCATCTGGAAGGTACTACTAACGTGGGTTTGTGTTACAGAAGATTTGATGAATACAGATTAGTTGGATTCTGTGATGCTGACTATGCTGGAGACAGAGTAGAGCGTAAGAGTACTTCTGGAAGCTGTCAGTTTCTGGGAAGTCATATGATCTCTTAGTTCAGCAAGAAGCAACCCACAATAGCGCTTTCAACAACAGAAGCAGAATACATTGATGCTACTGGTTGTAGCACACAGATGCTCTGGATGAAGAGTCAACTAGAAGACTATCAGATTCATGAGAGTAACATTTCTATTTTTTGTGATAATACTTCTGCTATTTGCCTTTCTAAGAATCCAATTTTGCATTCTAAGGCAAAACACATAGAAATTAAGCATCATTTTATCAGAGACTATGTTCAGAAGGGAATTATTAGTTTGAACTTTGTTGATACAGACCATCAATGGGCTGATATCTTCACAAAACCCCTTGCTGAAGATAGGTTTAAGTTTATTCTGAAGAATATTAGTATGGATTTTTGTCCAGAATAAAACTATTATTCAGAAGAAAACTTATTCTGATGAAATATGAATAATGTTTATGTTCTGAAGTAATTCTTCTGATTATTTATTTTAGTACATTATTTATTTTTTAGAAACTCTGAACTAATAAGTCTCAGAAGATCTGAGCGTTGTTTAATGTTTCTTATTCTTAAGAGATTCAGAGGCATATCTACATCAAACACGTGTCACATGATATTTGAAAAGGTGGAGTGTACTCAATGAGACGCCGTTCTGAGGTACTGTTTGTATTCTTAATTTTCTCGTTTTCCTCCCCACGCTTGTCAGAATCATTAATTGCCTTTAATTATTATTCTTTTTGATGTGACCTTTTGTTTTCTTTTTAATTTATTAAATGCTGATTATGTGAATGTGTGCCCTAATTGTTGTCCTATATATGCCACAACACAACACCATTTCACACTTTACACACTTTCTCTCACGTTTATGCATTTTTGCCTACTTCATTGTTTCCTCTTCTCCTCCAAACCCAAAACCCAAAGAATCTTTCATTATCTCTCTTCTTCAACAATGACAACTTCTTCATCAACCTCTCAACAACTTGAATCAACTATGGCTACTGTTTCTTCTTCCACAATGGGTCCTATTCCATTCATTGCACCTGAAAGAACTCTCCTTACTCTCGTTGATCAACTGGAAGTTCTTTGTGAGTTTTTAATTGATTTTGAAAGCATTGCTCAAAATGGTTTTGAATTACGTCCAACTGTGTCAGCACAAGGATGGACAAAATACTTTGACAGACTGGTTGGACCAGTTTACCCTTGTTTGGTCAAAGAATTCTGGATTCATGCAAGACTGTTCCCCAAGTTCATCATGTCTTCATTTCTGGGCAAAGAAATCATCATCACTAAGGATCTGATTTGCAAGCTGATAGGTTATCAAGAATCAGACGGTGTTAATCATCTGCCAGCTAATCGTGTGGATATGGATGAGGTTTACAGTGAGGTGTTCACTTCTGGGGAAGCCTCCAGCAAGATAAAGGATCTGAAAGTTCAGTACAAGATCTGGGCTAAGATCTTTCTGGGTTGCATTCATCATAGAAAGTCTACAAACTCTCCTGATTACATCAACTCTGATCAGATGTACTTCATGTATTGTCTGGGCAAATGTATCAAGGTGGATCTGCCTTACTTGCTCTTCACCCATCTGTAGACTCATGTGAAGCAATCTAGGGAAGAAATCAGAACCAAGCATCAGAAGATGAGAAACTGGATTCCTATGGGACGCCTCATCTCAGATATTCTGACTGAGAATGTCTTGGTTGGACATTTGATAGAAGCTGGGATGAAAGAAGAAGTAGCTTCTGTAGTTGGAAAACCTCTGAATAGTAAGAGTCTCCAGAGGATGAGGATTGTAGAAGAACTTACTTCTGCACCAGATCAGATCAACTCTGAAGAGGTCAGCAAGAGAAGGATTCATGTAGACGATTTCCCTCTGTTCTACGCTAATGAACCCAAGGAGATTATTCTGGCTTACATAGCAGAATGTCTAGCAGATGGAACTCCTATTCCAGAACATCTGATTCAGAGAGCAGGCGAACCTGAACCATATTTCTATGGAGATAGACAGAGGAAGAAAAGGAAAGTCTCGGAAGAAGGTTATTCTAAGCCAAAAAGGAAAGCCTCTGGCGAGGTAGCTTCTGCAAAGCCAAAGCGGGTCAAGAAACAAAAAGGTAACCCTCATTCTTCTAGTTTAGATTCCATTTTAGAAACTGTCAAAGAAGTACTAGCATCTGACCCCCCCCCCCCTCCTTATGAACCTATTCCCTCACCTTCTCCTCCTCATGTATCTGAACCCATTCCTTCTAAACCAAATAAATCTTCTGAACCTCAACAACCACAAATCTCTGAACCACAATCTTCTGTTCCATCCACACCTTCATTTAACATACACCATAAATCTACTCCTGATAAGACCCCAACTTCTGCACCACAACATACATCTGAACCACACCCATCTAACAACCAAACTTCTGAAATTCCCCCACCTAAAATAGAAACTTCTGAACCAATGGTTCTTGATCTTCAACCTCTAATGATTGTCTATCCAGTTCCCTCTGGATCTTCTGAATCTTCTGATTCATCTAATTCCACAGACTCTGATAGCTCAGATTTCATTTCTTCTATTATCGAACCCCTTGTTTCCATCCCTTCTGACCCTAATAATGAAACTTTACCCTCTGAACCTCAGTTTGCAAAACCTTCATCTGTCCATACTCCTTCTACATACCCACCTGTTATTTACATTCCTTCCTTTTCTATACCCTCCACTTCTAAAACCTAAACCTAGGTTGGATGTTAGTACTTTATTTGTTGGGTTTAAAAAGGAATTAAACATGTGGTTGTCTACTGTTAAGAAGGAATGCATGTCAAGCTTGAATCCTGATGATTCTGAGGCTATCTGGCAAAGATTCAAATCCATATTTGAATCTGTAGCTTCTAATCTTCAAGAGATCTGCATTGATGATGCCAAGGTCAGATTTGCTGAGGCTGTGAGACAAACTCTTCTGAGAGTCAGCAGAAACCCAGTCTTGCTTCTGGAAAACACACCTGCAAAGGATGTGTGTATTCCTTCTGAAGCATTGGTTGCTTCTGAGTTTGCTGCAGTGGTTAGCTCTGAAGTAGTAGCTCCAGAAGTTTCTGCTCCTACATCTGAGAATCCTGACTCTGCTCAACCTGAGGACATGGTCGTTCAGAATGCTTCTGTTTCCTTGATCGTTCATGATGCTTCTGCTTCTGCTTCTGCATCTGCTCCAGAATCATCTGAAATGAAGAAAGAAGACGAAGATCTGCAGGCTCAGATTGCTGAACTCAAGGCTAGCAACACTGAGATGAAGTCTTGGATGGTGAAACAAGAAAAGACAACTGATGATATCAAGACATGGATGGCAAGACAAGAAAAATCCACATCTGAGATAACGAATCTTCTGAGGATGTTGGCTTCTCGTCCTACTTAGTTTTTCTGTGTTTTGTTTGTGCACTTGTTTGATCTATCTGTTATGTTTGTCTTGGACTTTGTTTATCAATGAATGAATATTATGTTTTTATGAATAAATGAATTTTATGTTCTTCTGATTGAAGTTATTTGTTATCTCTTTTCTGTCTTAAAGTTTTTCTTAAAAGTTTTTCTTTTTGATATGACAAAAAGGGGGAGAAAATGGTAATTTTGATAATGCACATAAACAGTTACCAAAGGCAACTCATACATGATATATTTCAAATAATCATATTTTTGAGTGTTTCAGAGCTAATAATTCTCATTTGATAAATTCTAAGAATTAACTCTGAACTAAAAGTCTGAGAATCTGCAAGTTTCCTTTGAAGCTGAAAAGAATACAGAAACTGAAACGGAAGTTTTTTATCTTTTCTGAAGTATTCATTTCAGGGGGAGATTAATATTCTCAGGGGGAGCAATATTTCTTTTCTATTTAAACAAAATTTCCCATAGTTTTTGTCATCATCAAAAAGGGGGAGATTGTTAGAACACAGATTGGTGTTTAATATATCTCATAGTTTTGATGATAACATTAATGAAATTTTGTATAGAGAATTTATATACTCTAATTTTGTTCAAGTGTTTATTTGTTTCAGATATCAAAATTAATATTATTCTGGAAGCAAGAACGCCTTTGAACATCACAGAACAAAAAAGCTCTGAGCATCAGAAGCAACACATCAGAAGACTCAGATCTGCTACAATGATTCTGAGCAAAGCTAAGAAGAACTTGAGAAAAGGGCATACGTAAAGCTTCAGAAGATTCTGAAAGTACTCAACGCTGCAAGTACAAAAGTTCTGATAAGCAAGTATGCTCTGATAAGGATTTCAAACTTAAAGCACTTTGCTGCAAACTCTGATTGAGTTAACTCTGACCTGAACAACTAAGAACATCATCAGAAGTTCTGATGCAAGGCGTTCCAAAGTTGTTGAAGAAGATCTTGTTCAAATAAAGATCTGTTGGTATATTCCTTGTCTTATCATAAACAGTTATTTCCCCATTCGTGCATGACACATGATTTCAGACAAAAAGGATTTGTCAGAACATTCCTCTTCTGAGAAAGGAAAAGTCATTAGAAGACAAAAGGATCAGAATACACAGATTGTACAGTCTTTGAGAAAGGATTTCAAAGTACTATAAAAGCAAGTCCAAGCATCACTTCAAAGGTTAACGAATTTGACAGAACTATTGACATATTATTCAACCAGCTCTCACAAATATTCTTCAAGCTAGAATAGTTTTATTCTTCGTTCTAAAACTTGTGTAAAAATCACTGTTGTGATATAGCTTTTTAGAAGCATTTCTTAAACACAATTTGTTAGTTTATCTTTGTAAAAGATTTCCTTAAGAAGACCAAATTGTGGTCAAAATTTCTTGAGAAGACTAAGACAGTTGTCTTAGTGGTTTACATTGTAATCAAGTTTGATATAGTGGATTAAGTCCTTGTTGAGAAAGACAAATCATCTTGGTATGGTGGACTAGATTACTTTGAGTTCAAACGACCAGGATAAAAATACTGTGTTATTTTTCTATCATCCAAATTGTTTTAAAACCCTTATTCAACCCCCCCCCCCCCCCCCCCTCCCTTCCTAAGTGTTTTTCTCACCTTCAAAAATATGACTGGTGAATTTGATGGTTGGTGGATGGACATTTGCTCTTCTCGTCATATCTGGTATGGTCGTGCAATGCTTAAAAACATACATGAACATATACGAGTAAGAAAATGTTGTTGGGAGTTGTCCACACCACTAATGTTGTCGGTATTGGAGAAGTGGAATAGTGTCCACCTCTGAAAAGACTTTAATCTTGAAGGATGTCATGTATACTTCAAAGATTATAAATAATCTTGTTTCTGGTTTTCTTCTAAATAAGGTAGGGTTTAGTTAGTCTATTGGGGTAGATTTGTACATAATCACTAAAAATGATATTTTGTGAGATTGACATGTTTAAGATGTATGTAAATGAAATTAAAATTCAATTTAGTAACATGATTAAGATACTTCATAGTGATAGGGGAACTAAATATTGTTTCAGTTTATTTAATGATTTTTATATTTAACATGAAATGATTGCTTCCTATTCTCCTGAAATGAATGGTAAAGCAGAAAGAAAATAAAACTCTTACTGAACTTGTTGCAATTATGATGAATTCTGGTGTTGCACCTCACTAGTGGGGGGGAGGGGGGAGGGGATTTTATTGATTGTTTGCTATGTCCTGAATAGAATTTCCAAGTCAAAAAGTAAGGTCTCGCTTTTGAGATATTAAAGAAAAGACAACTAAACTTGTCTTATTTGAGAACTTGGGGTTGTCTGACTTATGTCAGAATTTCGGATCCGAAACGAGTTAAACTCGCTAATAAAGCCTATGAATGTGTATTTATTGAGTATGCAGCAAACAGTAAGGCATATAGGTTTTATAACCTAAATGTAAAAGTGATCATAGAATCAAATGATGCTGAATTCTATGAAGACAAATTTTCTTTCAAGTCGAGAAATAGTGGGGGCACTCAATCGAGTCACATTCCTGTGATAAGAAGCACAAAAAGTAATGACAATTTAGAAACAAAACTTAGATGAAGTAAAATATTAAGAGTTTCTAAAGAATATGAGCCCGATTATGCGGCTTATAATTTAGAAGAAGATACAATAAATCTTCAAGAAGCCTTGTCATCTCTGGATGCAGATTTATGGTAAGAAGTTATTAATGATGAGATAGAATCTCTGGAAGCTAACAAAACCTAGAACTTAGTAGACTTACCTCCTGGTTGCAAACCAATCGGTTGTAAATAGGTTTTTTGAAAGAAAAAAAACTAAAACTTGATGAAACTATTGATAAATACAAGGCTCGCTTTGTAGCCAAGGGTTTTAGACAAAGAGAAAAATATAGATTTCTCTGACATTTTTCGAGTCACTAGAATTACATTCATTAGGGTACTTATTTTGATAGCTTCTATTTAGAACTTAATAGTACACCAAATGGATGTTAAAACAAAGTTTTTAAATGGTTACTTAGAAGAAGAAACCTATATGGAACAACCGGATGGGTTTGTAATCCAGACAAGAAAACAAGGTTTGTAAGTTAGATAAGTCTTTGTATGGTCTAAAACAAGATCTAAAGCAATGGCATGATAAGTTTGATAAGTTAATGATATCGAATGAGTACAAAGTGAATGAAAGTGACAAATGCGTTTATTACAAATCTGAGAATCACATTTGCACTACCATATATCTCTATATAGATTACTCATATATGGATCAAACATTCAGACTGTTAATGAACTTTGATATGAAAGGCCTCGAAGAAGTGAATGTGATTCTTTGTATCAAGATCACGATATCTAGGCAAGGAATTTCTTTGGATCAATCACACTATGTGGAAAAGTTCTTAAAGAAATATAATTACTTTGACTGTAAACCTGCGTGCACACCATATGATCCAATTGTAAAACTGTTTAAGAACACTGGTGAAAGTGTCAGACAGACAGAATATGTGAGCATCATTAGAAGTCTTAGGTATGCCACTGGTTGTACTAGACTCGGCATTGTGTATGTCGTAGGATTATTGTGCGGCTTTATGAGTAGACCGAGTAACGAGCACTGGCAAGCTATTGAGCGAGTCATGAGGTACCTTAAATGGACCATGGATCTCGGCCTACATTATCAGAAATTTCTTGTTGTATTAGAAGGGTACAGTGATGGAGATTAGAACACGTTATCGGATGATTCCAAGACTACTAGTGGCTATATATTTAGTATAAATGGAGGAGTTGTATCTTGGAAATTAAAGAAACAGATTATCCTGGCTCAGCACAATGGAGTCTGAGATTATAGCATTAGGCACAGCTAGTGAAGAAGAAAGTTGGTTAAGATGCTTGCTAGCAGAGATCCCTCTGTGGGAAAAACCTATGCCAGCTGTGTTGATCCACTGCGATAGTACCGCGGTTGTTGCAAAAATTGAGAACCGTTATTATAATGGTAAAAGACGTCAAATTAGAAGAAAGCACAGCACTGTTAGAGATTGTATCTCTAAAGGAGCTGTAAGAGTGGATCACTTACGCACTAATGAAAACTTAGTAGATCCTTTGACGAAAGGATTAGCTAGAGAGAAAGTCCATAATACATCCAAGAATATGGGACTAATGCCTCTAAAGGAATGAGTTGCTCATGATGGTAACCCGACCTAGATGATTGGAGATCCCAAGAAATAGGTTCAATGGGTAATAACAAGTTGTGAGCAATATGAGATGAGCATGCAAGTGAAGCATGAATCCTGAAGTAATAAGAGGATGAGATAATAGAAACTCTTAATGAGATCTATACTCTGTATGAGGGAGTACCTAGACTACATGAGTACTCTTGATAGACTCACCTATGTGATTGTGGAACTTAGGCCGGTTCCTATGAAAGTTTGAGGAAGAATTCCCAGAGCCTTCACTAAATCGGGATACACTTGTAGGGTCATTAAAGCACGAGCTATTAGAATACACCTTAAGAAAAGGTTGTGTGCGGGTTTGATGTCTGAGATAGAGTTCAAGACAATGGTGTCACTCTTGTTGAGTTAGAATCATACCTGTTACGCAGAGGTTCAAGTCATAGACACATTTTCTTATGCACAACCTTAAAAACGTTTGATGTTACTTCTGAAACACTTTTTTAAATTCAAGTGGGAGATTGTTGGAACATTATTTCAATAGTCAAATATAGGGAGATGAATTTGAAAAAGCTCATTAAGTCAAGTCTCACTTAGTGTGTTAGTTGAGAAACCTCATTAGTCTCACATTGCTTAGTTGAGATATATTTCCTCACTCACTTCATTATTATAGGAAATTTTCTATTTCATTCCAAAATACACCGAAAACTTATTTTGAGTTTTTTCCTTCCTCACTCTCATAACTCTACGTCTTTCGAATTGTAGAAGCGCCAACTTCTTCCCCTTTCTTTCTACTCGTTGAATTTTTCGAGTATTTTCTTGAATTCTCTTTAGAGAATTATGTTAATTTCTCCTCATTTGAGTTGAGAAATTATCAAGTATAATTTTTGGATTCTCTTTAGAAAATTATTCGAATTTCTCTTTATTTGAGAAATCATCTTGAGTGGTCAAATAACCATTATTAAATTCTCTTTGGAGAGTTACTAAAATTTCTCTTGGTTTGAGAAATTATTGCGACTGGTTATTATATCGGATACTACGAGCGGTATTAACCATATTCGAATGGTCTTTGTACCATCAAAGGTTGTATTTTTAGACCGATTATCTATCATGCAAGTAGTAATCGTACAGTATAGAACTGAACTGTTTTACCCTGGAGGTGGCGCGGTAGTTCAACTGTTTTGCATAATTTTAGACAGTGTCACAAAACGTTTTAAAGAGAGCGACCTAGTTCGCAACTCGACTCGATAATTTCTTTTGTGACTTATTTTCAAAACTGTGAAACAACATTTTGACATTGAACATGCCTTAAATCTAAATTGCTGATACTACATAGGTTACTACGTAGGTTATTAACATTAAGAAGTTATGGTCAATTTAATTCATATTACCTTTTATTGTTTCCTTCTATTTTAATATCTGCAGTGCTACATGTGAGAGGAAGCTGATCATTTATCAATGATGTAATGAGTGGTATTGTTTTTGTTTTTTTTTTAATTTAAAAACGAGAAGTGAATATAAAAACAAAGGCCAGTAAACTCAATGTTCATGTTTGATCTAACATATGGTCTCAGATTATTGGGGCGCAATACGAATGTAACACTAACATTTTACATTGAACGTATGTCTAATATTGTGAATTGATATAGTTAAAAACAAATTAAAATAGAGAATTGATTAAAATTGTTGTATTTTCTCAATAAAAATTTAATAATTACAAGTGAATACTAACAATTAATCTTTTTCACTCTAATTAGAATTTGTACCACATCTCATAGATGAGTCTCACATATTATTTATAAGAAAACTAACATATTAACCTAACACATACTCATTACACAAGCTAACTTAAGAAACGAGATAAGTTAAACAATTGAGTTTACAAGGAAAGTCTAATTCGGCATACTAACTTAAATTACACGTTAATATATTTCGACAGCTGTTTGATCAGACTTCGACTACAACATGCACAAATCCGATTGAAATATCAAGTTATCCTTATCCACGCTAGAGTTCGATTCAAAAATACCACAATAATAGTCTCAAAGAGATATGCACTGGACATTATATGTTCGTGTGATCGTTGCAGTTTTGTGACTTAATTCATTTAAGTTATGTACACATGATATTGAGGTTATCTCTTTTCACAATGTTGATTTTTACTGACAGCCTAAATATATTTGCAAATGTACAGCATAAACATTAAAGGTTTGATGGTTTAAAAAAGAAATACAAGATTAACACGAATGTATAACATAAACTGTGTACATGGTATTAACACGAATTCATATTTTATTTCGTTTATAGCAGATTTTCTAGATTGTAATTGATTAAGATGGTAATCCATATATAATTCTGATATATTTCTTTTCAGACAAGATATATATTTATATACTAATTTATTATTTGATGCAGTTTTAAGCTTAGTTCATCTCATACATAATAATTATGCACTTTTTAGTACTAATATTGGTTTTTTTTTTATTCCTTTGGATTTATGTTGGCATCTTCCACATTCTCCCTTTTCAAGTAACTTCATTTGCTTCATCTTGTACATGATGATCCATTCTGCACAAAATTCAAGCATATAATCACTACAAACAATTACAAGCATTAGATCAATATAGAGAGATAAATTTGATAGATGCAGATATTTAAATCTAATCTCTTTTTACAATAAACTATTTAGTTAGTTAGTCCTATGAAGTTTGAATTAAGATACGACGACTCACATTCTGACATTTAGTTTAGACCCGATATATCGAAATTTGAGCCAGGAATTCACTCCATGAAATAGGGTCATGCTTTGAAAGTTGAAACCAAAAATAAAAATTAATCTTACCTTACAAGCCTGCACATCATCACAGCCACACAACGATTTCCCATTTAACATATCCACAGCTTGAAATGACCCTCCTCCATCACTTCTCTGCATCATATTTCAAATGAAATTTGATGTCAAAATATATAGCCTACAATAAAACAATGCATGACAATGTAGAACATTGTACCTTGTAATAATCAACTGCAACAAAATTTGCCCAGCGATTACCGGACGCGAGATAACAACTAGAAAGCATATTTATGAGGTTTTGTGAATTATCTTTACAACTGGCTTGACGGATTGGAATTGTCCTAAAGTGATTTACTAGAACCAAAGATTTGTTTCTATCATTGAGTTCAGATGAATTCGCACGCTTAGAACATTGTCCACGCATTCCGTCTCTCCCATCTGCACTCGTGAACACGATATTTTAATCAGAAAGTTTTATGATCAATACCTGATGAAACATATTGATGTTGCTTACACTGATTTTCAACCATATAGTTCCACTGATAAGCTATTCCTTCACTTTGTTCCTTTTGCTTTTGCGAGCCAAACACAATGAGCCTATGATTTTTAGCAACCATGTCTTTCACTAAAGGCCAATCTTTTCCACCTTTCGGCATGTTTGAGACAGGAAACCGATATTTCATCAATCCAGACGCATTGAATACATTGGTTAATCCATTTGGTGCTTCAACGTAGTCTTCTAATATTAGTGTCACGATTTCTGATGGATTTGCGGATAGGAAAACTTCCACTTCCTTCAAAGCATTTATCGCAGGTTCCTGATACGGACAGTTGAATCAAGATTAAACCATCCATATATCAATTTT
This sequence comes from Lathyrus sativus, assembly GCA_963859935.3. Classification (NCBI taxonomy): domain Eukaryota; kingdom Viridiplantae; phylum Streptophyta; class Magnoliopsida; order Fabales; family Fabaceae; genus Lathyrus; species Lathyrus sativus. The sequence goes on from OZ012736.1 coordinate 559,522,335, forward strand.
TTTGCGTGATTGCGTCAAATATTGATTTTTTCGTTTGTAAATTTTTGCTTATAAAAGAAAAACTATTATGAATGACTTACAAATGCGGTAAAATCTTGGCATTTTCCTTTAAAAGAATGGCACAACCATATATCTCCTTTGAAGTCATAAGTATCTAACATAAGAGCTCGAACTCCATTCTGCATAATTAAAAGTTCTTACATTACATCCGAGTCGATCAAAATTCAAGACTTCAAATAATCAACAAGCCTTAGTAATATCTAATATCTTACGGATAATTGTTGAGAGATAGTGTCTTCTTGATTTGTGAAAGTAACTTGAGGAACAGCATCTAGGATTGGTCTTTTATTAATTGCAAATGAATTATGGGTCGTTAGATATGCATATTTGTTGAACGGCAACGATGCATTCTGTGCAAATTAACAGAAATTCAATCAAAAAAACTAAAATAAATCATCATATCATAAAGTACCGTCTTTAAGGACCTACAAAACAGATTACAGAACATAGTCTTTAAGGTTTCACAAAAGCCCGTTCGTGATAACGTAACGTGATTGAGTTCATAAATACCAGTAGCTTGAATGGGTTTGTTGTTGTTGATCTGACACATCTTGACCCCTTGAGTTCAACATGGCAAGAGCTACAAATTTGACCAGTTGAACATTCTCTGGTGGACAAGCACCTTCCCAAGAGCTGAAAAAATGAAGAATTTGTTAAACAAAATATTGAAATTGAAATTTGTGAACAGAGATTGCAATGAGTTGATTGAGTAAGACACACACCTTGTGTTCTTCATAAGGAAAACCAATAGCAGCAGTTATAATACAGAGGAAGAGTGGAAAAATCACCAATGACAAACCCATTGGATAAACTAGACTTGAAAGAGTTAAAAGTGTTAAGTTTGTTTGAGGATGTTACGGTTATATAGGAAATTAAAATATAATTGAAGGCAGCTTTTAAGACATCAATTAAAGAAAAAGATTTTCCAATACTTGTTTTTTTTTTCTTCTATTCTTTTAACAAATTTACTTAATTTGAAGTAAAAAAAAACAATTGAGTAAAAAAGAAGATTTTATTAAATTTTCAATTAATATTTTTAGATTTTTTTTTCAAGTAATTTAGTGGAAAAAATTTAGCATTTAAATATAAACAAATGAAATGTCGTAAAATCAAACTCACGCTTCTACTGCAATGAAGTTATATCCACAACCATAAGCTGAAATTATATCCACAACCATAAGCTGAAATTATATCATTTTTCTTCAATTCACTGGTCAGTAAGGTATTTCTTCCGTTCTTTCTTAATTATTATTTTTTAATTTTTTATACATATAAAAAAAAGTTAATGATTATTATTACTTTTTAAAATATGAATTTTATTTTGTTCATAATATACTCTTAACTTTTTATTATTTTAATATATTTTTTCTTTTTATAATAAATAATTAAAAGTAATTTTAAAAAAGCGAAATATCCCTTTTCGTTTCTTAATTTTAACTCGGGATCCAGTTTGGTCCCTTAACTTTAAAAAGTGGCAAGTTGGTCCTCTAATTTTTAAAATGGTGTCAATTGAGTCCTCACCGTTAGTTGTCCCCAAACGTCCGTTCATTTTGTGTACGTGGCAGATGACTTGACAAGTTATCTTCTTCATGTTGTTTCTTTCTCCTTCCTCCTCCCATTCTCATACTGCAACTTGAATTTTTTTCGTTCCTTCCAAATCCCAAATCCCAAAATTAATCTAGGGTTTTTGTTTTTGGCAAGCATGAAGTTTGGTTGTTCGTCCTCCATGTTGAAACAGGAAAGTCGAGATTTGGATGTTTGTAGTAGGTCACGATGGAAGCCCATATGCCATTGTGGAGACATGGTTGTTCTTCAAAGGGCAACTACTGTTAAGAATATGGGAAAACTTTTCTGGGGTTGTCCAAATTATAAGGTATGCAGACTTTTTGAATTATGTTAATAAATTTTGTTTGTGTTTAAGTTTAAATTCATTCTCCATCGTTCTCTAAACAATGAAACTTACAAGGAGGTATGCAAGATGGTTGTTGTTTCTTTGGTTGGTTTTATGAGGAGGCGGGTGATGAGAATGAGCAATTCTGGATGCATAGGTTGGGTGTGGTAACTAAGGGACTTGCTGAAGCAAAAAAGGACATTGAAAAAGTGACAATGGAGAATGAAGAATTAGAGAAAAAGTTGATGAAACTTGAAAGGGAAATGAAGAATATCATAAAGTGGAAAAACATTTTGAACTTGATGTTTGTGATGATTATCATTGTATTAGTTGTTAGAATTAGTTAGAGTATTAAGGTTTGTTTGGAAGTAGTATGTTATGGTTTGTTTGTAAGAATTAAGTTAACTTTTGGTTGTAAAAATTAGGTTTAAGTTCAGTTAAAGTTTGTATCAATTTTGGATTGTATCAGTTCAACATGAATGTAATACTTGGATTCTAATCCTGCAGTGGATTTTAATTTTACTTTTTGCAGTTCAACATGAAAGTATCAGTTTTAGTTTTGGATTGTATCAGTTTTATGTTAACTTGGTCTGCATTGTTAAATATCATGTCAAAGTGTTTTTAACTTGATCTGCATTGTTAAAGATTATGTTATTTGGTCTGTTGAAGATTAGCTTGATTTTAACACACAATGATATATTTGGTGTGTTATGTTTTTATGTTTACCTGGTCTGTTATAGACCTGTCAAAGTGGTATGCGTTTTTTAGTCTGCATTTTTTACACCACGTTATGACAGGTCCATAAACATTATGACCTATAAGTTGGTTTTGCTTTTAACATAAAGTTCATAACAGATCCATAAATAGGTTCTGATTTTAACACAACTGATACATTTCATAACAGGTCCATTTCATAATACAAACTGATACACATGTTCCACAAAATACATAGTCATTCCACACATGTTTCAAACAACAGCAGAATACATAAACTTATAATACACATGTTTCAAACAACAGCAAAAAACATAAACTAATTATACAACAAAATACATAATGTGATTCCACATGACATGATAACCTAATTATATCTAGAGTTTCTTCTTTGGCGTGGTCCTCTTTGCTGGAGTAGACCTCCTTGTTACTGGGCCAACACCATTCTTGGCAGCACTAAACCTAGTTGTAGGCCCAGGTGGAACAAAAGGTCTTGTTGGTTCCTCCTCTTCTTAGGTCTACTAGACATCTTCCTGAACTTGGGTGGTTTCACAACTGGATATGTTGTCTTAACCCACAAGTTTAATCCATTAACAGGGTAGATCACATGCTTATAAATTGTCTTGTACCTTGAAACCCTATAATAATCTGAAATGTAAGTATCAATTTTGAAATCCCTACTCTTTATAGCAGACAAAGCATGAACACATGGGAGTCCTGTGAGTTTCCATCTTCTGCATGAACATATATGATCTTTCAGGTTCACAACAAATTTGTCAGCTTGATTTTCTAAGTGCCTTACTTCAAATATATGTTCATCAGACATCCTAAAGAATTAAACAAACAAAATATATGAGTCACGTGTTTGGACTGTATGTTATAGACATCCTAAAGAATTAATGTATGTTGATATTACATACCTTACTAGCCAGTTGTTGGTGTATGTGCTTGTGACATCAAGTTTCTTTCTAATATTGGGAAATATATCATTATCATCCAAAGTACCAAATCTCATTCTGTTATTTGTCCATCTCTCCATCATGTATATTCTGATGTCTTCCAACATAGTGATTAGAGGTTTTGCCCTTGCATCAAGAATGACACTATTAAAAGATTCAGACATGTTGTTGAGAACAGCATCACATTTGTTTTCAATCCTAAAGTAAGATCTACTCCAAAACCTTGGTGGGGTCTTCATCATATGTTTAAATACTTCTTCATTGGTGGCCCTCATTCCCTTCATCTCTCTTTCTCATGCCTGTGGGTATGTTGACTTGGCAGTCTTCCATATTATGTCCTTCAACATCTTTCCAGGAAACTTTTTCCTAAAATTGTTATAGAGGTGCCTAACACAAAACCTGTGCTCCACCCTTGGCAATAACTCATCCATAGTAGGTAGAAGGTCCTACAATAGCATAACGTACAATGCAGCATAACAATATAGCATAACATACAGTATAACATAACAGGAATAGCATAACAGAAACACATAAAACCATAAGAATAAATGTAAAACTTGCCTTTTGTTGGTCTGAGATGAAGGTGTAAGTCAGGCATTCATCTTTACCTCTAAGGTCATCAATTAACAACTCTAAAAACCAAGTCCAACTATCCTTGTTTTCACTCTCCACAACTACATATGCTATAGGAAGTATCTGGTCATTAGGATCCCTCCCAATGGCGGTCAGAATCTGCCCTCCACACAACCCCTTCAGAAAACACTCATCTAGACCTATTACATGCCTGCACAACTTAAAGTTTTCCTTACACGCAGCATAACATATGTAAAGCCTTCTAAAATATGGTCTTTCATCCTCAAAACCTTCTTGTACAGGCTCAACATTGAGCTTAATTGTTGACCCTAGATTGGCTCTTAACAGTTCATGACAGTAGTCATAGACCCTTGTGCAATCTCCCAGAAAAGAACCATCAACATAATCTCTAGCTGCAAATCTTGCTCTTATAGCTTTGGTTTTTTTGACCCCAACATTCCATTTTTTTTGTGCCTTCTCCTTAATATCTTTTATACTCAACCTTGGATTATTTTTTAAGCTATTTTGAATTCTTTTACTCAGCCACTTTTTACTCATCAGCTTCACATTATACTCTCTACTAAAATTGTGTTTGTCAATTACTTTCCTGAGTTTCCAAGTGTCTTCATTTGACAACTTGCTACAATAAGCCTCCCACTCACAACCAAGTTTACATCTAACCCTTACCCTAACTCTATCATTTTTTTTACAAATCTTAGGTCTCTACCATTTTGCACAGCATAAGTTGTTATTGCTTCCCTAAAATCACCCTTTGAACTAAAGTACATTCTCACATCCCACTTGTAATATCACATGTCTTTTGGTTGTCTGAAAATTGGATGTTTTTTTCTTAGAACTCCACTACTATCATCACTGTCACAACCACTTTGCATGTCCTCACTGTCATTGTCACTCCATTTATCTTCTAAAGACTTATCATTAGGTTCTTGGACTTCTCCATTACCATCAATTTCATGACCAATTAGGGTATCAAATGATAAATTATTTGATAAATGAAAAAGATAAAATTGAAATATTTTAAAAATTGCAAGGGTGAGGGGATACTTTTAGGGATATGGAGTAAAAATTTCATCCGATCAACATAAAAAATATTCAAAAAAGTTAAATATATTTATTAATAGTCTACAAGTCTTATTTTAACCAATAAATAACAATATTATTAGATTAAATATTATCACTCAAATTGTATATGAAAAATGCAACAACGCAAATTATACTGGCCAAAAAGTACAGGTGTGTGTGTGTGTGTTCCTCCTATAAGAGCAGCATAACTCATAGGCCTTAGTAGGTATATTACGTTGTATGGTGGTTAGGGTTTGTCGACGGCGGTGAGAAGCCCTATAGGATGGTGTTTTGCGGTAGTTTTAGGAGTTCTAATCACGTGAGGTGAGAGGTTATGCATATTAATGATATGTTTAGGTATAAGTGTATGAAGGGTATAATTAATATAGGTTATGATATGTCTTCCTCCTCTATGGGAGATGTATTTATAGAGGCCTTTTGGGCCTAGGGTTTGGGTAACCCTGAGTGGTGACAATCGCTCCCTTGTGATTAGGGGAAGTTATTGATCACATATCCTTCCGAGAGTAATTGTGGGCTACCTATCACTTGGATAACGGCTTTACACACATCATCAGTTCCCTATGCAAGTCCTTAAGTCATCGCCTAGGTGGTACCGCTCTTAAGCAAGGGTGTCGTAGTTTAGGATGCTCACAAATATAACACTATATAATCTCTCAAGCACAAGAGTTGTGTTAAGGGAAAAGTGTTTTCAATACGCTTTTTTTGTTCAATATGGGCCTCTCGCGCTACTTGGGATGATGGCATCCATTTAACAAAGAAGTGAGTCCCTCAGTTGTAGTCGAATATTTATTGGGGATGAGTCTATGAACTAAAGGTGACTAATATTAAAGGGTGAGCCCCTCATCTTGGGGCGATTTCTTAAATTGTGTATGCCTTAATTGAGGGATAAGTCATCTTTTAGATGTCTCCTGATTAGCTAAAAAATGTCAGCTGGGAATGTTAATCAATCATTCAACTTGTCACACTTAATCTCATTTAGTGTAAGCAATGATGGCCATTTTTTCAAGACCTTAATTATTAGTGGCACGTGTTTGAAACGTGCTGAGTTTTTTCAAAACCATGGGGCAGTTCAAAATATTATATATGGTTCACACTCCCTTATAAAATATTTCATCTTTCATTACGTATGTTCCATTCTGTAACACCCCTCTAATCCCCGCAATTAAATTAAATAATCAGAGTAAAATTAGCATGCATTCAAACAAGGGTGGCACACTTCAAACTTTCAAACACCTGTCATGCCCATCAACACTTCAATGAATAATCATGTTTTACAATTCAATTAGCATGTAGCAGAGGATTCATTTATCCAATGATTTTTCATAAAAGAAATATTTGTTTTCATCACATAAATCAACAAGGCTCGGGCACTAAGGCCAACTTCTTATTATTTCAATAAACAAGAAAACATAGTATATTTCTAAAACATAAACCAAGCAATCCCAGTGTTACACGACCAGAGCATGACTCGACCCAACATAAATAAATCGCTAAGTAGCTACACCAATAGCGGCCTCGGGACCACAAGCAGCTCTACTCTGAAATACCTGCACGATGTCATGTAGGACATCATTCCAGCAGAAGGGTGAGAAATATTACCATAATAACCAATGCATATAATTATGTATATAAGCAATCATAAAATACATATATGCCACATTTCTCACCACATTTCATATTCAATTCACACATACCTCTCAATTACCTCATCATATAAACCAACATGGTTGATCATCAAGCGTATTATCATGCACATAGCATACTTTAATCAACAATTCTATCCATGCCATATGGCTCACGTAAAGCCCATCAATTCTACCAATTCAATATTACACATTCACATTTCTCAATTACACAAGTAATGCACATACGCATATTCCACAATTCTCACCACTATTCACCCTCTTAGTCATATATATTTACCACACATTTATTAACCGATGCACACATATCCACAATATGTTCCCATGCATCTCATACATTTATTAACCGATGCACACATATCCACGATATGTTCCCATGCATCTCATACATTTATTAACCGATGCACACATATCCATGATATGTTCCCATGCATCTCATACATTTATTAACCGATGAACACATATCCACGATATGTTCCCATGCATCTCATACATTTGCATACAACAACATACACTCATAATTCATCGAATAATACACACATAATCATTACTATGTTCTCGTGTATTTTCTAATCGATGCAAACATTATACATATCGCAATCTATGATTCACGCCCAAAGACTACCCACAACACATACACATACAGTATATAACATTTCATTCCATTAAGGATCGAACCCGATCGAACCACAACACAACATAGAATGAAATCACAGAAAAACGAAATCCTGTCATGTTCGCCACCACCTCGCTAGGCGGGCACCTGGCGAACGCTCGCTACTTGTTCGCCTAACGAACAAGCTCGCGAACCCCAACAGAAGCTACTGGAAGGCTTCGCTACCTGCTAGCTGCAGCGAGCTTCCCAGCGAACCATTTCGCTATCTGTTCGCTACACTTTCGCTACCAGCGAACACATCAAAATCCATTATGTCCAAGTCTGGGACCATCCGCTATCTGTTCGCTGAGCGAACCCCTAGCGAGCATTCGCTACCTGCTCGCCTAGCGAGTCGCTAGCGAATGTCTGTGTATTTTGTTTTTCACTTACTGTTATCCAACTCAACCAACTCCAAACTCACCAATCCAATTCCAATACTCTTAGTCTAACATTTATAGACTATTCTACATCATCTATTTCAGATTTTAACCGATTAAATTGAGTTCTACCGATTAAATCCAACTTTTGCCCTAAATGGAAAATAGGGGAAAACATCCAACAATCCTACTCAAACATACATAATCACATACATTGATCAAATAATAATGTTTCTCACCCTTACCTTGATTAAATCGAAGCTTTGAGTTGCTCTTGATGATTTCCACATTTTTCTTCTTCTTCTTCTCTTTTCTCCTCCTTTTCCTTCTTTCTCTTTTTCTTCCCTTTTCTTTTTCTTACCAACTCTTATATCCTTTTCTTTCTATTTCTATTCTTTATATTTCTTTCCATTCTATTTCCTCCATAATATATATTTTCCAATCATTTTCCATAAATCATCCACTTAACCATTAATTAAGAATATCCAAAATATTTCCAACTTAATTTTCCAAAACTCTCCAAATGATAAAATAGCATAATATGTAAACTTAATATATTATCACACTATCCCATAATTAAAATAATTCCAATAAATAAATTAATTATTTAATCAAAATTGGGCTGTTAAAACTCTCCCCCACTTTAAAAATTTTCCTCTTCGAAAATGTTATCTGATTCAAACAACTCGGGATATGACTCTCGCATCCCAATCTTCCAAATCCAACTTCCTCTAGTTGATCCTCCCAAATAACTTTACCAAGACAATCCCTTTTCCTTAAAGTTGTCTTAACAGTCAAATCCTCTCTCACTCATACACCATCCATCTGGGTCGATGCGCTTCCTCAGCTTAGACACATGAACGCATCATGCAATTTCTCCTAGTGACAGCGGTAAAACAATCTATCATGCTATTTTCCCCACACTTTCGCTGCGCCACTCTGATACAGATCCACAAAACACAGGATATACTTCCGAGACCCCAAGCTCGACCAACACCAGTTATTATCGTAACTCTCAAAACACGTCCTTTCTTGAATCCTTTTGATCTTTTCAGTCGTTTCTTGCACAATCTTCGGAAAACCCGGCACAAAATCCATGGAAATACTATTCCATCCCACTCAGGAATATTCAACAGTTGCATCCGACCCAACGGTCTCTGACGTTTATTCTTCGACATTCTAATAAGTCTAATCCAGCATATACAAACTCAATCACTTCTCTCTTCATCTGTGGTCATCAAAATAATTCCTCAAATTCGATCACACCTTCCCAGTACCTGCATGGATACTCCATCTATCTCAATGTCCTTCTTCCAGTGTACTCTCATCCAACTCACACTATTCAGAACACATACTCCATCCTGACATCTCATGATACCATTTCCATAAATCCGAAAATCACCTCCTCGACTTTTATCCCTTAAATTCAATCAATCTATTAACTCGAATTAGAATTCCGACCTCCTCGAATCTCATCGAGAATACCAATAGTCAGTCTCATCGTATAAAGCTCAGCTCTATGAGAAGTCTCTTCACAGACCACACTCATATTCCGAATTTACTCAATCAGTCCTAACTTCATTACCATCATCATCGGTACATACAAAGATTTCCAATGCAATAACTCAGTTACCACTTGGTCTCACTCGAACGGTAACTCAACCCAAAACCATACTCTTTCAGAAGTTCCAATTATTTCTTCTACATCATATTCCACTTCTCAAATCAAACAAATACCTTAAGATATTAAGATCATTAACCATCTCAAATCTCAACTAAACAATTGAGGCTTCCAACCTCCGGTACAAACACACAACAACAACCAACTCTAAATCACTTGTCTGATAATTCCCTTATGTACTTTAAGTTGCTTCAAAGCATAGCCAAAACTAGTTGATGTTGCACTTAACCTATCTCTCAGTATATTAACAAAGCATTACAACACAACGAATAGTTCCGTCGGATTCGGCAAAACCAACACACGAGCTATTGACAACTTTCCAAAAAAAAACTCTCTAAACTTCTTCACAGTGGCATATCACTAATTCTTCTCCAATACTGATAACTCTAATTCTCGATGTGCAACATGATCCTCTTTACTCTTCGACGCATCCAAACACCATCGATTACACAACCATTACTCACTCAATTAAGTATGGAGAACCCCATGTCAAACGGACACTCAGTTGTGAACTTATGGCGAAACACGAACCGCACTTACCCCAACATCCAAACATATTTCATCAATAAATACTTAATTCCATGTCACTACTTCACCATCACACAGGGCACTATAATAGCTTCAAACGCTTCTAATTTTGCGTCATTCCGAGTTACGGTTCTCCCGTTGCAGCGACAATATGAAAATAACACTTCCACTCTTAGAAGGTCATTCAACACATCTCCAACTCTTTAAATGTTCGAAGTTCTAATTATACCAACCTTGTATTCCACATCTAATTTCCTTTAGTAATCACCAGAAGTCACTATCCACCCTTAACATACTCGACCTCACCATCTGTTGCCGTAGCACATACCAGACGCAAGTCTCAAACCACTCAATCAATTTAATTCTTTGACTGTCCAAACAGACATAATTAATCGGTGAACCGCCAACTTCCCACTTTCATTAGCATTCCAAATTCCCGTCAAAATTAACCACCTCATCACTGTCATGCACCGACTCATCAAAACAATTGTTAAGCACTTGGCTTAACTCCAAACAATTCTCTGCTCACGCCATCTAAGCTTGCAAGACACGTCCATCCCATCCAACACAATCCCAACTACTATCAACAAGAGATTAAGGGTGATCAGTTCCTCAATTTGTCAATAGACAGCCGAAATCATAATGGGGCATAAACCATCTTTACCAAACTATAATAGCGTTTAACTACACACTGAGCTACAACTCCACGCTTGCAGCATTTGAGGAATCACAAGCTTCTCCCCCACTTTGATCATTCCCACTTCTGCAGATAAAGGTTAAACAACAAACATGTATCGACAGTGTTTTCACACACATGTCGCATAAAAGGGAACAAATAGCATTAGACAGCATGGCCGGACGGACCGACCTGCTCTGATACCACTAATGTAACACCCCTCTAATCCCTGCAATTAAATTAAATAATCAGAGTAAAATTAACATGGATTCAAACAAGGGTGTCACACTTCAAACTTTCAAACACCTGTCATGCCCATCAACACTTCAATGAATAATCATGTTTTACAATTCAATTAGCATGTAGCAGCGGATTCATTTATCCAATGATTTTTCATAAAAGAAATATTTGTTTTCATCACATAAATCAACAAGGCTCGGGCACTAAGGCCAACTTCTTATTATTTCAATAAACAAGAAAACATAGTATATTTCTAAAACATAAACCAAGCAATCTCAGTGTTACACGACCAGAGCATGACTCGACCCAACATAAATAAATCGCTAAGTAGCTACACCAATAGCGGCCTCGGGACCACAAGCAGCTCTACTCTGAAATACCTGCACGATGTCATGTAGGACATCATTCCAGCAGAAGGGTGAGAAATATTACCATAATAACCAATGCATATAATTATGTATATAAGCAATCATAAAATACATATATGCCACATTTCTCACCATATTTCATATTCAATTCCCACATACCTCTCAATTACCTCATCATATAAACCAACATGGTTGATCATCAAGCATATTATCATGCACATAGCATACTTTAATCAACAATTCTATCCATGCCATATGGCTCACGTAAAGCCCATCAATTCTACCAATTCAATATTACACATTCACATTTCTCAATTACACAAGTAATGCACATACGCATATTCCATAATTCTCACCACTATTCACCCTCTTAGTCATATATATTTACCACACATATATAGACAACATGAATATTCACAAAGCATTCCCACATCATGCATACACTCACATTTCCACAATCTTATCATTCACACATAAGCATCTCTTCATGCATATGTCATATATCAATGTGACTCAACAACTTAATGCAACTCATGCAATGCGGTACCGACTCTCGTTATCATTTTTCGGTTTTTACATTAAACCGGGTCCACTCTTCTAGACCGATAACCCGTTATCATTTTTCGGTTTTTACATTAAACCGGGTCCACTATTCTAGACCGATAACAACAAAGGCCCGTCCTCTAAGCCTTCAAACCCACTCTTCTAGGCTTGGGACAAGTCACTAGTCTCCACGAGACTAGCAAGCATTGCCTCTTGACTAAATGATGCATATGCAATCAACAATCAAATGCACTTAAGACCGACATCTTAATCTCATGCATTCAAATAATTCATCTCTTCAAGAACTATAGCAATGATTGCACATACAACATATTCACATATATCATCAATGCATTCATCAAGTAATGCACACATATTCACAATATGTTCTCATGCATTCTTCACATACAATAGCATGCAAACAATATGCATTATCAACATCATCAATACATTCATCAAGAAATGCACACATATTCACAATATGTTCTCATGCATTTCTCACAATTATTAACGATGCACACATATCCATGATATGTTCCCATGCATCTCTCCTAATTAATTAACCGATGCACACATATCCACGATATGTTCCCATGCATCCCCCACATTTATTAACCAATGCACACATATCCATGATATGTTCCCATGCATCTCATACATTTATTAACCGATGCACACATATCCACGATATGTTCTCATTCATCTCATACATTTATTAACTGATGCACAAATATCCACGATATGTTCCCATGCATCTCATACATTTATTAACCGATGCACACATATCCACGATATGTTCTCATGCATCTCATACATTTATTAACCGATGCACACATATCCATGATATGTTCCCATGCATCTCATACATTTGCATACAACAACATACACTCATAATTCATCGAATAATACACACATAATCATTACTATGTTCTCGTGTATTTTCTAATCGATGCAAACATTATACATATCGCAATCTATGATTCACGCCCAAAGACTACCCACAACACATACACATACAGTATATAACATTTCATTCCATTAAGGATCGAACTCGATCGAACCACAACACAACATAGAATGAAATCACAGAAAAATGAAATCCTGTCATGTTCGCCACCACCTCGCTAGGCGGGCACCTGGCGAACGCTCGCTACCTGTTCGCCTAGCGAACAAGCTCGCGAACCCCAACAGAAGCTACTGGAAGGCTTCGCTACCTGCTCGCTGCAGCGAGCTTCCCAGCGAACCATTTCGCTATCTGTTCTCTACACTTTCGCTACCAGCGAACACACCAAAATCAATTATGTCCAAGTCTGGGACCATCCGCTATCTAATCGCTGAGCGAACCCCTAGCGAGCATTCGCTACCTGGTCGCCTAGCGAGTCACTAGCGAATGTCTGCGTATTTTGTTTTTCACTTACTGTTATCCAACTCAACCAACTCCAAAAACTCCAAACTCACCAATCCAATTCCAATACTCTTAGTCTAACATTTCTAGACTATTCTACATCATCTATTTCAGATTTTAACCGATTAAATTGAGTTCTACCGATTAAATCCAACTTTTGCCCTAAATGGAAAATAGGGGAAAACATCCAACAATCCTACTCAAACATACACAATCAGATACATTGATCAAATAATAATGTTTCTCACCCTTACCTTGATTAAATCGAAGCTTTGAGTTGCTCTTGATGATTTCCACACTTTTCTTCTTCTTCTTCTCTTTTCTCCTCCTTTTCCTTCTTTCTCTTTTTCTTCCCTTTTCTTTTTCTTACCAACTCTTATCTCCTTTTCTTTCTATTTCTATTCTTTATATTTCTTTCCATTCTATTTCCTCCATAATATATATTTTCCAATCATTTTCCATAAATCATCCACTTAACCATTAATTAAGAATATCCAAAATATTTCCAACTTAATTTTCCAAAACTCTCCAAATGATAAAATAGCATAATATGTAAACTTAATATATTATCACATTATCCCATAATTAAAATAATTCCAATAAATAAATTAATTAGTTAATCAAAATTGGGCTGTTACACATTCCGCTCCCTATATTCTTGCAAGGTTTCCTGAACTTTTCAACCTCTCATGTCTTCGTTCACAACCTTCTTCCATGTATGTAGCTTCCTTTCTCTTAATTTTCTGTAGCAAATAAGATACATTCGAGATGGGGCTTAAGCTAAGTGTAGGGTTATTGGTTAGTTGATCCCTTTTTTGACGATATTGGTGGTGATTTCTTTTTGTTCTACTGTTTTGTAAATAACATAAGAGATAATGTATACCTTTTCCTTCATGTATAAAGATGTCAGAGATTTTGAATCTATTTATACTTCCGCTGAATAGATCCTTCATTTCCAATCAGGACTAGAGGTTTCTTATTTAAAGGATGAATATCGGGTTATTGTGGAGGCTTGCTCGTCGTTGGAAAGGGTGACCACACCTATCTCCTTCAATCCTCTTTCTCCATACTTTTACTTTTTCCTCTGCTTCATCATGGATAAGGGGGTTCTTTCTCCCCTTCCCCCATTTTTTATGGAGGTCTTAAGGATCCTCAACATTGCACCCTCCCAATTGTTCCCTAACATTTAGGGTTATCTTAGGGCTTTTGAGATGGACTGTAAGGATCTGTGTGTTACTCCGACTGTGGAGGTCCTTTTTTCTTTTTACACCACTAAACCGACGAATGGAAGGTGGGTGTCTTTGAGAACTCAGCCTAGGAAAAACCTTTTTGTGTCTAATTCTAATCATTATAAGTATTTAATTCTAATCATTGAAAGACACGTACGTATGCGTGAGGGTTGAGATGATTCCGTCAGTGTGTTAGGAGTTAATGGCATTCCCCTCTTTCCTCTATCCGGGATGAATGATGCTATATTGATTACGGGATATGACAAGGTGTTACTTACCCTTAAAGAAAAAAAGGGTTGTCCCCCTTTTGTGCCAGTTTGATGTTATGGATTACCGCAAAGTTATTAGACTCTGGTTGGGAGGCGACGAATACCTCGCCACCTACTTAGGTAAGTCGCATACCATTTTTCCTTTGTAGGAATTTCTAGATAGCATATGTGATCTTTACTTTTTGTTTTGCATATCAAATGTCAAGGATTTCTACTGAGGAGGGGAGGTAGATGTAGGAGAAGCTTAAAGGTGTTATTTTGGGAACCAATAATCCCCAGATTCATCCTGAAGGCTTCAATGTAAAGGGGAAGAAAAGGTAATTTGACGACCCATCTCTTAGCTTTCCCAACATGAATGCTCAAAGGATAGAGGAAGGTTATTCTCGTTTTGTGGGGAAGGCGAGTACTCAAGCACCCCTTACAGGCGAGGTTCATACGACTTTATGGAGCGACTTGGTTTCTACACACTTCGATTCAAGATGTCCCACCTCCCACTCTCTAAAGATTTATCTTCTTATTACTAGGACATTTGTTCCAAACCAACCTCATCCATTATGAACATAAAGTATAATCTTTTACTGAGGGAGTTCACAAGATCTTGACCAGGAAAGATGAGATAAAGTAGAGAAAGATATAAAGGTGAAGCTCCAACAGCAGGTGGATGCTTATAAGGATAGCCATAGGTTATTGTATTCCCTCCAAAAAGACAAGGAAAAGTGGAAGGATAAGATGTCAGATGTAAAATCCAAGGCCAAAGAGATATATGTTGTGAAATAATCCATACGAGAATCATTGGATGTTGTTCTCCTTCCTAAAAATATCTTGAAGAAATAGGTGTTTAAACTCACTGATGATGCAGCGTCTACTTCAAGCGTCTATTTCGAGCGTGCCAATGAGCATATCATCTTCCTCTACCCCGATATAGATATGAGCCCTATGGAATTTCTTAAAGTTGTTTGTGGTGGTGAGCTGGTAGATGAAGAGACAGTGGCCTCTTCGGAGCTTGTAAATCCCGCCTTCCTCAAGAATACTCAGGGTAAAGGCAAGGTGACGGAGGGCGGTAAGTCTTGAGATCCTCAGTCAGAGAGTGTTGTTGAGAAGAAGATGCCTCAACGGGAATGATGAACACTTCGGGGCTTTTACAATTGTAATAAACACTTGCGTCCCTTAGGGGCTCCTTTTATGTTAACTTCCCTTATTGTTATTTTTTTTAACTATTTGTGTGATTTTTAACCCTTTAGCATTTAATTGAGAGCGTTTGTCATCACTACCCCTTTTTTTAATAATTTAATTTCTTGCAAGGGGACTTGACAAGGATCCTGCTTTAGGAATCTGGCATTGTGGTCATCTCTAAGGATGACAAGGGTCCCACTTAAGGATCTAGCGAATTAGTTGTCTCTATGGATGGTAAGGATCTCACTTAATGATCTAGTGGATGATCACCTCTATGGGCAACAAGGATCCCACTTGAGGATCCAGCAGGATTCATTTCCTTAATGGGTAACAGTGATCTCACTTAAGGATCCAACATTTTTTATCACCTTAATGGGCGGTAAGAATCTTGCTTAATGGTTCAGCTATTTTAATCGCCTTTATATGCGGCAAGGATCCCACTTGAGAATCCATAGAATTGATTGCCTTAATGGGCGACTAGGATCCCACTTAAGGATCCAGTGATTTTTATCGTCTCAATGGGCGGCAAGGATCTCGCTTAAGGATCCAGCTATTTTGATCGCCTTTATTGACGACAAGGATCCCACTTGGGGATCCAGCAAAATTGATCGCCTCAATGGGCAAAAAGGATCTCACTTGAGGATCCAACAATTTTTATCACCTCAATGGGCGGAAAGGATCCCACTTAAGGGTCCAACTATTTTGATCGCCTTTATGGGAGACAAAAGTACCACTTGAGGATACAACAGGATTTATGGCCTCAATCTGCGACAAGGACCTCGCTTGAAGATCCAGCAACTTTTATCACCTTAATGGGCGACAAAGAACCCACTTAAAGATCCACCAGAATTGATCGCCTCTAAGAACAACAAGGATTCCAGTTGAGGATCCAACAATTTATACTTCCTCAACGAGCGGCAAGGATCCCACTTGAGGATTCAACAATTTTTATTGCCTTAATGGATGGAAAGGATCCCACTTGAGGATACAACAAAATTGATCGCCTCTATTGGCAGCAAGGATTCCACTTAAGGATCTAGCGATTTTTATCGCCTCAACGGGCGGTAAAGATCCTACTTAAGGGTCCAGCAATTTGATCTCCTCTATGGGCGATCTTATATTTGATCTTTTAGGTTTCCTACAAAGAAAGGAATAGCCAAAATAGATATATTCTAAAATAATAAAAGTGAGGTGCCTCGTTAAAAACCATTGCTCGATGCAAAAGCGCAAAGCAAAAAGAGTGCACCAGAAATAACTTGTCTTTACATTTGGAAGAGATGAAATATTCACCTATAAAACTTGTCAATAAATTAATCAAACAATAATGAAGAAGAAATAAATGATACCTATGTCGATACCTCCAAAGAGTATTCCTTCTGGATCTTCAATCTTCAATATCCTCTGAGGTTGGAGAGGAAGCCTCCTCGCCATTATAGGTTTGTTCTAAAGGCTTTATTCCTGAGCTCCTCCTCATGAACTTCCCTTATAGAGTATGGATCTTCTTTAACTTGAGGTTTTATGCGTAACACTTCATGGCTATTTCCTGATCTTCTTGTTTGACTCCTACTCGCCCATTAAGGAGTGGGTACTTCAAGCATAAATACATAGTGGACAAGGAAGCACCCATTCAGTTAAAAGTTGGTCATCCTATAATCATATTGTATGAAGAGGGTGAATCAATAACCAAATACCTAACCTTTATCTGTTTGGTATGATCTTGCTCTCCAAAAGTGATCCTCAAGGTGATGTATCCCGTTACTTGTACTTATTCTATAGAGAATCCAACCAACGATCCTCTAAAAGGCTTCAAATCTTCTAAGTCAAGGCGAAGTCTTTCTATCGCCTCCTACTATAGTATATCTACGAAACACCTTTGGTCAATGAGAAATCTTTTAATTCCATAGTCTTTGCACTAGATGGTAATTACCATAGGGCCGACAGTATAAGGGTGCATGTTAGTTGTATCTTTCTTCGAGAAGGCAATCGTGGTTTATAGTGTGTGTGCTTTCCTTCGGTCTCGACTTCAGGGAGGTTCCCATACACTCAAGATCTGGAGAGCGTACCTTCTTCGCACGAAACTCGTTTCCCTTCCCCGGATAAATCCTCTTGCTATGGTGTTGAATATGTGTCATGCAACTTTACTACCTTCACCTTGAGGCACCTTTTTTGTGTTGTTGGGCTTGGGGATTCTTGTGTTATCTCACCCACGTAAGTTAGGCTTGTCTGATGAATGAGAGAAGTTGTGATTCACATATTTTTGAGGTGTCCCTCATGTATTAGTCCCTTAATTTCCTTATTAAGCTGGTACCAATCTTCGGTGTGATTTCCCTTGACTCTGTGTAACTTGCACCATCTTCTCGATTCATAACCCATCACATCTTATTTAGGAGCAGGCGGCATGTGGATGTTGTAGATGTGGAAAACCTCGTGCCAAATCTGCTCGCGACAAGTATTCAGGGACATGAAGTTCTATGTTGCCTTACCTACCCTTTTGAACACAGTCTTGTCCTTTATCCTTTATGGGCGAGGTATAATTTTTCTTCCTCTGGTGATGTGAGCCTTCGACATTGGGAACACACTCTTTGACATTGCTTGCCTTCTTTTCAACATTTCTCTCCTTGCCCTTTATGTAGCATTATGCTCTGGTGACCACATCTTCCAACGAAAGAGTTGGCTTTTGGGTGAGGGACTCATTAAAGTGTCACGCCTTTAGTCCGTGTTAGAATGCCCCCACAAAATATTTATTGCTTTGGTGGGACGATATTGATGGTGGCATAGTTAAAGCAGGCGAGGTAGTCCATCAGTGACTCTGATGGACCTTGCCGTATGTTGAATATGCTTGTTATGGACATCTTCTTGTGGCGGTTAGCAGGGAACTGATGTACTAGCTTCTTTACCGGTTTATGATATTTTTTGGTGGAGGTATGGAGTAAACCCATATACCATCAAACGGTGGTGTCCCTGAAAGTCCCAAATAGTAACTTGCACTTTAGGAAGTCAGGATCTCCTATGATGTCCATTTGTGCATTGATGGAGACGACATTCTCGTATGGATTGATGTGCCTATCAAACTTGGCCAGGGAAGGAGGTTTGAATCCCTCGGGGACATGCATCCCTCATATCTTGTTTGAGAGTGGATAGGGGTCTAACAGTTTCAACTCCTTTGGGGATTGCACTCCTGTTGGCACTATTTAATGTTGTGGATGTCATCCTCTAGTGTCTGGTTATGGCGGTGTAACTCATCCATGGCGGCATGCAGCTCTACTAGGGCGTCGACATCACCACTACCGTTGGTACCATTTGGCATAGGGGATGGAGCTCTCTTGTTAACCATGGTTGAAAATGGTTAGGTGTGAGAGTGAAGGGTAACAACAAGCAGGGTGATAGTGATGAAGACATTGTGACACCTGTTAGTTTTATCGGGGCCCTACGGTGAGCGTCGTTGTACTGGTAAAAAAGTACAAGCATGTGCGTTCCTCCTGCAAGGACAGGGTGACTTAAAGGTCTTAGCAGGTATATTTCATTATATGGTGGTTAGGACATGCCCACTAGAGCGAGAAGCCCTATACAATAGTGTATTACAGTGGTTTTAGGAGTCCTGCTCAGGTGAGGTGAGATGTTATGCAGATGAATAATATGCTTAGGTATAAATGTATGAGGGGTATTGACCACCTCATCTGATGGAGATGTATTTATAAAAGCCTTTAGGGTCTAGGGTTTAAGTAACCCTGTGTGGTGACAACTGCTATCTCGTGATTAGGAGAAGTTATTGACCACCTATCATTCCGAGAGTAATTAATGGTGGACTACTTCTCCCTTTGCTAACGGCTTTACGCACATCATGAGTATTTTGTGCGAGTCCTTAAGTCATCGCCTAGGTGGTACCACTCTTGGGCGAAGACACTCTAGTTTAAGACGCTCACAAATATAACACTACACAAATTATTACAAATATATTCTAAATAAACTATGATGTTAATTAAAGAAATTTTAAATCCAAAATTTAATAGCTTTTATTAGAAAAGTATAAAACTCTAAAAAAAATTGAAAAATATATCAATCTATTAATAACAGATACAATGATCTAAATAAAAGGTTTCCTAGAAAACTTCACATAAAATATGTTTTTCAAGTGAAGTCTTACAAAATATTGAAAAAGAGAAGAAGAGAATTATAGGAAAATTAAATAAATACGTTGCATTATCTCATCATTTTAACTGATAATTGTCTAAAAATATCTAATTGCATTGATATATATTTTGAATTTGTAATACTTTATTTATTCACTTTTAAAGGATCAATTGTTAACTATTAGATGGTTAGATATACAAAAATACATTGCATTAAATACAATTTTTTTTTAAGAATTTGGAAAATTGAAAAATAGATAGTTAAGAGAAATTTAAAAAAATTGACTAAAATACTTTTAAAAAATAATTGAAGAACAATAATATTTGTATTAATTAAAGTAAAATTAATAGCTATTTTACCGCCCATTTTCTTAGAAGATTTAAATTGTGCCTTGAAGTTACACTTTTAAGCTTATATTAATAAATTAAGACCTTTAGGATGGCAATTGTAACCATATCCAGTGGATATTTGGAAAAAAATATCCATAACAGAGTAAAAACTCGCGTGTAACTTAATATTACATAATATATGTTTATATATTTTTATTGATATGATTATATAAAATTGAATATATATCAAATTTAAAAAAATATATTATTAATAAATTATTTTAAATTTTAATATAAATGTTTGTTTATTTTATAATTTATTTAATAATATAATCCTTGAATTTTTTATTAATGTTGTTATGGTATGATATTTTTTAACTAATCAATTTATTTTTATTATAACTACAGATAAGATAAATATAGGATATAAACATTTAGATATTCATAGGTACAGATATATGGATAAAAATTAGTGTTCACGCGGATATGAATTCAAGTATAAATGTTTTTTCAAACTGCTCGTACGAAGACGTGTATTAGTAGTAATAAATACTTATTAAAATATATTCTCATACCAATCGATTTTAATAGAAAAACTAGAAAAACGTTAAAAGAAATTAAATAAAAGGCAACAATTTAGCTTTTAAATTAAACTTACATTATTTCAAGACTGTAACTTAAAGTTAAAGTTATGTTTAATATCATTTTATTTTTTTATCTTAATTTTATTTTTATTTTGATCTTAAAAACCGTTCATAATAATAACTATTTAATTTTTATTAAATTAATGACGAATTTAACTATTAATTTTTAAATTTTTTCGTTGTTAATTTGATAAATAAATAAAAAGACAATCATAATATATTTTAAAGAGTTAATGGTTAATATGATTTTTTTTTAAATTAAAAGACTAAAATAAATTTCTAAATTAATACATAGCACAAATGAGATATTAAGCCTTAAACTTACTGTATAAGCTATAAAATATTTATTTGTAAAATATATTGTATTCTAAACTTCATTCTTATTTGTGTCATATTTTCATAATTTTTTTAGGCATTTTAGGCATACTCCAACTGTTGATCCTATAGACGTGGAAGAAGTCCTTAATTTTGACGGAAAAATAATGGGTTTTCTTCGAGAGCAGCTGGCCTATTAAATTCTGAAACAGCAGACCAATCAAATTCAAACCTCATTCCTTAGATCCACGTGCCAACAAACCAATCACATGTAATCAACTACATCCATTACATTTACCATCCTCCACATTGGATTAACAACCAACCATTCACTAGAGTTTGCCAACCACTAGGGATCACTAACTGGGAAGTCGGTTCTGTTGGTGCAAAGATAGAATAAATGATGAAAATAGGGAAATATTCTATTAAAGAGAATGACGGCAGAAGAAAACAGGATTAAGAGTTACAATGATTGTCACCCTATTTATAAGCTAAAACTAGGGTTACTAGAATAAGATAAATACTAAAATACCCTCTAACAAACTTATGGGCTTAAGAAAATAATATCATAAAATATGAATTATTACTAATACCATCCCTTAATTCATATTCCATCAAAACTTGTAACACCAATTCCATCCCTTAATCTGAGAAATTGATCAGTCTTGATAGCTTTCGTCAGAACATCTGCCAACTGCTTCTGAGTGCTGCAGTGTACAACTTCTAACACTCCACTCTGAACTTGATGTCTCAGAAAATGATACTTGGTCTCAATATGCTTGCTTCTCCCATGCAGCACTGGGTTTCTGGCAAGGTTGATTGCAGACTTGTTGTCAATCATCAACTTCAGAGGTTTGTCTATCTTAATCTTCAGATCCTGCAACAGATTCAGAATCCACACAGCTTGGCATGCAGTAACAGCACCTGCAATGTATTCAGCTTCACAGGTTGACAACGCCACAACAGGTTGCTTCTTGGAACACCAAGAAATGGGACCTCCCAGAAATTTGAACAAGTACCCAGATGTACTTCTTCTGTCAACTCTGTCTCCACACCAATCAGAGTCTGAATAACTCAGAAGTTCTGACTCATTATTTCCTCCAGAGGGAAATAACACTCCATACTTCAGAGTTCCTTTGATATACCTCATAATCCTGACAGCAGCTTGGTAATGGGACCACTTAGGTTTACTCATGAACCTACTAACCATCCCAACTGAGTAGCAAATATCAGGTCTGGTATTGCACAAATACCTCAGAGAACCAACCAACTGTTTGAAGGTTGTAGCATCCACATCCTTTCCTTCAGAGTCTGAATCCAGTTTCTGATTTGTATCAGAAGGTGTGACAGCCATCTTACAATTCTTCAGATCAAATCTCTTCAGAAGTTCTAATTCATACTTGAGCTGATGCAAAATGATACCTTTCTCAGAATATCTGAACTCCATCCCTAGAAAGTATGTCATTTTGCCTAGATCAGTCATTTCAAATTCATTCATCAGAACTTTCTTGAACTTGGCTATCTCCTGTTCAGAACTTCCAGTCAATAGTATATCATCAACATATAAACATACCAGAGTCATATTGCCTTCAGAAGTATGCTGAACATAGACACCGTACTCCATCTCACATTTCTGAAAGCCTTGCTTCTTGAAAAATGAATCAATCTTCTGATTCCAAGCTCTGGGCGCTTGTTTCAGTCCATATAGAGCTTTGTATAATCTGTACACCATCCCTTCCTGATTCTGTTTCACAAATCCAGGAGGTTGTGACACGTAAACTTCTTCTTCTAATGGACCATTCAGAAATGCAGATTTTACATCTAAATGCATCAGAGGCCAATTCTTGTTAGCAGCTATTGCAATCACCATTCTGATTGTTTCATGTCTTGCTACAGGTGCAAACACTTCAGAGTAATCCAGCCCAGGTTTCTGTAGAAATCCTCTGGCTACCAACCTTGCTTTATGTTTGCCAATTGAGCCATCTGGCTTTAACTTCTGCTTGAAAACCCATCTGACGCTGATGGCTTTCTTGTCTTTTGGAAGTTCTGTCAGCTTCCAAGTCTTGTTTCTCTCTATAGCATCAAGTTCTTCTTTCATGGCCTTCAGCCAGAGCTTCTGCTTAAGAGCCTCCTCTGTACTTATAGGTTCAGAGTCTACTAACATGGCACACTGAATAACTTCTCCTTCAGAGTCTACTTCAGTGTCTTGCAGCATGTCAAATTCTGCAAATCTTCTGGGAACGCTTCTGATTCTTTGTGGTCTCTGAACTTGTTCAGAGTCTTGAGCTTCAGAGTTTCTAGCTTCAGATGATTGACCTCCAGAGCTTTGACCATCTTCACAGTCTGGCATATTTCCAGAGTCTGGCATATTTCCAGAGTCTGAATTGCCACCAAGATCTGGATTACCATCAGAGTCTGAATCATCAGAGTCTGGGTCATCTGGGTCACCTTCATCTTCTGAGTCTTCTTCAGAGTTTGAATCAGTATCAGAGTCAGAGTCAATATCAGGGTTTACTTCAACTTCAGAAATTCTTAACTCTGGCCTTTCCTCAGAGGTTCTAACATCAGAATCAGATTGAGACTTATCCCAATTCCAAACTTCTGATTCCTTCACAATCACATCTCTGCTGAATTCAATTTTATTGGTTTCTGGACAATAGAGCTTGTATGCACCTGTACTGTGGTACCCTATCAGAATCATCACTTTGCTTCTATCATCCAGCTTCTGTCTTCTGGCTTCTGGAACATGTTTATAGCAAACAGAACCAAATACCTTCAGATGACTAACACTTTGCTTGTCTCCAGTCCACTTCTGCATAGGAACTATTTCCTTCAACTTCTTCGTAGGACATCTGTTGAGTACATACGTTGCAGTGGCAACAGCTTCTCCCCAGAGCTTCTGAGGAAGCTTCTTCTCCTTTAGCATGCTTCTCACCATATCAAGCAAAGTACGGTTTCTTCTTTCAGCAAGACCATTGTGTTGAGGGGTATAAGGAGCAGTAACCTCATGCTCAATTCCATTCTCCTCACAGAACTTCTGGAACTCTTTGGAGTTATACTCACCTCCACCATCAGTTCTAAGAATCTTCAACTTCTGACCATTCTGATTCTCAGCCTTCATTCTGAACTTCTTAAATTCATCAAACACCTCGTGTTTGAACTTAATAAGGGATACCCATGTCATTCTTGTGAATTCATCAACAAACAACACAAAGTATTTATTCCCTCCAATTGATGCTACTGGAAATGGACCACACACATCAGAGTGTACAACTCCCAAGGCATGTTTTGCTCTTGGAGCAACTTCTGATGCAAATGGCAATCTTGGTTGTTTTCCTTCCATGCAAACTTTGCATGACTTTTCAGGCTTCTTAATTGCAGGAATTCCATGTACCAATTTCTTTGAATTCAGATGTTGTAAGCTTCTGAAATTCAAATGACCAAATCTTCTGTGCCACAGCTCACTTTCTTTCTCAGTACTTGTTGCACTAAGACACTCTGAGTCTGCAGTTCTGACATTCACCTTGAATGTTCTATTCCTTCCCTGTTCTGACTCCATAATCAACTTCTGATTACAGTCATACAGCTTCAGAAGATTGTCCTTCATGGTAACTGAGAAACCTTTCTCAATTAATTGTCCCACACTCATCAGATTGCTTCTGATGCCAGGTACATACCACACATTCTGAATCAATGCTATTTTCCCATTGTTCAGAGTCACTCTGACATTTCCCATACCTTCTGCATTAAGATATTTGTCATCAGCACATCTGATCTTTGTTCTCTTTTCAGAGTCAAAGTCAACCAGCCATTTCTTGTTTCCAGTAAGATGATTTGAACAGCCAGTGTCCATATACCACCAGTCTGTCAGATCATCAGATTCAGAGGCCATCAATAGCACAGATTCGTCATCAGAACTTCTGGCTATATTTGCTTCTTCTGATTTCTTCTCCTTGTTTGACCAACAATCTCTAGCAAAGTGACCAAACTTCTTACAACAGTAACATTGGATCTTCTTCTTGTCATACTTCTCTTTTCCCTTCTGAGCATTCTTTTGTCTATCAGAGGTTGAGGTTTCTGACTTCTGACCACCATCAGATCTTCTCTTGGCTTCTGACTGCTTCTGATACCTCCTATCAGAAATTGCTTTCAGAGCCTGCTGCTCTACTTCCCTTTCAGAAGTTCTCTCAGTCAAACGCAACTCTTGCGCTTCTAAACTGCTCTGCAGCTCTTCAATTCTCATTGTGCTCAGATCTTTGGAATGTTCTATTGCTACCACAATGTAATCAAATTGAGGAGTAAGGGATCTCAACACTTTCTCCATGATTGTTTCTTCAGAAAGAGTTTCTCCACATGCCTTCATCTCATTAGTGATCAGAATCACTCTGGAGATGTATTCAGAAACTTTCTCATTATTCTTCATGTTGAGATTCTCATATTGCTTTCTCAAGGACTGAAGCTTCACCTTCTTCACTGATGCGTCACCACCATAACATCTAACCAGTGTGTCCCACGCAGCCTTTGCTGTCGTTGAATCTGCAATCTTCTCAAACACATTTACATCAACACATTGATGAATAAAGAATAATGCTTTCTGATCCTTATTCCTTACTTCCTTCTGCGCGTTTTTCTGTTCATCTGTTGCATCTGCTGCTACTGGAACATAACCATCAGTGACAAGATCTAGAACATCTTGAGCACCAAATAGTACACGCATTTGGATCATCCAACGATTCCAGTTTTTACCATCAAATACTGGAAGTTTGGTGTTCATGTTGCCGTTTCCGTTCATCTTCTACTTTGCACAATACACTCAGATTTCTCACACAGTGTTTCCCAACCCACAGAATAAAATTCTGATCAGATTTTGTTCAAGATTCAACACGAATCTAAGAATCAAAATCAAACACACAAGACCTCACGTTCACTCGTGTTTCCCGTGTTTCCCAATAAATCTGAACCGGAGCTCTAGATACCAATTGTTGGTGCAAAGATAGAATAAATGATGAAAATAGGGAAATATTCTATTAAAGAGAATGACGGCAGAAGAAAACAGGATTAAGAGTTACAATGATTGTCACCCTATTTATAAGCTAAAACTAGGGTTACTAGAATAAGATAAATACTAAAATACCCTCTAACAAACTTATGGGCTTAAGAAAATAATATAATAAAATATGAATTATTACTAATAGGTTCCGTAAAAAAAAGGCAGCCGGGTGAGTAAATTAGAGGAGCAATTGAAAACTTTTATTTCATCGGTAAAAGAATATACTAAATGGAGTGGTCTTATTTGATTTTCCACTCATATATCTTAAAAACGTCAAGAGAGAGTTATATTGTCATGTCATTTCTTAAATAAGTCACTTTAAATACAAAAGAAATGAATTGTGATATTTTTTAAAAAATTACAAGTTAAACAATACAATTTTAAAGTTGATTTTAAGAATGTGGGATGAATATTATGTATCTTTTTCATTGATTTGGTTAAAATATATACAACAAATATATGAGAGATTTCAGATAAAAATGAGAATATGCCAACTGACACTTATAATTTAACATATTTAAGGTCAGACCAATTCAGATCTATTTAATAAAAAAAAGTTACGCGTATGTTTTTTTAAAGCCTATTTAATTAAATAAGTTAGGTTTAAACTATTAAAAAAATTTATAAAATTTTATAGGACAGTCTATATTTTTATATAATAAAAATAGTCTAAATAAGCTAACACATATATGCATATATATTAGGAAAAAAAAAGTTAAATAGGTTGACCTATATATATATATATATATATATATATATATATATATATATATATATATATATATATATATATATATATATATATATATATATATATATATATATATATATATATATATATATATATATATATATATATATATATATATATATATATATATATATATATATATATATATATATATATATATATATATATATATATATATATATATATATATATATATATATATATATATATATATATATATATATATATATATATATATATATATATATATATATTTGAAAAAAATGCTAAATAGGTCGGCTTATATATGCATATATGATTGACGTATAAGACTTCTTAAATAATATGGATTAATTGGAAATCTTAATAAGAAACAGACTTTTAAATATGCTTTCAGGGCAGGCCAAACTTTTAAAAAGGTCATGTCAGACGAATAAAAAGAGCCTATAGTGGGCCATAAGTCAGGCTCAGGCCTTGTAAGTTTATCGTAGGTCAGACTCAAGCTTTTAAAGTCTAACCTAACCTATTTCCACCTATAATTTTAAGTTATAATTAACGTATTAGTTATACTATAATAATCATCATAGCTAGCTATGTACATATTACTTTAGAAATATCCTCATATTTTGTCATATTCTATCACACCCCCGCAGTCGAAGTGAGAGTCTCGAAAATCCTCGAACAATATAGGCAGAAGACCTTTGGTGAATATGTCGGCAATTTGATAGTGAGATGGAACATGAAGGGTACAAACTTGTACACGAGCAACCTTTTTGCGAACAAAGTGAATGTCCATTTCAATATGCTTAGTGTGTTGGTGTTGAACAGGATTATCAGAGAGATATATTGCATTAATATTGTCGCAATGCACCAAAGTAGGCTTATGATTAGATAATGTAGTACCAATAGAAGGTTCCAGATCCAACAAGATTCAGAGACGGCATTTGCAACCCTCTATATTCGATTTCAGCACTTGAACGTGATAGAGTTTGTTGACGCTTAGATGACCAAAAATTAAACTACCTTTGAGGAAAATACAATATACATAGGTGGAATGTCTAGTGCCGAGTATCCACCCTAATCTGCACATGTGTAAAAGGTGAGACCATAGATAGATGATTTATAAAGATGAAGTTCATGGTTAATAGTGCCTTGAATTTATCGCAAAATATGTTTTAGTGCATTCATATGTTCATCCTTTAGGTCATGCATGTGTAGGCACACTTCTTTTACAACATACGAGATATCTGGTATTATGAATGTAAGATATTGTAATGCACTTGTTAATCTCTGATATTGTGTATGATCTTTGTAAGGAAATCCCGAGGAGATGCTTAGTTTAGGTTTGGTACCCATTGGTGTAATTATTGGTTTGCATGATGTCATGTATGCTTGCTCAATTATTTTTGCAACATATTTTCTTTGACTTAGTGTTGTAACTCGAAAAGTACGAACCTTCGCGAAAAAAATGTTTTAAACAGATTCGTCACCTAACTTTATTTATTCCAATGGAGGAAAGGGAAACTATCGACAAAACCCTTGAAAAGAAACAAAATGGTCGTCACAACCAAATTCGGGTTTAGGAGTCGATTATGCAAAGGGAAGGTATTACCACCTCGCACGTCCATTGTACTCAACAAGAACCTTTTAGTTAGATTTGTGATTGAATGTTAGCTTATGTCATATGTTATCTTTGAATTATTAAAAGTTTTTTATTAATATGTGTGACAAGATTACGGGTCTTGCTCCTATGTATCTCCAGGTGCAATAGAGAATTTAAGGCTACGTAGTTCTGGTAGCCAAGAGTGTTGGTTGATTGATTTTAAAGGACGAATATTTAGGTCGCGTTCTAAAAGTTATACATTGACTTTTCTACTTGCGGGGGAGAATTAAGCACTAGTTGGTATTCACATTAGAAGGGAATAAACATTGTCCATTTGTGAAAAGGTTTTCGATCGCACGGGGGCGAGAAAAGGATAGGTTTGATATGTTGAGTGTTTTTCTGGATGGCGATTACTCGAATGGTCAAGTAAGGGAGCTCGTATCCAAATAATCGATAAGAGGAATGGAAGGCTCTAAACCATCTCCCTTTTCATCCTTATATGCAAAAGGGTTTGATATTGTTAAGGTATTTTGAATGGAAGATGAATACTCAAATGGTCGAGTAAGGAAACTCGTATCCAAGTACTCGAGGAAGGGAATAGAAGGCTAGACCACCTCCTTTTTCGTCCAAGTTATTACAAAAATGAGTTTGATTAAATTTGATTATGAAAGATGTTTGAGACGAATCAATTTGGAAGTTTTTAATAGATGATGATTGCTCGATTAGTCGAGTAAGGGGACTCGTATCCAAATAATCGAGGAGAGGATAGAAAGCTCGAGACCATCTCCCTTTTCATTCTTAATGAAAGGGTTTAGATATTATTAACGTGTTTTAAATAAAATATGAATACTCGAATGGCCGAGTAAGGGGACTCGTATCCAAGTATTCACTGAAGGGAATAGAAGGCTGTAGACCACTTTGTTTTTCGTCTAAATTATTGTGAAAATGATTTGGATTTGATCGGATTAGAAGTTTTTAAGATATGACAATTTTTTGACTAGTCGAGTAAGGGAACTCGTACCCAAAAAATTGAGGAGACGAATCGAAGGCTTGAGAACACCCCCCTTTTCATTTGAATTTTCCTTTCCTTTTCTTCTAGAGTTGGTTCATGCATATGGAAAGAAGAGATAATTCGTCTTCCTCTTCTGATTCTTCTACAAACTCTTCATTAGTTTCAGCTTGAAGAGCTTTTGTCTTCTCAGATCTTCTTGAAGACTTTACAAAAATAAACTTGATTTTTCTCTTGGGCCCATCTTCCTTGAGCTCAATCTCATGGATTCTTAAAGAACTAACCAGTTCTTCAGGAGAAGTGTTGTTGAGGTTATTTGATAACATCAGAGCAATTACCATTGGTCTCCAACGTTTAGATAAACTTCTGACGTTCTTTTTAACATGATCAATAGTAGAATACTCTTTGTCCAGATCATTAAGTCATGCAACAAGAGTTTGAAACCTTTAGAACACGTTCTCAACAGTTTCCTCGTCCTCGATCTTGAACGCTTCATATTTTTGAATCAAGGCAAGAGCCTTAGTGTTTTTGACTTGCGTGCTCCCTTTGTACGTCATCCTCGAAGAATAAAATACGGATTTAGCAGTATCTTTGTTGTTAATATTTTCATACTCAGTGTATGAAATGACATTTAACTAGATAGTTCTTGTTTTGTGATGATTTTTATAATATTTCTTTTGTTGGTCCGCCATTACTCTTCTTTCGATTTTGTTGCCACTTGCATCTACTAGGTGTACGTAGATATCGACTACCATGTCCCAAAGGTCAACATCCTGACCTAGAAAGAAGCTTTATATTCGGTCCTTCCAATAGTCAAATCTGTCTCCATAAAAAACAAGAGGTTTAACATTGTAATTATTTCTATCATTTGTTTAAGCAACTGGTGGTGGAACGAAACTGATGGGCTAAAGACGTGTCTACTTATGCGTCTAGCGGTATCTTACTGCAAGTGCACAGTCTATCGAAGTAATATTTAAGATTATCGATCCACAGGGATTCTATGGTTACTTAGTGCTAGATGAACTTCTAGTTTAGCTAAGGCGAATGATTGTCACGATTTTTGTTGGTTTTTAAGACTATTAGAGGCGGAATTAAATTTAAGTTTAAATAAAGTATATTAAGGCGGTCGGTATGTAATTATACTAACTTAGGTGGGTCAATCTAACCTAGGCTTATAAAGGTGTTCACTTAATCTATTCGGTAGAGATTACCAGTTTAAATACCCTCAACTCACACTCTCGTGGTCTTATATCAGATCTTATCCCTAAAGCCCTATGCCTGCTCTCGCTAGCCCATAAGTGTTTAGAGGTAATTTTTGGAAACTAAGTAATTCTAATTTATCTTAAAGCGCTCTCGCTGTGTTTAATTTAAATGCCTAACTTTAGCTATCTGGTTAAAATCTCACACTCTCGTGGTCTTGACCTAACCTAATACTCTTTTCTTACTCTCGTAACGAAAATGTCTACTTCAATTAAAAAGTATCAGCCAGAATGTTAAGTGATTAATTATTTTCAGCCTATGGTTATATTTACCGGTTAAGTTTGTTATAACTACATACCGCCCTAAGGTGTTTAGCTACTCATCGATGTTGAACCAGACAGAGACAGAGAATTTAATAATAACGTACTCATGGCAGAAAAATAAATAAACATTATAACTAAATTAAATTGCAATATAATGAAAAACCTGGTTAACAAATATTCGAGCAGACTCCTTCTTCCACAGACCGGAAAGCTTGGAGTGGGCGGAAATTAAAAATAAACGAATGCTGAAGGTTTAGAAACAACTAAATGTATAACAATTTCCTGATGTTGGAAATTGTTATAGGGTTGGTTTGGATACAAATAAAAACGAAACAGAAAACTAAAAATAATGCGGGAAATAGAAAGGCTGGTTCGTAATACAGTTTGACAGAGCTTCCGCAAAAATTTGAATAAAGAAATATGTCCCCTGTGTTCACAGAGCTTGTACTATTTATAGAGTCCTTAATGGGCTGGATTTTTGGTCCTTTGTTGCATGGGCCTTGCTGAAGTTGTTGAAGGAATGCTGGAACGTGGCAACAAAATGGGAGAAGTGGTCTTCACGTAATGCCAAGAGGAGAAGTAAGAGGAGAAGTGGTCTTCACGTAATGCCTTGACGTAGTCTGAGTCAAAACCAAGTTTTACCCTTGTTACGGTCGTGACAAGGTCTTCACGTTCGTAACTTGAGGTTTTTAAGTGTCACGGTCGTGACCACTCTCTTACGGTCGTGATGGCTCAAATTGGGGTGTCACGGTCGTGACACCCTTGTGACGATCGTGGCTGCAACAAATTATGCAGTCTTTTGCAGGCTTCTTCATTTCTTCATCTCTTTATGGTTTCTTTTGTTCCTTTTTCTCTTAATTCGTGATTTAGCTCCATATACTGATGTACCTGCAAAATGGTAAGAAAAACTCGAGAAATCGAGTGTTAAAACGGTGAATATGCGATAAAACGTCAATGAAACCTAGCAATATAATCGATGCGTTTTCTCGTTATCAAACTTCCCCAAACTTAAACCTTTGCTTGTCCTCAAGCAAATAGTCGGTTGAAAATCGGCGGACAAGATTTTATTCACGCATACTCATAACAAACCGTACGGGGGATCGTTTTGTCGGATAATCTGGTACTTTGATAGAACACTACCGATACACTAATGACACAAGCAACAAGCTATGTCGTCGACTTCCCGTTAAACGAAACAATCGGCAATTACATTACGATTTCACCTGGAGTTCTTCGATCTTATTTCGCCCGGTTTCATTCTAGCGCAATCACATTAAGCCCTTTGCCTTAGCACGCACGTAGTGGAGTAGCCGGTTAGCGATTTTGATCCTTTTTTAGCGCGGGGTCTGGTACACGAGTGTGGTAACCCTACATATTTTATCCGATTTGGAGGTTGTGGGGGATCGAGCCGTAGCACGCCCTACCGAGTTCAGAACCAGTACCTCTGAACCAACTCGCAACGGATTCCTTCTCATATTTCTCGTTTCTTATATGCGACCGTGTACTTTGGTGCAATTTCTTTTCATTTTGCATCGAGATATGAAGGATCATTATTGATTAGGCATCAAACGCTTATATTCATCGGCTCCCCACGTGGTTTGTGTTCAGACGGTGCTGACTGCTAGTATAAACTACTAGGGGTTACTTTTGAACTGAAACTAAAAGTGTACTCGTAATGGTAATCGGGATGGAATTGCTTAAGTAGGGAGTCAAAGATGTCAAGATTGTATTGGTCTTGTTTAATCGTTCTCGACTTCCTACTTACGATTCTGTAGGTAAATCGGGTAATGCGAATAATTAAAGATTTTTTTCTGGTACAGCTAAATAATCGGGGAAAGTTCGAGATTAAAGAAAATAGCACAAAGATTTGCTCATTTCATTAACGTGCGAAAAGAAATACAACGGAATTGAAAATACAACGAAATGGAAAAGTGCGGAAATGAAAGGTACCTCTCCCACACTATATCAGACATTGTCCTCAATGTTGTGATATAGATGCGCTAAAAGTACAGTACAACGACAAAAACGAAAAAATAACATAAGCAAACTAAAACTATGGCTGCTGAGGACCGCGGGCTCGGCCTCTGGTGCGGGAGCGGCGTCTGGAAGGGGTCGCTTCAGGATCAGAACCGGTGCCGGAGGCAGCAGTTATGCTAATGCGGAGGGCTTCTAGCTCGCTGAAAATTTCTCCAAACCTCTCATTAGTAGCCTCCTGATTTGCTGTAATAGTGCTGAGTAAAGCGTCATACTGCGCCTTCTGCCTTCGCTCCAGTGCGGCGTTCATCTGGTTCTGCTGATGAATCGCAAGGAGGACTTCCTCCAGTGTGATTTCGGGAGCAAGGGGCTGTCGGGTAGATGTCTCTGGTATATCCTGGACAGGCTCAGCTGCATCCATAGCGTCCTGCATCTCATCCTCTGGAGGGTCTGCCTGATCATCATGAATAGGAACGTGATCGGCAGCAGCAGGTAAAACAAAGAGCCAGTTGGCTCGGTTGGATGGATCGATGCGGTCGCGGGACGGTAGAATGATATGATGGAAAATGGTGCCATTGACAACAGGGCTATACCTGCCGTCCTCTCGCTGCGTAATTAGGTGAGCGGACCTGCAGTAACTCTTGGTGAGGAATTCTGCGGCGAGGTAAGGCTGATTAACGACCAAGTCACCGAGCCCCAACTGAATGGCGAGGGTGGTGACAATGCCGCCTATGAAGAACGGGGAGGAGCCTCTGTGTGCAATGGCCTGGATATGATGAAGCATGAAAGGGGCAGCGTTGATCGGCTCGTCATTAAGAGCGCAGTGTAAGAATAGAAGCTCCTTGGAGTTGAGCTTATGGTTGCTTTCTCGAGAGAAGATGGTGTTGCATATGACACGGTGAAAATAGCGGATTGTCGGGTTGTGGATGTGCGTAGCGTTGAGGCTTTGGAAGGTGGATGCACGGGTGTTGGTTAAGTCGTGCCATAGAGTGAAAGCTTGTTCACTGAAATTATCGGGCACGCGACGGTGAGCTTCAGTTCCGTGATCGAAGCCTAACAACTCGGCTATCCTGGTTTGCGAAAGGTTGAACTCTTGGCCATGCAATCTGAATGTGGCGACACCGGTGAGCTGACTCTGAGAACCGGGGGGGTGATGTAACTGAATGAGCTTAAGAACTCCAGTGTCAGAAGTTCGAATGTGGGCTGAGGTTGACTGCAAAGATCCCACAGACCGACCTTTTGAAGCAGGCTTTGAACACCGGCAAGCATTCCGAGTTCCCTCAAACAGACAGTGTCGATGTAACGTGTAGGTTGCACACCGCGGTTTTGGAATCGGATAAAACGTTCTCTCTGGGTTACTCCAGCATCACCCTCTCTAAAAGTAATGGAATCCATAGCATGCAAGAGCTTAGAGTGAAGAAAGAAGGTTTTTGAGGTTTTGTGAAAAAATTGGTAGAATGAAGGAAATAGAGATTCGGGATAAATAATGGAGAGGGAGAATATGATAGGTTATGATAATTGGGGGTTAATGAGGTTTAAAATTGGTAATGGGGAGGTTACGGAGGTTATGGAGAAAATGGGTAGTTTAGGGGAAGTTATGGAGGAGGAAGAAGAAGAGACACGATGAGAGACAGTTCTGTTTCTCACGATTCCTGTAATAGGGGTTGTCACGGTCGTGACAGGGGTGTGACGGTCGTGACACGCTATTTAAGCACGTCACGATCGTGAGATGGGTGTGACGACCGTGAGGGCATGCTTCGCTGAATAATTTCCAGAAAAAAAACATTTTCTCACTTAATTCATAGTTTAATAATAATGTATTTTCTTCACTAACACTCATATTAAATAAACACCATATAGTATATAATTGCAACACAGTACTATACTAACTTGCATGGCATGAGAGATTGTATATAATATGAAATAATGCAAGCATAACAGTACATAGAATGAAAAAATATATAAATTGCTAAAAATGGAGAAGTTTTGGAATTAAAGGTGCATTGCATAAAGTAATTGAAAATGAAGTTACATAAACGGAAATTACGGTATGAAATTGTTGCGAGAAATAAATCTAACTAGAAACGAAAACAATGAGAAAAATAAACTAAATCACTTATAGCATTTTCAAAAGCGTTTCTTCAAGTCTTCGATGGCGGAGTTCAAGTGATAGAATTGTTCGCAGGTTATGTCAGTCAATCCTATGATGTCCAATCGCATGCTCTTAATGTCTTCTTTAAATATATTAATATCAGTTTGGTAGGCATTGAGAGTGTTCATGATGTTTTGTAAGTTGTTAGCATAATCTCCTTGATTCACTTCAGGGGTTTCATGTACTGCTCCAGTGGGGTCAATGTTATGGTAACCAGGAGGTGTCTCAAGGTCAGTTTCGACATTGGTCATTATATCATCGTTTATCCTGTAAGGCTGAGGTGTTTCAGGAGTAGATGGATACTCAGGTGGGTTTAACTCATAAAGCCAGTTATCCTTATTGTGAACACTTACTCTAGCATGATTAGGCAATGTGAACAGGGTTACTACTTCGTTCCGGATTAGGTACTCAAAAGGTGGATGTCCTAAATTCCTTATGATATGTCTATTGAAGCAGAAATTAAGGTTCATAGGGCGGATTGTTCCTAGACGGTTGCACCTGTCCAGTTGGTACCTAAGTCCTATGGCATCAACAATCATGGTTACAAGACCTCCTACTAATATAGGTAATTCAGGTTCTTCTTGGATACGGGTGAAGGTTTGCATAATGAAAGGTACACCATTAACAGGCTGTCCAGTAGTGAAACATGACATAATAAATATTTCATCTTTAGAAACTCCGGTAATGTTTTCTTCTTTTCCAAAGAAGGTGTGGGCAAGGAATTTATGGAAGTAGCGGAGAGCAGGATTATGGATCTCATCATTATTCATGTTATTTGGTTCAGGGTGGTAGTTTCCGGTTAAAGTTCCCCAAAAGAAATCTAGCTTCATATCCATCAATTCTACCTGTGTGGTAGTAAAAGCAAATGGTCCACTAGGGAATCCTAACAAGTCAGCTAGTTCTTTATGGTTAAAGTCATATTCTATTCCAAATAGGCGGAAACTAATAAATCCTTTCCTAAATCCAAAACCGCGCTCAGGTAGGTAAAGTAAGGAGCTAAGGAACTCAAGGGTGAGCTCGCGGTAAGTCACAAACTTATGTTGGATCAATGCATTCTCCCATCCGAGTCGGTTTAACAAGTACATGACACTATCATGTATACCTAGGGTTTCCATAGTCTTATCATCCGGGTACAGGGTCAAATCCATTTGCCTCTGTGATAACTCTTCAAACTTCATTCTTTGGTTCCTACCTCTAAATTTGGTTTCCATATGGTTAATTGGTTGGTTAGCCATGGTCAGTGCAAATATGGGGGAAACAAATCAGTGGAAAAGACTTTAGAAAATCTGTAAAAAGTGATTTAAGATGAAAAATAAGAAAATGAAATGCATAATGTAATGGCGATAATAGTAATGTAAAATAAAACTGACAAAACAATTAAACAAATAGTAAAAACGATAAATAACAATGTGCTAAAAGAAAAGAATAGTTTAAATAATTAAATGAGTAAATGGGTTGCCTCCCACTAAGCGCTGTTTTTATTGTCAAAAGCCTGACGTAATGCTTAGGTTTAGATTAATCAGGGGAAATAGTGGACAATTCTAAAAGCTTTAGATTATTCGCATAATCTCTGTTTTCAACTTTATGATAATGTTTTAGACGTTGTCCGTTTACTATGAATGGTTCACTATTCCTACCCTTAATTTCTATTGCTCCACTCGGGAATACTTTAGTTATTTCAAAGGGTCCTGACCATCTAGATTTTAATTTTCCAGGGAAAAGCCTAAGTCTTGAATTAAAGAGGAGTACAACGTCTCCCACACTAAATTCTTTCCTAGATAGGCGTTTATCATGCCATCGCTTAGTTCTTTCTTTATATATCTTAGCATTTTCATATGCATCTAACCTTAATTCTTCTAATTCGTTAATGTCTAGGATTCGCTTTTCTCCTGCAACATTATAGTTTATATTGAGAGTTCTGATCGCCCAATAAGCTTTGTGTTCTAGTTCTACTGGGAGGTGACAAGATTTTCCATAAACTAGTTTGAAAGGTGTAGTACCTATGGGTGTCTTGTAAGCGGTCCTATAGGCCCATAAAGCTTCATTGAGTTTAGATGACCAATCTTTCCGAGATGTGGCGACAGTCTTTTCTAAGATTTGTTTAATTTCTCTGTTTGAGACTTCGACTTGTCCACTTGTTTGTGGGTGATATGGTGTAGCCACACAGTGTCTTACTCCATATTTAGATAGTAGCTTGTCAAAGATTTTTGAAATGAAGTGCGAGCCACCGTCACTTATGACGAGTCGAGGCACACCAAATCTGGGAAAGATTATATTTTTGAAAAGCTTTATTACTACTCGTGTATCGTTTGTAGGAGAAGCTATGGCTTCAATCCATTTCGAAACATAATCGACAGCTACGAGTATGTAATTATTACCGAAAGATGATGGGAATGGTCCCATGAAATCTATTCCCCAGACGTCGAAGATTTCTACTTCTAAAATTCCCTTTTGAGGCATCTCATCTCTTCTTGAAATATTGCTAGTGCGTTGACACCGATCGCAATTTATAACAGCGATGTGGACATCCTTCCATAGATTAGGCCAGAATAAGCCGGCTTGCAAGATTTTTGCACAAGTCTTGGAAGTGCTTGCATGTCCACCATAAGGAGATGAATGACATTGAGCAATGACATCTTCTATTTCTTCTTCGGGAATACATCGGCGAAAGATTCCATCTGGTCCTCTTTTGAACAATAATGGTTCATCCCAATAGTAATGTTTCAGATTATGAAAGAATTTCTTTTTCTGCTGATAGGTTAGATCGGGTGGAAGAGCTCCTGCGGCTAGGTAGTTGACAATGTCAGCGTACCATGGCAATCCTACAGTTGTCTGGATTGTTTCCACGGATTCTGGTTCATTTATATCTAACTGAGCTAGGTCGCTTCCTATTTGTGCTATCAGCTGTTCATACGGAAAATCATCGTTAATCGGCACTTGTTCGGGTTTAATACCTTCTATTCTAGATAAATGGTCCGCTACGACGTTCTCAGTACCTTTCTTATCTTTTATTTCTAGATCAAATTCTTGTAAGAGTAAAATCCATCTTAAGAGTCTTGGTTTAGCATCTTTCTTAGTTAACAGATATCGGATATCAGCATGGTCTGTGTAAATGATTATTTTCGCTCCAACTAGGTAAGAACGGAATTTGTCAAGCGCAAAGACAACTGCTAACAATTCTTTTTCTGTAGTAGCGTAGTTCATCTGGGCAGAGTCTAAGGTTCTACTGGCGTAGTAAATCGCATGAAGTTTCTTTTCCTTTCTCTGGCCCAGAACTGCGCCTACAGCATAGTCACTCGCATCGCACATGATTTCGAAAGGTAATCTCCAGTCAGGGGGTTGCATGATTGGTGCGGTGATGAGGGTTGTTTTTAGAGTTTCGAATGCTTTAAGACAATCTTCATTGAATATGAACTCAGCATCTTTCATTAATAAACCAGTAAGAGGTTTAGTGATTTTCGAGAAATCTTTGATGAATCGTCGGTAAAAACCGGCGTGTCCTAAAAAGCTTCGTATTTCTCGAACGGTTTTAGGGGGTTGAAGATCTTTTATTACTTCAATCTTAGCTTTATCAATTTCAATTCCCTTGTCGGATATTACATGACCTAATACTATTCCTTCGTTGACCATAAAATGACATTTCTCCCAGTTAAGCACGAGATTTACTTTTACACATCTTTCTAACACCATTTCCAAGTTCGATAAGCATCCTTCAAAACTTTGCCCGCATACAGAGAAGTCGTCCATGAACACTTCCATGATGTTGTCTATAAAATCTGCGAAGATTGACATCATACATCTTTGAAAGGTTGCAGGAGCGTTGCATAATCCAAAGGGCATTCGCCTATAAGCGAACGTTCCATAAGGACATGTGAATGTAGTCTTTTCTTGATCATCAGGATGGATAGGGATTTGGAAAAATCCTGAGAAACCGTCAAGATAACAGAAGTAAGAATGCTTGGCTAATCGTTCTAACATTTGATCTATGAAAGGTAGTGGAAAATGATCTTTACGAGTGGCTTTGTTTAGTTTACGATAATCTATGCACACTCTATATCCCGTCACTACTCTTTGCGATATCGATTCGCCTTGAGCGTTTTTCACAACAGTGATACCTCCTTTCTTTGGCACTACATGTATTGGACTAACCCATTCGCTATCAGAGATTGGGTATATTATCCCGGCATCTAATAATTTCTTAACTTCTTCTTTTACTACAGTGCTAAGGGTTGGGTTAATTCTTCTTTGAGATTCTCTGGAGGTTCTGCAATCTTCTTCTAGCAGAATACGATGCATGCAAACTGAAGGACATATTCCTTTGAGATCAGATATGTTATACCCTAATGCAGTTGGATATTTCTTCAAGACATCTAAAAGTTTCTGTGTTTCTATAGTTCCTAAACTGGAATTTACTATAACTGGTCTTTTACATTCAACGTCTAAGAATTCGTACCTTAGGTTATGAGGTAAAGTTTTTAATCCTAATGTAGGTTTATCTTTACTTGGCATGGGATCCGGTGTAAGTGCTAAACTTTCGCTTAGACTATCATCCTGATACGGTTTTTGCCAATTATCATCTTCGAAAATCGGAGGGATTTGAATTTTCATTATTTCAGAATAAGTGGTCTCTTTCAGTTCTATTTCTCTTACACATTCGTCAATTACGTCCATTAGATAGCAGGTATCCTCTATAGCGGGTGATTGTAAGAATTGTGTTAAAACAAACTCAACTTTTTCTTCACCTACTTCAAAGGTTAGCTTTCCTCTTTTTACGTCTATTATAGCTCCGGCGGTAGCTAAGAATGGTCTTC
Organism: Lathyrus sativus; assembly: GCA_963859935.3. Classification (NCBI taxonomy): domain Eukaryota; kingdom Viridiplantae; phylum Streptophyta; class Magnoliopsida; order Fabales; family Fabaceae; genus Lathyrus; species Lathyrus sativus. The sequence continues at coordinate 559,562,694 of OZ012736.1, forward strand.
CTAGTATGATAGATGTAGTGGAGTCTTCAGAGATGTCCATGATTATAAAATCAGTAGGGATGTAGAATTGTCCTATACGTACTGGGACGTTTTCTAGTATGCCTACAGGATATTTAACAGAGCGATCGGCTAGTTGAACAGACATTTTAGTTGGTCTTAGGTCTCCCATGTCTAGCCTTTTGCAAATCGTTAAGGGCATAACACTGATACTGGCTCCTAAATCGCATAGAGCTTTGTCAATGACGAATTTTCCTATTACACGGGGTATAGAGAAACTTCCTGGATCTTTTAGCTTAGGAGGCATGTTATTTTGAATTATGGCGCTACACTCGGCAGTAAGTGTAACTGTTCCGTTATCCTCTATCTTTTTCTTATTGGATAAGATTTCTTTTAAAAACTTAGCATACGAGGGTATTTGGGTAATTGCTTCTGTAAACGGAATAGTAATATTCAACTGTTTCAGAAGTTCGACAAATTTCTTAAATTGACCCGTCGTCTTGGAATTTATTAATCTTTGAGGGTACGGAATTGGTGGTTTATAGGGTGGTGGAGGCACATAAGGTTGTTCTTTCTCCACTACCTCTTGATTGTCATCTTCCTTTTCTTCTAGATCATTCACCACTTCAGTCGGTTTATCCGGTTTTTGGTACATGGCTGGATTGTCAAGTCTTGGATCGGTAGGTCCGTCAAGTTCCTTGCCACTTCTTAATATTACAGCGTTAGCATGTCCTTTCGGGTTAGGTTGAGGTTGTCCAGGGAATACTCCAGCTGGTGCGGCAGTAGGTGCTTGTTGTTGAGCTACTTGTGAAATCTGAGTTTCAAACATTTTGTTATGTGTAGCTAATGCATCTACTTTGCTCACTAATTGTTTAATCTGCTCACTAGTGTGAATGTTTTGGTTTAAGAAGTCCTTGTTTGTTTGAGATTGGTTAGCTATAAAGTTCTCCATCATCAATTCAAGGTTCGATTTTCTAGGGACATTAGGAGCAGTCTTTTGATATCCTGGTGATGTAGCTGGTGCTTGTCCTGGTGCGTAATAAGCATTGTTATTCTTATAGGAGAGGTTCGGATGATTCTTCCAACCTGGGTTGTATGTGTTTGAGTAAGGGTTTCCTTGAGCATAATTCACTTGATCATTGGGAGTTCCTGCCAATAGTTGACAATCAGAAACTTCGTGTCCTGGGACTCCACATAACTCACAGTTAGGTGTTACTGCAGCCACGGTGGCTGCAGGTGTTATGGCCAAGTTATCGATCTTTTGGCTTAGTTGGTCAAATTTCGCATTGACTTGGTCCATACTACTTACTTCGTACATACCTCCCTTTGTTGGTTTCTCAGTTGCGACTCTCTCGCTTCCCCAAAGGTAATGATTTTGAGCCATACTTTCGATAAGTGCATAGGCATCACGATATTCTTTGTCCATCAATGCACCACCCGCGGCAGCGTCAATTGTCATTCTTGTATTGTACAAGAGTCCATTATAGAAGGTATGGATGACCATCCAGTCTATTAATCCATGATGTGGACAAAGTCTAAGTAGATCCTTATAGCGTTCCCAAGCTTCGAATAATGATTCACTTTCCCTTTGCTTAAATCCGTTGATCTGAGCTCTCAGCATGGCTGTCTTGCTAGGTGGAAAATACCTATTCAAGAAAACTTTCTTAAGCTCTGCCCACGTAGTTACTGAGTTCGAAGGTAGAGATTGGAGCCAAGCTCTTGCTCTGTCTCGAAACGAAAAAGGAAATAAACGTAGTCTAATAGCTTCTTAGGTAACTCCATTGGCTTTTACGGTATCTGCATATTGCACAAATATCGAAAGATGAAGATTCAGATCCTCGGTAGGATTTCCGACGAATTGATTTTGTTGCACGGCTGATATCAACGAAGGTTTTAGTTCGAAATCATTTCGGTTGATAGCCGGCGCTGCAATGCTTGAATGCGGTTCACCTTGCGAAGGATTAGCGTAATACTTGAGAGGATGAGTCTGTTCTTCAGCCATCCCTGCGTCCTCTGATTTTACGACTGGTTTAGGTGGATCTAATTGAAGATCTGGAATATTGGAATTATTTTCGAAATCGAATATACGTCTTCTTACGTGTAAGAAGCGTTCCGATTCAGGGATTAGAGGTTGCAAGTCTTCGCTTTTAGAGCGAGTACTTGGCATACACTCGGAGATTAGATTAAATTAAATAGTTGATACCTTAGTCTAGACAATGCTACCTAAATGCACTAGTAACTAAATTAAGGAATCCCCGGCAACGGCGCCAAAAACTTGATGGGCTAAAGACGTGTCTACTTATGCGTCTAGCGGTATCTTACTGCAAGTGCACAGCCTATCGAAGTAATATTTAAGATTATCGATCCACAGGGATTCTATGGTTACTTAGTGCTAGATGAACTTCTAGTTTAGCTAAGGCGAATGGTTGTCACGATTTTTGTTGGTTTTTAAGACTATTAGAGGCGGAATTAAATTTAAGTTTAAATAAAGTATATTAAGGCGGTCGGTATGTAATTATACTAACTTAGGTGGGTCAATCTAACCTAGGCTTATAAAGGTGTTCACTTAATCTATTCGGTAGAGATTACCAGTTTAAATACCCTCAACTCACACTCTCGTGGTCTTATATCAGATCTTATCCCTAAAGCCCTATGCCTGCTCTCGCTAGCCCATAAGTGTTTAGAGGTAATTTTTGGAAACTAAGTAATTCTAATTTATCTTAAAGCGCTCTCGCTGTGTTTAATTTAAATGCCTAACTTTAGCTATCTGGTTAAAATCTCACACTCTCGTGGTCTTGACCTAACCTAATACTCTTTTCTTACTCTCGTAACGAAAATGTCTACTTCAATTAAAAAGTATCATCCAGAATGTTAAGTGATTAATTATTTTCAGCCTATGGTTATATTTACCGGTTAAGTTTGTTATAACTACATACCGCCCTAAGGTGTTTAGCTACTCATCGATGTTGAACCAGACAGAGACAGAGAATTTAATAATAACGTACTCATGGCAGAAAAATAAATAAACATTATAACTAAATTAAATTGCAATATAATGAAAAACCTGGTTAACAAATATTCGAGCAGACTCCTTCTTCCACAGACCGGAAAGCTTGGAGTGGGCGGAAATTAAAAATAAACGAATGCTGAAGGTTTAGAAACAACTAAATGTATAATAATTTCCTGATGTTGGAAATTGTTATAGGGTTGGTTTGGATACAAATAAAAACGAAACAGAAAACTAAAAATAATGCGGGAAATAGAAAGGCTGGTTCGTAATACAGTTTGACAGAGCTTCCGCAAAAATTTGAATAAAGAAATCTGTCCCCTGTGTTCACAGAGCTTGTACTATTTATAGAGTCCTTAATGGGCTGGATTTTTGGTCCTTTGTTGCATGGGCCTTGCTGAAGTTGTTGAAGGAATGCTGGAACGTGACAACAAAATGGGAGAAGTGGTCTTCACGTAATGCCAAGAGGAGAAGTAAGAGGAGAAGTGGTCTTCACGTAATGCCTTGACGTAGTCTGAGTCAAAACCAAGTTTTACCCTTGTTACGGTCGTGACAAGGTCTTCACGTTCGTAACTTGAGGTTTTTAAGTGTCACGGTCGTGACCACTCTCTTACGGTCGTGATGGCTCAAATTGGGGTGTCACGGTCGTGACACCCTTGTGACGATCGTGGCTGCAACAAATTATGCAGTCTTTTGCAGGCTTCTTCATTTCTTCATCTCTTTATGGTTTCTTTTGTTCCTTTTTCTCTTAATTCGTGATTTAGCTCCATATACTGATGTACCTGCAAAATGGTAAGAAAAACTCGAGAAATCGAGTGTTAAAACGGTGAATATGCGATAAAACGTCAATGAAACCTAGCAATATAATCGATGCGTTTTCTCGTTATCAGAAACCATTGTGTTTCACACTGGATTTTTATCTGACACTGTTAAGTGTTTGATAATCTTATCAAGACCAGAACCGAAGCTCTGATGCCAATTGAAGGTGGCGAGAAACAGAAGAAATGAGAGTTTGAATTGGGTTTCTAAAAAACAAATCTTTTTCAAAACCAACTCAACAAGTAATAAAACGAACAATAAAAATAACAAGTTATTTTCATATTAGTTTTCTGTTAACGAAGCTACCTTCAGTCCACTCTACCAAGGTGATTTTTCCTTCTCAATAAGGAGTTAATCCACTATAACCGAAACTGATTATAGACACCACAAAGACTAATCGTCTTTATCTTCTCAAGTGTATCTGACTAAACCCTAGTCACTCAAGGAAAACCATTCAAACAAGATTGAAATTTACAAGTTGTGTTTACAAAGAGTGCTTCTTAGAAAGCAGATTAACACAAGTTAATAAAATAAAGTTCTCACACAAATAATGAGCAAAACATCTTTGTGTTTTTACAAAGAATATACACACAAAAATATTATTTACTTCAACAAATAGTGTATGTTCAATAGCGTGAGCGTTTTTCTTGCATAAGAAACTAGCAGCATCTTCCAATCATCCAAGTCCTCTTTATATAGGCAGATAAGTGATTCGTTGGATGGTAGGATTATAATAGCATAGTGCATATGTCTCTTTCATAATGGTTTGCAAATGGGAGGTAAAATGGTACAGTCGTATTGTCCTTAGCCCACAAAATCAAGGTAGTGTAGGCGAGGATGATCTTGTACTGTATACTATTTTCCTGACGCAAAATCTTTTGATTTTATCTTCTAATCTTTAGAAGCTTCTGCTAAAATGATGTTGAAGCATGTTTAGAAAGATCAAGAGACGGGTTGAGAGAATCTTCAGAACCTTAGTCTTCAGAATCTTGACACAGTTTCTCAGAACCTGGTCTTCAGAGTCTTCCGATCTTGTTCTTCATAATCTTCAAAAATTGAGAGCAATATCTTAAAGGTAGACAATTCTTCAGAGGTTCTTCAATCAGAGTCACAGTCAGAAGCTTTAGCACAAACATTATTCAGAGACGTTGTCTAAGAGCTTTTTAGAACTTGACATCATCTTGTAAAACACTTGTATCTCTACAGAGCCAGAGTGTATTGATTCTAGAGTCTGATGACGTCACATGTTAAACTTAAGAGTCAAACCTGTTAAGTAAAACATACATACTAGACACAAAATTATTCTCTAGAAAACAATGTATCATTATCATCAAAACTAAATGCTAGATGTAAAACCAAATCTTGTTCTAACACATAGTCCCCCTCATGCGAGGACCCTTTCACGCCGATCGGAAAACCTATATCGCCACCAACAACCACTCGATATCGTACCCTTTTCCCGTCGGATCTGCAACAACCAAGTACCACAAAAAAATCACGAGAAGCAGCATCGAAGAGCACAAAGGGTAGAGCAGCCACCCCTGCAACCGTAATTCCTTATGTCGGCGGCGCCCTCCACACAATTCTGACCGACCACCATGCAAAGCCATACGAAGTCGCCGCCCCCCATAGATATGTTGTTTCCAATTTGGACTGAGTTATATGTGTTGTGGTTGTTTATGTTAAATAAGAGTGAGAGGTCGAGAGGTAGAAGGAAATAGAATGATACTTTTTTTTTGTTCTGCTGCTCTGTTCACTTTTTTTAAGTTTAGTTTTTAATTAATTTTAAGATAATAACAATATGAGAGAGAGAGAGAGAAAAGCTGATGATTTCTTTATTTTTAATTTCTTTAATCATTTATTTATTTATTACTTTTTTTTAAACTTTATTTTTAAACCATAATGATAGTAATAAGTTTACATTGGGCTACTCAGGCCTTTTTCCTCTTCACATACTCTTATGATCATAGTCACACCTCTTTGACTTTGTTTTACTTTATTAGTTTTATTTAAGTTATATTACTTGATTTTTCTTATTAATTCTAAAATTAAATGACAAGTGTATAAAAATCCTTCTTTATTTCATTTTGGTTCAAAGATATATAATTATTTTAAGTAATAAAAAAATATATGATAAAATATTTAATTATGTTTTAATTAGGATATTGTTAAGGATAATTTTGATAATATTATGATATAATTAAGATAATTGAGCATAGTTAAACATAATTAGTTAGAAATAGTTTACTAATAATTAAACTATTATAATGCCCTTATAATTAACATAAATAAAAAACACAAAAAATATATAATTGATTAGTTAACATTAATTAATTAGGATAATTGTAGGCCGATTGATATTAAGATTAGTTTTAGGATAATGCTAGGGTTTTGATAAGTCTAAAATAATTAGTTTAATTAAAATTAACATAATATAACATTAATCTTTTTCTTTTTTGACTTATTCAATTTACTTTTCTTATTTTATATATATATATATATATATATATATATATATATATATATATATATATATATATATATATATATATATATATATATATATATATATATATATATATATATATATATATATATATATATATATATATATATATATATATATATATATATATATATATATGAGAATATAATAATGAATCTGAACCATTAAATTTTAAAATAAATTATCGAGATTATGTATCATTTTTTCTCACTCCTCCAACATTTATTTTAATAATGATAATATACTTTAAAGGTACCAAAGGTACTCAATAGTAAAGGTAGGTATCAAGAGCGTACACATGTTGGAATATACTGAAATTTCCTTATCTGTTCAAGTTTTAATGAGTTGGATTCATAGATTGTATATAAAATATAAAATATTTTTTACCATCAAAACAAACCTGATCATTTACGGATTAAATTGGGTTCACGATTGTATATAAAATAAAATAAAAATATTTTTTTTCTAAGTTTAAAATTTTTGTGATACAAATCAATAGAATTGCACAATTTTTTAAAACATAAATTGAATGAAATACGTTATATAATGTCAAATAAAATTCACTCATATATCATCATAATACTTAATAATAGAAGCAACTTTTAAAAAAATTCACCATTTCTATAAAATCTACAAGTTATAAATGATAAAAAAAAACAAATAATTAACTATGCTTAATATTAAAATCTCATGAATTTATTGGTCGAATATTGGTCTAATTGAAATATATGTGGTGAGTGAAAAATTAGAAGAAAAAAAAAGTTTGTAGCCATATATTAATTTTATTTATTTATTTAAAATAATAATAAATAATTAATTTCACATTAACAGATGAACAGATTGGAATAATTAATTGATTTGTTTGATTTAGACTAATGAATTTGTGGGTCGACCCGTAATTCTATTAATAATAAAAATGCAAGACACTAATAAGAGCACCTCCAATGGTGCAACTCATTTTTGGGTTCTTTGTGAGACCCACTCTTTTAAAGCAACTCATTTAATTTTCACTCCAATGGTGCAACTTCAAAGAACCCATATTGGGTCCCACCACTTTATTTAAAATATATTATTTATATTAAATTTATTTTATTTAAAATTATATTTTAAATATTTAAATTTTAATTAATATAAATACAAATTAAACATAAAATTAAAATTAAACATAAAATTGAAAATAATAATTAAAATTAAATTTAAATACATGTCACATAATTAAAAATAATAAAAATAAATAACATCACATAATTAAAAACAATAAAAATAAATAGCATCACATAAACAAATGTAATTTGAAATAAAAAGATGAAAATTTGGCCTAAACAAATGTAATTTGAAATAAAAAGATGAAAATTTGAAATAAAATGATAATGAGAAGAAATTGTTGGAAAAAAATTAAATATTTATGAATAAAATGATGAAATTGTGAGAGAGAAATTTGAAATTAAAGAGCAAATAAAAAGGAGAGAAAATAGGAATAAAAAGAAGAGAAAATAGGAATGATATAAATTTTTTCCAACAAACCTATATTTATAATAAATAAAAAAGTTAAAAAAATAAAATAAAGCTAAATGATTATTTTAATAATAAACCAAATGAAGAACCGTTGCTTATGTTTGTAACGTTCTACCGCTGGAATAACATTTTGTTGACATTTTCAATGCCAAGCTGGCAAACCAATTTGAAAAACCACCGTTAGAGTTGGTCTAAGAGTTTTTGTGTTTACCTCGTTATTATCATTAATAAAAAAACTTATAATTTTAAAATAAAAAATTAAATTCACTCTATTATTTTCTCTCTTTCAAACTAAAATTATTCAATGTTTTTCTCCATCTATCAACAAAGTTTCAATCCAATAAAAAATTATTTTTATTTATCTCATTACTAACGATAAAAATATATAACAATTTTAAAATTAAAAATTTAGATTCATTTCATATTTTTCTTCCCCTCAAACTAAAATCCATGATTTTCTCCCTTAGTGAAGTAATGATTTTTCTTTACTCTTGAAGACTGCATAGGTGAACATGTTTGGAGACTCATTTGATCATCTATGGAGAACCCAAGTATGTATCTGCACTCATATTAGCTAGCTCAACACTCAATAACCGAGAGGTGAAGAAATTATCAACATGGAGGAGATGGAATAGACTATAGACACCGTTCAAGATGGTCGTCATCTCTCTAAATGAAAGATGGAATAAAGATGTCTCCTAATCTTATCCCTCCACAAAAGCATATAACATTGGGGCGTCAAACATGGTGGCCGAACATCAAACTAGAGGAAGCAAACCACGACCGTCTACTAAACTCATGACCTCTTCATGAACTTTCACCCCCAAATTTTTTCCAACTTCAACCCATAAGTAGGAACCTTCAATGGAATGTAATATTGTAATAATTAATTCATAAAATATCAATTATTTTAAACTAACTACTAATATATAAAATCGAATATAAATAAAATATTTATATCACTCTCTGCCATATCAGAAAGCAGTATGATATTTGTACCTTGTTAGCACTATCAGGTCAGAGGACCTCCTAGAAACCCCTTTGTTGCACCCCTTTATTGATCGTCAATTGTATCATGCTCAAGAAGCATTATATGGCCAAACACTTCAACATGTGCCTCTTTATCACTCAACATGTGCCTCATCATCATCACCTCTACAACATCCTCATCTACCTCATCTACAAAGGATAATTCGTAGTCGATGAATCTTTTTGGTCCTCCTACAGTGAGAACCTGTGGGAGCTAATCTACACCCTATAATGAGAACAAGTGAGAGCTAATCTACATGCCTTAGCATGCAAAGGATCATTAATAACATCATTTGTGTCGTCAACAATATCTCAATAGCAACACTAACAAGTCAGTCACTCAATTTATGAATGATGTTATTGCTTCTTTCTTTTTGTCTCATTAAAAACAAATAAATACTACTATTACTCAATAAATAAAAAGCCTACTAGATTTTATAAAAATATGGCGTCATGCCCACCCTTGCTGGTTATTTGGTAAAATCTAGTGTCAATCGTAACATTATACCGATATTTTCTAAAAATTTTATGATCACCTTGCATTTATGTCGAACATTGTATAAAATTCAATATAATCTCATTCATTTCTACCAAATTTTCTAAAGACCTGGTGTCACTCCTACATTCTATACCAAATATATCTAAAATTTTGGCAAAATTAAACTTTTTATACCAATTATATTATAAATCCAGAACAAATACATAAAATTTGTGCATTTTTATTGAATCTGTGTCACATTTTAGAAATATTCGAGTAAAAATTAAAGAGACAAAAAAATTCAATCTTGTGAATATTCATTAAGATAAGTCCAATATTTTACATAAGATTTTGAAAAATTCGAAAACTTTTTAATTAAATTTGACATTTTTATGATTATTAGTTGAATCACAATAAAGTTAGTCATTTCATCCATGGGGTGCCAAGTATAGGTTTGAGGTGCTAAGTATAATCTCGGCAATGTCACATGATGAACCAAAGAGAAAATAATGTTAGCCTATAGCCCATATTCCTTTTGGTCCCATCAAACTGTGTTGTTGAGAATTTATCCTTGCACCTCTAACTTAACCTGGTACCCCACAACCCCTTTACCATTTTAATCCTGTAAAAATTTTTTCTTTTTATAAAATCATTGTTACATTTCAAATTTTTTCAAAACCTCTGGCAATTTTCAAAATTTTCATACAGACTACCGAACGTTTACAATTTATGACAAGTATAAGTTTTTACCGCATTTTTTAGTGTATACAGGATTTTTCGTGCATTTTTACCACATTGTTGGAAAAGTTCGATAAAAATACATATCTTCCTCCGGATTTTTAGAAATATCCGATAAAAATGCATACATTTTTATGGATTTTTGAAAAAATCTAGAAAAAATGAATATATTTCTTCGGATTTTTAAAAAAATCCGGAAAAAATGCACGTGTTCCGTTAGTTATTTGAAATATCTGAAAAATGTTAAGCATCAATACTGTTTTTTTAAATAAATAAAAAATTGGAAATATTCATAATGGTACCGACTTTTTTGAAAAGTCCGGCAGGTGATATGCCGCAAGTGTACGACAAATATCAGAGTAATAAAAAAGTATCAATACTCCGAGACCAATGGTTAATTACAGATTTCTATCATATTTATGTAAAGCTAGAGCAATTGAATAATAGAAAATAAAGTGACTTAAGTGAAAAAACACTTAAGTTAAAACAACTTATTGGAATGAAAACGCTTAAAAATATATAAAAGAAATAGGACTTAGGGTTATTACTCCTATCTTAGACATCTCCACATGACTTACGCATTTCTATTATGCGAATCTCGACTGAGTTTATAGAAAAATAGATTATCACGAAAATACCTACTTTCGTCGGCCTATTGCCCTACCTCTAACGAACAGGACGCTCGTCGACTTTCGATCGTGCAGAAACGTTCATTAGTGGCCATTACATTTGCATAACTATTATAAATTAGAACTTTTCTCAATTTCGTCCGATCACTTTCGTGACTTTGTATTTAATTATTTAAAAACTGCTTTCCAACATTCGCCTCTACCCTTTCAGCATAAGGAAAATGCCTGAAAACACTCATAATTTCGTAGCGAGGTTTGAGTTAAAAGTTCAGACTTTTAAAATAAAAAGGGTGGAATTCTCGTAACTAGCTTAAGTTCATGTGAATAGTCATATGATAGGGTTCATAACCCTAGTCCCTATTGGACTACTCACTCATGGTGAGGAATGATCTAATCAAAGCGATTACTACAGACAAAAGTATAATTGACAAAATATAAATAAAGTGATAAAGAACTTGATTAAACAAAGGAAGATACTTAATTAAAAATCTGATTCAGTACTCCAATGGAGACTTTTACAAAAAGCAGTAAAATAAGCGTAAACTAAAAAAAACTGGATAAAAACACAAGACTACATATGAGTTTTTATATTAAATTCTAAACATGGAAATAATCTACTTAGTTTCAATGACAATTACAAACAATGTAGATCAGATCCAAACAATCAAAAGCCTTTAAGTATATGAAATCGGAAAAATGCTCGCTTGCCTATTACGATACGTAATAGCCATTACGGGTGCCTGTAACAGGACTCTGGTAAATGTACTGGGGCGCCTCAAAATAGAGTTGGAGGGTCATGCCTGTTACGGCCCGTAATAGCCATTACGGGTGCCTGTGGTTTTTGTATGGAGAATTTTTGATTCTTCGCCTTTTTCCGTGTTTCGTCCACTTTTCGTCCTTCTTTCACTTGAAATGCTTATTATGACCTGAAAACAAAGGAAACACAATACCAAAGCGTAAAAGTTGGTAAAATGAAAGGAAAGCAAACAAAAACGGTAAAATATGAAGGAAAAACAACTAATAAAAACGATATAAAAATCACTTATCAGTATGTTAAATAATTTTGTTTTATTTTTTAGTGAAAACCAGAGGATCAAATGGTACGATTGCTTCTCGACAACTTGATAAAGCTGAAACTGCTATTGCGGCGCCTTGAGCGAGGTGAGGTGACGTAGAGAACTCACATCTCTGGGTGGGAAGATTAACCCCGACCGATTCTCACAGGAGGAGGTTGGCCAATTAGACTCAGTTTCGTGCACCTTGCACTATCAAATATAGAGGATCTGGATATACATCTGGATGAAAGAGAGTTGATGATGGTGATGAGCCAGTTGATGTTCAGATAGTAGTTTAGGATGACATGCAAATAATGGCAGAGACAAATGTGCCCCATCCTTCAGAGACGACAAATGTGCCTCATCCTTCTAAGGCAGAGGCTCTGACTATTACAAAGGTTATTAGTAGATGGCTATTGAGGCACCTGCTCCACATACGGCTATTGAAGCGCCTGCTACGGATGATATGAAGGTAACTGCTCCTGTTGAGACATAGGTTACTACTTCGGCTTCGACATAGCCGTTTATACACAGATGAAGGGTTTTCTAGTGGGCCTAATGTCTGTTTTGTGCTCACTGGATATGCGGATCATGTGACACTCAAATTATGGAATAGAGATGTATGTATATGATATGCTAATGATGTGACCTTATTTATGATACTTTGAAATTATTTGATCTAGAAATTATTGCATCAAACTTGATCAGTCCCTTAGTTTGCTTATAGTGATATTTTCTCCACATAACTTTCAAATCTTCATCGGTCTTCAACTCAATAAAGTTGTATTTCACTTTTCCATCAATACCAATCCATTCTTCACGAAACTTGATCTTACTAGTATTTCTATTCTCGGTGTCTGACAACATATCATTCAACTTGAATATCAAAAGGGCGAGATATGCGGTGCCCCCAAGGAGTCAAAACTTTATAAGAGGTTTCACCCCGTTGAAATACATTTTTGCCTTAAACAAAAACTAGGCATTGTAAAATGTTTTTCTTAATAACACACGGTCTCTGTTTATACAACTTTGAATTCATTATGGACCACACAAAACAATCAGTGCAATCACAACTATACAAAACTGTCGGCAAATCACAACCATTCAATCAAAATTCAATTAACACTATCAAATTTTTCAATGATCCAAAAAAAATTCGATAAATAACAAATGTTTTAAAAACTCCATACTTTTTAAACTACCAAATCTTTTAATTGTAATAAAAAATCTAGCAAAGACAAATACTTTATAAAAAATCTGTATGTCCAACAACATAACAAAATTTTGAAATATCTAGCAAAGACAAATACTTTATAAAAAATCTAGCAAAAACAAATACTTTATAAAAAATCTGTATGTCCATCAACATAACAAAGTTTTGAAATATTCGATATATTAGATTTTTTAAATATACTATCAAATATTTTATTTTGTATTAGATATTTTTATTGAATTGCCATATTTTTGGTTCCAACTTTTGATAAAATTTTAAAGAGGATAATATAGACATTACGAAAATATGTGGATGTGCCAGGTGAAGATGGGTTGTAATGTAAGAATAAAATCTCCAAGTTGTATGTTGACCCACGAACCCGAAAGCCCAGGAATTCAAAGTTCATAAAACCCAACCAAAATATTTTTGTGCCGACTCTTCGTCTTCCCGACATCCTTGGACTCCATTCCCAAACATGCCAACCATCACCAATTTCTACACCATCCAAGATGCATCCCGCCACAAAACCGAAGACGATTGCTGGATCATTGTCGATGGAAAGGTACTAACTTTTTCTCCAATCTCTCAATTTCCCCATATGGGTCTTCCCCAATTGCTTTCTGCGCTGCTGTTTTTGATGGGGTAATTTTGTTTGATAATGCTTCAATACTGTTGGCTATTTTCTTTCTCTTTTCCCAATGATATTTGACTTGAGGTTGTGAACCTTGTCACTGGAATTCATATGTTTTCTTTGTTTTCAATATAGATAAATTAATCTGCATTTGGACTGTATCTGGTAGGTTTCTTAGGGCACAACCATGATAATTGAGAATCGTTGCCTACTATATATGAAAACCAAATTCATCCATAAAGCTTGTAATTGTTAAGATTTTAGGTCATATGACAAAAACTTAGTGACCTAAGAATGGTTAGTAGCGGCGCTATCCCATTATAGCGGAGCGGGGGTCAGCCGTTATGGGAATAGCCATAGCGGTGCAGAACACTATAGCGGCCGCTATAAGGTAAATACCAGATGGCGGGGGCGGTGCAGTTCCTGTCCCGGAGCTGTTTTTTGACCAGCTATCCCTTTCCCCTCTAAAATACCTAAACTTACCCGAAAAATTTAAAATGCTTTAAGGGTAATTTTGGATTTTCAATCAAATTTGAGTTGAGACTCAACCCTAATCTTCCTTCACCGGCGTTTCTGCCCTTCAGCCGTTTCAAAGAAATATCATAAGTTACTCCCTCGCCTCTCCTTGCACTTTGTTCTTCCCTCTGCATTATATAAGCTTATAGTTATTATTCATGTAATTTGTCCGAAAAAGATCAAATAGTGGTCATCCTAGTACATTTCATGAGAACAAATTCTTTAAATTAGAAAAAATTAAAAGTGCATTCATTTATTTGCTTTATTAACAATGAAAAATAATGAAAGGATTTATTTTATTTGGAAGAGTATATATTCACATCAAATTCATGCATGTGGGTGTTCATTTGTGGTTTTTGTTTGCAGATATCTATCATATATAGTCTTTAAATACACTGGTTATAAGTTGTACAAAAATAAATTGGATACTCAATGCTCAAATTAGCCAAGTTCATAGTTTTCCTCATGTGTCCATGGTTTTCTGCTTATCTATATTGTCAATGTTCCTTTTGCTTGGGTCATTCTATCCATGATGCTTCTATTGCAGACGAGGTCGTAGTGTTGTCAATTGTGGGTCATGAAAAATAGTGAATTTTGCTACACAAAAGTTATTGCACCACTATTTTACAATATTTGTACTAAATAGTATATCGTAGAATAGTAGTACTTTGTTCAGCGCCGCTATCTAGCAACATAGCCATGTAGATTGAGTGTCCTTTTCTTAAGGGTGGTAAAACGGGTCAGGCCCGTTTAACCTGCTATTTTTGGCGGGTTGAGTTGAAGTTTTCGGCTTGATACTTTAAGTTGGTTCATCCCACCTAACTCGTTTGAAAAAGCAGGGCGGAGTGGGTTTTGTCCACAAGTTTTTTGTTAAGATTTTTTATTTTTTTAATTTATAATTTAAACAACTTTAACTATAAAAACAACACTCTTCTCTTAGAATTATGTTGATTGAATTGTATTATAAATTATTTTACAAACAAATTGAATTATAATTGTAACGTTCTTTCTATAACTTTCTAATGCATGAGTTGATTGGAAAAACTTGAAATAAAAGAACAATTGTATGGCATGCTGAATTATTAAGTTGTCAAACATTAGCTCACATGTTTTCTTTAGAAATAGATGTTGATTTTAAGAAAAGGAAGGATTTGATTAGTGTATACGTGTGACAAGTTTAGGATTTAACTATTAAGAAATCAGTCAATATAAAGTCTATATGATATAAATAATGAGAAAGTCTTCTGTTGATATTTTATGCACTGTAATGTTTGTGATGTTTTTTGCAGTGTAATTGTTTTCATTGTTTGTCTTTTGTAAATTTGTAATTGGATTCTTTTAGTAGTTACTTTTTTAAATAGGATTAGGATGATATGTATTATTTATTTATTTTGGTACGCTTTTAATTGTGTTTGAGTTTATTTCGTTATTTTTTTTGTTATAATTGGTCTTGATTTATTTTAACTTTTGAACTGTTTGGACGGGTTTAAACGGGACGGGCCGCCCACTTTACCACCCCTACCTTTTCCTCTTGGAACATGTTTTCTACATCATGTATTTGGTAGGGTTCCCCCAATTTTGGTTGCTCTTTGAACTCTTCCACGGCCCTGTTTATAGTGATACCATATCACCTCATTTGTTGCTCATTGCTATAATTCATATGCATCTTGCAGGTTACTGTTTTCTTTTACCAGTTTTGTCTATAATTTTCACAATTTGGCTCTGGCTTGTAGTATTACCTTATTCCTGAGCAAGTTGTTGCGTTTATTCGCTGTTTGGTTAGGCTCGTATAAGTTGGACAGTTTTAAAAAGGATCTACCAATGCACCACCTAAAGTCCTAGAAAATATTTGCTCTCATGCCCTTGGCTTTTCATGTTAGTTTCTCTCTATCCCCCAACCCTGTATCCCCCTCTCATATAAAATGGTGAAACTGAATGCATAAAATGGTAAATGGATTAGTGGATATTCACTTTAGATGGTAAAACCGGATGAAGAAAACCTAAAGAATAAAAACATTTAACCAGTGGAGACTAGTGATTTAAATTTGCAACTTGTTACTTTATACAGGTAGGCTCAAAGTGGGGGTTGGAGGGGGATTTGGTGGATATTTTGCAACACCTCTCCCTGATCTTTGTTGAAGATTCACGTATCAAAGGTCTCTGCTAAAATGGGAGAGGTTCACTCACAGGGAACCTGGGTGAAGACCTTTGAGAATAAACCCAATAAAAAGAACAAATGAAATGTACTAAAAAACTATTGCCTTGGGCTGTTTTTCCTGCCATTAGACTTGATAACTCTCGAGTAAGCTCGTAGTGTGTCTCTGTTTAGACACATATCAACGATGATTTTAAATTGCTTTAAAGAAGTGAACCAGTGAACTCACCCTCTTTTGGTATTGCTGGGTTCTGTTGATCTGACTGCACTGTTTGATAATTTTTGCAAATATAGTATTTGCTATACTATGGTTTGCTGATTCCATAGTTGTCTTCTATGTCTATCTGAGTCTGAAATTCTGTTAACATTTTTTTCTAGTTATGGCTTTTATTTTATGCCACGCACTTCCATTTGCTTCTTTATTTAGTATTTAAGAGAATTGGTTTTGCCGTTTAAAAAGGGGTAGCGGCGCAGTTTGTTGCTCGTTTGCCTGCTATTTCTTTATTTGTCACATTTTTTTTATTTCATTCGCCGATGCAGGTATACGATGTGACACAATATTTGGAAGAGCATCCCGGTGGAGATGATGTAATCCTCGCTGCAACCGGTACATACTAATGCTTTTTTTTTTTTTTTGTCACACTTGTATGAATTGCATAACTAAACATGGAAAACTTCATCCAAATCACAATCTTATTAGACCTTGTGTTTTGACTTATATGAAGGGAGAGATGCAACCGAGGATTTTGAAGATGCTGGCCACAGCAAAAGTGCAAGAGAACTCATGGAGAAATATTATATCGGTGAATTTGACACATCGTCTACAATTTCAACCAAGAAAGGTTATTACGAAAAGTTCACGACGCAGCTGCAGAATAAGTCGTATTTGGGTTTTTCCGTTGCTGTAGTTGGCATCTCTGTGGTGATTGGTTTGTTATACTTACGGAAGAAGTAATTGTTGGTTTCTTATATTCATTCTTTTTGCGGTTGTTGCTGCTGAAATTGAAGAAGCATTGCAACAAATTTTGTATTGCTTCGAGCACAGAAAACATAAAAAAAAAACTGGCTTATATTGCATAACAATAATAAGGGCAACACTTGAGTTCACTAGATGTCTTTCTGTGATCTTAATATTTTTATCTTTGTGTTGACGAGATTAAGATTTATAAGATGAACAGGAACATAGGTGTGCCTCCTATAAGTAGGGGTGTAGGAGTGTTTGTGGTGTAATTTGGATGCTTTTGACGTTAAAAGTATTTGAACTGCTAGAGAAAAAACATGTGGTTTGATTTAGTTCGATTGACTTTTAGAAATAAAATTGAACCAAATCAAAACAAAACAATACGGTTTGGATTGGTTTGGTTGATTAGATTTTTTTACAATATTTTTATTGAGACATATAGCTATATAAAGAACAACATAATTTTGTGTTTAATTATTTATATTTTATTAAATAATAACAAAATTCATCACATTTAAATAAAACTTTTTTATTCAATATAAAAAAACTCATCACATTTAAACAAAACTTTTTTATTCAATATAAAAAAATTAAATTAAATAAAAGTGGAATAAAAAATATAAAATAATAGTATAAAACAATATAAAAACATATAATAAAAAAAGAAAAAAAAAACAGAAGAGTTGAGAGATTAGAGAAGATAAAAAGAAAGCACATAAGAGATGCGAGATTAAAGAAGAAATGTGAGATAAAAACGTAATTGAAAAAGAAAACAGTAACATAAAAATGAGAAGATGAAAAAGAAATAACATAAGAGATGAGAGATTAAACTAGAAAAAGTGAGATGTACATGGCAAAAAGATAAGAAGAATGTGATACTATTAGGAGAGTTTGAATTTTGGGTTGGATGTGAAATAAGTTAAGTTTGGGTTGTAACACAATGTGGTTTGGTTTGGTTTATCTCGGTTTGCAAAATACAAACCACAAACCAAACCGAACCACACAATTTTGTTAAAAAATGGTTCCAACACATCCGAACCAAATGCAGTTTTTTGCGGTTTCAATTTGGTTTGGTTTGGTTTGCAGTTTTTTATTGGGTTGCTTCGGTTTTGGACACTCGTACCTATAAGTAGCGATTATAAGAAATTTATATTTGAATTGGTGTTGGAGATGAGAATTTGGGAAACTATGATTCTTCGGTAAGGTTATTGTTGGAGGTAATTTTATTGTTTGAGGATTTGATTGTTAATGTGTTTATTGGATAAGTCTCGCATATTGATCTTTAAATCTTAAATCATTATATGGGAAAGTAAAATCTACTTTTTTTTATGAAGACTTTTCTTTTATGAACAAAATGCTAAAGATGAAGAAACGATTAATTGAGTTCTTATTCTATTTAAGATGGAGAATTTTAATGAAGGAAAAGCAATTCAAAGACCAAAGATTATATGGTATTAAAAATCCTCCAAAGAATATAGCTAAAGGTAGTTATGATGGTTGTGAAGACCAAGTAGATTATGATTCTGAAGAAACTCAGAATTGCTAAGATCTTTAGTAAAGTCATGAGAATACTAGATATGAGTTCTTGGAATAATGTCTCTTTAAATGTTCAAGACAGTCAACAACACTATTCTAAGAGGTGTAATTTTCAACATAAAAGAAAAGATGGTGAAAAACCAAATCTCAATTGGATCCAATGTCTTAAATGCAAAGATTTTGGATATATTCAAGTTGAATGCTCAAGTTTTTTAAAGAAACAAAGAAGAATCTCCAATGTCACTAATGATGAATAAGCTAAATAAGATTAATGATTATGGCATAATTATTCCTATTGGAGTTCCTTCTCATATTTCTGGAATTGTCACTATTCAAAAACATGATATTATGTTTGATGAATATGACATTGGTGTTCCTCCTAGTCTGTTGACTCTCAATTGTAAGATGTATGTTCCAGATATTGCTCTTCACAACATTCCATATTTTGACAAGTCTGATCTAGCTGCTGGTGAAAAGGTGCTTGATGTCCCACTCATGTATAGGCCGATAAGAAATCATCATCTCATTAAAAGTCTTTTGCTGAAGAGACCCAGAAAACTAATATGGGAAATCAAGATGTTGATAAGGATATGTCAAGCATCATGTCCAACATGTTGACAAAGTTTCAAATTCATAAGGAGAATGGTGATGTGACACTTGAGAATAATTGAGAGTGATGATGATCATATCCATGAAGATGTTGAGGTTGATACTTTCGTATCCCATGTTGGTGTTGTTAATGTTGTTCAAGCTGAAATGACTCTCCATGAAGATGAAGGTTTTGATATCATTGGTTTGTATGTTGAGCAAGTTGTTGCTAACAAAACAGGAAACATCATGTTGTATGCTAAAGAATATGGAAATTTATAAAATTCTAAAACTTTTGTCAATCTTGGAGCCATCAGATTGTTACTAAGATTGTCATGTATTCTAAAGTTCAAACTTTATCAGAGATGGATGTGAAAATTGTCTTTTTCAATAGGTACTTGAATATGAAAGTCAATCAGAAGGTTAGTAATGTTGTCATTGACGTGGATGGTATTATTGAGAAGGATGATTATGTGGAAGTCATCATGGATGCTACTTCTGATATCAAGAACATGAAGGGTGTTAACCTGGAAGAAATTTCAAATTTGATGATAGTTCACATTTATGTTAATGAAACTGTGTCAAGTAAAATGTTGGAACATTTTGCTTAATAAAGGAAAGCTGGATTTGAGTTGAGCATGGTAGGAGAAGTTACCTACTTTCCTGATTTTCAAGTAAAGAAAATGAATGACTACACCTTTGATCCCCAAAGTTTATATGTTGGAAGTAGTTGCACTTAGTTATTGTGGAGTAACTAAATGCTCAAAGATTATAATGAACATGTCAACTAGGATATGTCAGACAATCTGTATGACATGATGGTGACTGAGTTTCCACCTGAAAGGAAGTATGAGCAAGTTGCCCTAGTTAAATCAAAAGTGAACCCAAAAACTTGTTCAGACAAGTAATTCTGAGACAGATGATGAAGGTGTCATGGACTTTGTGTCCACTATTAGGAAAAAGGTTGGTGGGAAGAAAATTCATGTGAATGTCTCCTCTACTCACATGGATAATGTTTCTTTTCAGTCTGAAATAGATTTTCAGAAGTTGAAATATGTTTTTCAAATAAGGATTACAGCTGAGAGAGAGCTAGGTAAATAAGCTCTTGATTGTAAACAAATCATAGAGCTGATGAAAATGGTAACTGATGTTTATCCTTGGTATGAAAAGGTAGCCAAGGAATTCATTATGAACATTACTGATGAGTGTAATGTTCTAGGCTACAAGAAGTATAGAAAAGTGTATGAAAGAGGAAAGTGTGTTTGAATTTTTCAATTATTAATGATTATTTAGGCAAAATTAAGTCTGCAAGGTCTGATAAGGTTCTTTCTATTCACAATATTATGACCAAGGAAGAGGAAACTGAAAGTGAAGGTGAAGAAGAACATTATGTTGAAGCACTGAAGTATAATGAAATTGTGGAGCTTCTTAGTGATGTTCACTTGTTGAAGACAATGATGAATGTTGGATCTGGTTATCCTAAGTTGATAAAGGATATTGAGGTTAAGATTGATAGTATTCCTCATGGGTTGCCGAGTTTCAGTTATAAGATATTTATTGGGAAACATGTCTCAACCATTGCTTCAAACATCTATTCACGTGATTGATGAAACTGGTCTGGTTTTTGATGAAGAAATATTGGAGCTTTTTCACTTCAACCTGTTGTTGTTGCTACTGCTATTGTGGTGTTCTTTTGTTTAATATGGTTTTGTGTCCTTTGTTGAAGATTGTTCCTTTTAGAGGTCTTTTGGCTGAAGATGTGTGTTGGTCTGGTTAGGTGTTATTCCTGTCAAGCTTGTGTTATGGATCCTTAAGCTTTCTCTTTTGGTTGTGGTTATTTCCATGCCTTTGAAAAATTGTGGCAAAAAGGAGGTGTAATGATCATGTAGGACAAGATGTTCCAACATGATGTTTGTGTTGATCTAATATCTTGATGTGTAGCAACCACCTTACTTATGTGCTACTTTTGCTGATGTTGTTTGCTCTGTCTATTCTAATGTGTGATATGGTGTGCTACTTCTTGAAGATCACATCTTTTAAGTTGTTTTAGTCAAAATTTGTCAAAGGAGGAGATTGTTGTTTCTTTTGATTGGCTGAATTAGGTAAAACAACATATGTACAAGATGTATTTTATGTAGAGGAAACATGTGGAACAAAATGTTCTAGCTTGTGTTCCAACGTGTTGTTGAAGCAGTAAAGCAAGAAGCAAAAATATTATTTACGGAAGAATTTTCTTCGAGATTTATATCGTCTCCAAAGAGATTAGTGTGAGGGAAAGAATGTCGTTCTACCATCTCTACGTCTCTAAGCTTGGGTTTGAATGGTTTGGGATAAAAAAATTCAAAAGGAAAACATAAAACAAGAAAATAAGTACATTCTTAAGAAATGAGAAAACTCGTCAGGAGTTGTATTTAGTTTTACCCATCATGCACTAAAAAATATATGGATCAAATGCATGCAACCTAATTCGCTCGTCAAAATCATCATGTATCGCTCACAATAGAGGTTATCTCTAATCGCAAAGTCGAGAGGTCAACCGTATCGTCTCATTGTTGATCTCTCACACAACTCCACAACACAGAGCATTAAGAATCGATACCCACGTAAATATTAGTTCTAAATCTATCTCTAGCATTTAGAATCTAATAGATGTTCATCTTAGATCGAGTACGAATAGTATATGTCTATAGCAATCCAAACCCATTAAGAAAAAAAATCAAGATAACCATCGATAAAGAGTTGTAAAAGAGATTTTATACAAAGATCCATAAATATACATACAATCAAGATAAACTTACATACAAAACCCCAACAAATGAAAAATACATAGAGAGGAAGGAAGAAGAACACAAATCTCACGGTCTGTCAACTCCGATTGAAGTGGATTCGACTCCGGATCGTCAAGATGCACCCTCCAATGTTGTTTCTAAGCTAAATCTACTCAAGAATGTGTTTGATGAAGTTGGGGTAAAAAGTTCCCAAACAACATAACCTAAAAAATGCTGAAAAATCACTTAAATAGACAAAAATGGGTCCCAGTGTTCGCCTAGCGAACATATGCAACTTTTGCTACTGCCAAAACAGTGTTTTTCACGCGTTTTAGAACTTTCTGTTCGCCTAGCGAACAGCCAAGCGAAGATGACAGCAAATCAGCACTTGTTTCGATCATAACTTCTGAACTGTAACTCCGTTTTACACGCGGTCAAAAGCGTTGGAAAACTTATTTAATGCTCTATAAGATAATGAAAATATATCATTGCTTATATACCTACAAAAAATGAAAAAAAATCAATTAAACTCAATGAAATTTACGTGACACTCAATATATACACTATAATTTAAACTATACAACATATGCACAAAAGTTGAGGTTTATTGGTTGAATCAAGCCAATAAGTGCCAATTATTTACACTCAAAATCAGTACATTTTAGCACTTATCAACTCTCCCCAACTTAAACTTGTTTGTCCTCAAACAAGAATCGATCAACTCAAGGAAACAAAAGTAATAACCAAGCAATCACGATTCAACAAGTTTTGAAAAACAAAAACAAATGTATGGTTCAACACAAAAACGTACATGCAAAGCAAAATATACCACTAAACTATAACGATAACATGAAAACGAAACAACTCCTAAATACAAAACACATGTCAAAAATTCTAAGACAATACAAAGTTCAAAAATGAATCACACCTAGCACACACTTCATCGGTAGATGAATAAAAAAAATACAAGGGACTTAACTCTCACCCAACAATCAAGTCAATAACAAGTTAAATTATGCATTCATCAAGAAAAAACTCATATTGAACAGTATAAAAGCAAAAATCACAAGGGCTTTAAGGGTTATAATGTGGCTTGGGTAACAAAAAAATGTTTTTCTCAAGGTAAAAGAACAAAAACTTGCCTAATCAAATGAGAATGATCATTTCTCACAATCTCAAGCACTCACAAATTCCAATCACCTTTTTATCTTTTCCAAATTATTACACCATTCCACGCAACTTATTCGCATAACATTATTCTATTTTTTTCTTTTTTTTTTCAATTCTTTTCCCTCGTTTTTTTTTCTTTCTTTTTCAAACTTTTTCTTTTTCTCAACCTCTTAGCAACCAACCTCTTCTCCCCAACTTGAATACAACCATACATAGTGACATGAATGCTCCCAAACTTATTAGGCAAGGGTAAAAACTCAAATAACAAGTCATGGTTATAGTTCAAGAAAAAGTATTAGAATCCATACAAAAATGAACTTAACACCAATATGGATTCTAACAAAGGCTCAAAGGGGTAAGCAAATTCTCACTCACTCACAAGGTAGATTGACTATTTGGTCAAGTGGGTATGCTCAAAATCGAACAAAATGCCTTGATCATTTTAGTGCTATCATACAAATCAACACAAATACAAGATTAAACATAATAAAACCGAGTTAAACAAGAATGTTGGTCTCCTGCATATAGTAAACAATGGAAAGCTCCTCACAAAAAGGTTTAGTTCTAAAGTGATTCAAACTGAACAAGTATGGCAAAAGAATGAATGACATGAAAATTGTACAAATGAAAAGTCTCATAATCATGCTATGTTCTAGAAAGCGATAAACAAGTATCTTGCAAAGTACTAACTTCAAACAATATCAAAACCATACATTCGCAAGTTGAAACGATCAAACTTGGAAAATCACAAAATGCATCCTCAAGCTAATAAAAAACAAACTTGAGAGCAAACACAAACATTATTCTAACAACCTAACAAAATTGAATTAAACTAAATAAACATAAAGCTATACAAACTCAAAAACCATTGGATTGCCTCCCAACAAGCGCTTGTTTCATGTTGTTAGCTCGACACCTTTAGTGTTTTTTGCTAGTAACTTCCTCACATACACGTCGATGCTTTGTCAAAGCGCCAACCTAAAGAAAGTGTCCTAACCAAACACTTAAACAAATGTTACGAGAACAAAATATATACAACACTTAAACAAACATAATGGAAGACAAAAGCAAAACAAGTATCTATACAAGCATATATATACAATTATGTGCAAAGCTTAGAAATATAGAAACTATCACAATGAGACTCAATATCACAACCAAACCCCGGCAACGACGCCATTTTGTTGAAGCAGTAAAGCAGCAAGCAAAAATATTATTTTCGGAAGAATTTTCTCCGGGATTTATATCGTCTCCACAGGGATTAGTGTGAGGGAAAGAATGTCGTTCGACCATCTCTACGTCTCTAAGCTTGGGTTTGAATGGTTTGGGATAAAAAAATTCAAAAGGAAAACATAAAACAAGAAAATAAGTACATTCTTAAGAAATGAGAAAACTTGTCAGGAGTTGTATTTTGTTTTACCCATCATGCACTAAAAAATATATGGATCAAATGCACGCGACCTAATTCGCTCGTCAAAATCATCACGTATCGCTCACAACAGAGGTTATCTCTAATCGCAAAGTCGAGAGATCAACCGTATCGTCTCATTGTTGGTCTCTCACACAACTCGACAACACGGAGCATTAAGAATCGATACCCACGTGAATATTAGTCCTAAATCTATCTCTAGTATTTAGAATCTAATAGATGTTCATCTTAGATCAAGTTCGAACAGTATATGTCTATAGCAATCCAAACCCATTAAGAAAAAAAATCAAGATAACCATCGATAAAGAGTTGTAAAAGAGATTTTATACAAAGATCCATAAATATACATTCAATCAAGATAAACTTACATACAAAACCCCAACAAATGAAAAATACATAGAGAGGAAGGAAGAAGAACACAAATCTCACGGTCTGTGAACTCCGATTGAAGTGGATTCGACTCCGGATCGTCAAGATGCACCCTCCAATGTTGTTTCTAAGATAAATCTACTCAAGAATGTGTTTGATAAAGCTGGGGTAAAAAGTTCCCAAACAACATAATCTAAAAAATGCTGAAAAATCACTTAAATAGACAAAAATGGGTCCCAATGTTCGCCTAGCGAAGTCCTGTTCGCCTAGCGAACATATGCAACTTTTGCTACTTACAAAACAGTGTTTTTCACGCGTTTTAGAACTTTCTGTTCGCCTAGCGAACAACCTAGCAGACATGACAGCAAATCAACACTTGTTTCGACCATAACTTCTGAACCGTAAACTCAATGAAATTTACACGACACTCAATATATACACTATAATTTAAACTATACAACATATGCACAAAAGTTAAGGTTCATTGGTTGAATCAAGCCAATAAGTGCCAATTATTTACACTCAAAATCAATACATTTTAGCACTTATCACGTATGTATTTTTTAAAGAGGCAACATGTGGAACAAGATGTTCCAGCATGTACGCGCATCATCTGGCCTCAGTCTGAATTACAAGATTTGTGAGTGAATTTGTGCGCGTTGTTGTTTGATTCCTGTAAGATTTATTGTTGTATCTTTTTGAAAATATTATTCTGTAATATTTGCTAAAAATATTTTATTAATACATATGTTTGAAGAAGATTTTAATCAGATATGGATTAGTTAAAAAAGACTTAGAATTTGAAGTCTTGCTTGGATTTGCATTGAAGAAAATATTTAGTTCCATATGCATTGAAGATAGATTTGGTTTTGCTTTATCCAAGATTATGGTGAAGATTTAATTAAACAAATATTTCATGAATAGATTTAATGAGATTTGTTTTAATTACAAGATATGAATTTTCACTTAAGGAGAAGATTGTCAATCCAAGATTTAGAAGTGTGGTTCAGTTTTCAGCAAGAGATGTAGTATGAATCCTTTACTTGAGAAGTTGGAATGATGATTTATATCAAGTAAATATTTTATTTAAAATTTTCAATATTCATAATTTTGTCACAATAACACATGTGGGACCTAATGTTCCAGCACGTGTACAACATCAGGCCCTTATCAACAACCCAATGTTGTAGTTGTTTAAAGCGTGATTTTTTATTGAATCTCAATAAGATTTGTTACTATTTGCTGCTAGCTTGTAGCAGTGCATTTATGTGGATTTGTTTGATTGGATTGAACGTGATCAAAACAATTTAAATAGAGATTTAAATTTGAATAAAAAACAAATCATATCTTTTTGAGACTTTTGTGGAACAAATCAAAACAAATTCTCCTATAATTCTAGACGAGATCAAAAGTTGCACACGCCCACTGGAAAAATCCAGAAGAAACATTGCAATTTAAGAAGACTTAAATCTCTCTTGAGAGGGTGTGCATATATTGAAGATACATGTGTTAGGGTTTATCCTTTGAGTATTTGTTTTTGTTGTTAATTGTGCACCACTCTATTGCTTCATTCATATCTAAAGGCATAAAGTTTGGTTTATTTAGTTGAGTTTTAATTCAACATTGATCATCTTGGTTATTGTTGGTGATCATTAGAGTTGGTTGTTGAAAGAAAGTGAGAGGGGGTTCCCATTTTTAGGTCCTAAATTGAAATACACTGATGGTAGAATTAAGAAGAAAGGAATTGAGTAAAGGGCTTGTTCATCTAAGACACTTTGTGCTAATTCTTTTAAAAAGTGTATTTCCTTTCTTAGGTAGAGTGCCCCTTAGACGTAGGTGTGGTTTCACTAAACTAGGTTAAGAGTTCTATTGTGTTATTTATTTTCTATATACATTTATCATATTTTTTGCAAATTAGTTTCTTCTAGTATACAATGTCCCAGTTATCGTGTTTGACATCTGCCCCCAGAATCTATCACCTGTCATAAACTAGTTATATATGTTGTCTCAGGCATCTGCTTCAACATTTGTCCCTGCCCATACATAATTTCAATTGGAATCAAAGCAGGAATCCTATTCTATTTGGGTATGTTCTAGGGTTCAACATATGTTTGGTGTGTTCCTTTTGATTGGTTGTATTAGGTAAAACAACATATGTACAAGATATATTGTGTGCATTCAGAGGCAACATTTGGAACCAGATTTTCCAACATGTGTTCAAGTGTATGTATTTTGTGCAAAGGAAACATGTGGAGAATTTCAATGAAGTTGGAGATTGTTGTTCAAAGATTTAAATTTCTATCAAAAGGACAGATGTCGAACCGGATGTCCCAACATTTGTGCAACATATGGCCTTTGATAGTAGGCCATGATTATTGTTATTCATAGCATATATTTGGATGTTTGCAATGTGAATTCTTTTAGATTTGTTAGAAATGAATTTATATTGATTTGTTTTATTATATTGGATGTAATCAATTCAATTTTAATTGGGGGTTTAATTTGAATTTGAATAAAAAACAAATCATATATTTTAGGGACTTTTTTGGAACAAATAAAAACATAATATCCTATAATTTTGGACGAGATCAAAGATTCTTATGCCCATTGGAAAAAGAACAGGAGAATAATTGCTATTTAAGGAGACTCAAACCTAGAGTTTAAGGTGTGAATTTATTGAAGACTCTTTGTATTGGGGTTTCTAATTTTTAGTCTTTGTTGAAGTTATTGTTGTGCACCACTCTATTTTGTTCATTCATATCTTAAGGCATGGAGTTTGGTTTGTTAGTTGAGTTTTAATACTTTGTTCCTAGATACTATTCTATAAGCTTGAGAATAAATTAGTTGTGTGGTTTGATTGTTTCATCATATTGTATTTGTCTACACACTTGAGAGAGTGTTTAAGTGAAAGTAAGAGGGTTCTCATATTTAAGGGGAGTGTATAACGAAGCTTCATGGGTAGTATCAAGAAACTGGACTTGAATGGAGAAAGTTCAAAGTTAGCCTATTTGTCCTTCTGACTATTGGGAGTGAAATAGTTCTATAGGGAGTCCTAAATAGAAAGGAATTAGGATTAGGAAAAGGCATTGGACAACTTGGGGTTGTTGTTCCTATAAGACTAATTATACTTGTTAAGAGTCCCATATCAGAAAATATATGGCATGAACACGTGTTTATAAGTGGGGGTAATCCTCACTCTACCAACATCTTTTGTAGGGTTGAGTTAGACCCAACCACACTTCTTAACATGGTATTAGAGCCTGGTTTAAGATCCGGTGGGCCACCTTCCATGGTTTCCGCTATCGGGCCACCCACCATTTATTTCCACGCTTCAGTTGTCTAGTCCTGAGCATGAGGGGGTGTGTTAAGAGTCCTACATCAGATAATATATGGAATGGACATGTATTTATAAGTGGGGGTAATCCTCACTCTACGAACCGGTTTAGTAGTGTTGAGTTAGACCCAACCACACTTCTTAACAATACTAATTCAAGATAGTTAATTTCCTTTCTTGGGTAGAGTACCCCCTAGATGTATGTGTTTTTAGCATTTAAATGGGTTAACAAATATTATGTTCTTTATTTCTTTTCTGCTCCAAATTCTTGTATAAGTTAAACTATAAACTTAGTTTTCTGGTATACAGTGTCCCAGGCATCGTGTATGACATTTGTCCCTAGAATTTGCCATTTGTCATAAACCAGTTTTACATGTTTTCCCATACATTTGGTCCAACATATGTTCTCTTGAGAACATAATTTTCACAAAAGACAAGCAAACAAGTGAAAAATCAAGGTTACAGGGAGAGTCATCGGTTACACTAAGAGCGTAATCAGTTATAAGCTCATTGCATAATGTATTTTTCCATATTTCAGGGGTGGTAATAGAATACACCAAAAGAGTAATCTATTACATACCCATTCCATTTCAAAAGAAACAAAATCCCATGGGTGTTAATCGATTACACCAAAAGTGTAATTAATTACAGTGTGTTATTTTTTCAAAGATCCATGTTTAAATCTAGATTTCTGCAGACCAAATCCAGATCAAACAAGTTCTAACATGATTTAAAATGTTAAGAGGACCAAAACACAATAGAAACAACACATTCAAGTTATTAACATATGATCACACCATATTCAACATGCATTTATAAAACACACATGTTTCACATATCCTAAGCAAGATTTAACCATCATACATGAACCCCCGACATGCAACTGGGCTAAAATCTAACTAGAAACCACACCTTTTGATAAAACCTAGTCTTTGAGTGAGATGATGAGGAGATGGTGATGCTCTAAGTTGATGTTGACACTTTCTCTTCAAGAACCACAATGGACATGCAAGGAATGGAGTAACGAGTTCAAGATTTCTCCCCCTTCTCTCCTCAAGATCCCCCCTCCCCCATTCTCTCAAAACTTCCTTTTTTCTAACTTTCCTTCTCAAATTTACTTTCTACTATGAGAGTGAAATATGGAGAATGTGATAATTCTTTACAAATTTGGATTATAGGGAGGTTAAAGGAAATGTCAAGAATGCCTTTGCCACTAAGTTGGTTTTACTAATGATGTTACTTCTTTCTTAATGAATGATTATAAATTTGATTAGGGTTTTTAATTTTTATCATTATTACCCTACTCATCATTATCATACTAATGCATTACTAATCGAATGAAAACTAACACTTGGAGAAAATTAGGGCATTATAGAAACCATTTTTTTTAAATTGAGCAAAATGGTCAAAAGTAAATTATGGATGACTTAAATCACAAGTTAGAAATATTAAAACAAGGTGTTTTATTGATTTTACAATGTATATAAATGCTTGTATTAATTTGTAAAAATAGTGGAAGACCCAAACGAATTTTCAGTGGCTCTTCATTGGAGACTACACTAAGTGCCAGCAAGGACAAATACACTGAACCAATATAAATTTGGTGTACAATTTCTATTTCCTTATCACTTTTAAATTCCATCATAGATTTGTATGATCTTATGCTTTATTGTTTTTATAGAGTTGCATGTGTCTATGTTTTATCTGCTCATAATAATCTTACTATAAACTTATAACTGTATAGAAATTTAATGTTATATTGTCTATTCGATTAATAAGATTAAATTTATACACCTAATGTAAATTGATTTAAGTTAATTGACGCATTGATTGTACAACATGCTTATCTTCCAACTCCATTGTAGTTTTTGATATTTTGAGTAATTTTTAAAATCGATCCAATCACATATCTATATAGTTGTGTTGCCAAGCTTTTTATAAAACTTTAATTTTTGTTGATATTTGTAAATATATAGTGTTAAGAATATTTGTATATAGAATAGTTTCACATCGACTATATCATCTAATTAGTTGTAATCTTTCTATATATAATAACATCTCTGAAGTGCTTTTCAAAACACATTATTTATTTAAATGTCTCTTAGTCTCTTGTATTTCAACATGGTATCTAAAGCCTATTGAGATACAATCCTTCACTGTGCTTTACCCAGTTGACCCACTGTCTTCTGATGAGAAATTTTTGGCAAACCATGCATTACTCTAGTTTTTCTTCCATACACTACCATTTCCGCCACCGTCTGTCGTCGTCGCTACTGTTCCCGGCGACCTTCCTGCAAACTCAACCTATTGACAGAAGCGCCTCCTCTGATCTGGCCGTTCCCCACTTTTTCACCGGCAGAAACCTCCACATGCGCCACCTCTGTCTCTGCGCGTGGGCCTCACATGCCGCCACCTGAACCGCACGTGACAACATTTTTGGCGGCCGATCACGTGATATTTTCTCTCTTCATATACTCATGGCTACTCCTCAAAACTTTACGCCAAACTATGATGATTTCCTTATGTGGTATCAAAATGATCAGAACTCAGATTCTACTGTTATGGTAGCACATGCTGGTAATTTATATGTTTCCCTCTCTCAACCATCTTCTCTTGGACCTTGGGTCCTTGATTTTGGTGCTTATGATCATTTTATCAGTATTAAAAATATTTTCTCTTCCCTCTCTACCTCTGGTTTCTTACCTACTATAACTTCTGCCAATGGTTCTCAAACCCGATCCAAAGGGATTGGTACTGTTCAATACCTTCTCTCAATGTTACTTTTGTCCTCTATGTACCTAAATTTCTATTTAATTTACTTTCAGACGGTCGTTTAACTCATTCTCTTGATTGTAGTGTCACCTTCACTAACAATAATGTTACCCTGCAGGATCGGAGTTTGGGATAGACAATTGGTGTCAGATGTGAGTCTCAAGGCCTTTATTACCTCTCAGTGTCATCTCATACATGCTCAGCCAAATATTCTCTACTCACTATCCATGCTCAGTTAGGTTATTCCAGTCTTTCCAAATTACATAAGTTGGTGTCAAATTTATCGAAGGTATATAATTTACATTGTGAGTCATGTTAGTTAGGGAAACACACTCGTAGTTGTTAGATGCCAAAGTTGTTTTAAATTGAACATTAATTATTGATATTTTTCAACTCTTTTGTGTTGTTTTCTTATATTTACTCCATGATAGCATGTTATTCTTCAATATTGTGAAAATACCTTTGGTTGCTTTGATTTGTGTGTTATTGTGCAAAAATTAGGCATAAAATCATCAAAAGTGTAAAACACAAAGCATTTGGACAAGGAAACCAAAGGAAGAGAAGAATATCGACATGTTTACTGTGCAAATAGCCAGCGAGGAGTTCCAGCAAATGTTTAATGTGCGAACACAGGGCAAAGAGTCAGCGAAGCATCTCAGAAATATGGTAGTAACTAAAAGGCAGTAAATTCGTTAGGCGAATAAGGCAGCGAATGTTCACTGTGGCGAAGTAGCAGCGAAGAGCCAACGAATCATTCCAGACCCAAACCAGTAGCTAAAGGACCCTACGTTCACTATGAGAACTTGCAGGCGAGGTAGTTCGTAGTGCGAAGAACTGCTCGCACAACGAACTTCAGATATTTCTCAGGGGAGGTTTAACTGTTCAGTGGCACTTCAGGTGCCAAAAAGGGGGTTCGTTGGGCGAAGAAACTGTTTGCAGTGCGAACGTGACAGATTCTGAAAGTACTATATAATTACTTTTCACTATTTTTGGGGATCATAACCCACTTTTACACACAAGAACTTTGTTTTCTCAGATTTCTTCACCAAAAGGTGATATTTTGCAAATAGAAGCTGGATTCGCATGCGAGTTTGATTCTTCGACGTGGATGATCATTCATCTCTTTCTAAAACTTGTAAAGTAAGCTACCATGGTTATGGGTATCTAATTTCCTCTATGTCAATATTAGAGGTAGTTAACCTTAATATTATGTATTTCTTTTGATCTTTTGTATGTGAACAAGGTTGAAGATCAATATATGTTGAAGACATTTGCTTTTAATGTGTTATTTATGATTTGGTTTACTCTAGACATAGATTTTCCAAGTCTTGACCTAATTTATTCATCTATTAACAAACAAACTCTAGACATAGATTTAGAATTTAATATTTACTTTGTATCGATCTTTACGATTATTGTTACGGTTGCTATTTCGAGAGATCATCTAGCGATAAAAAACAATAATACCCACAAAGTCGCTTTAGAGATAAACAGATTTGCGAGGACACATGATTGTATTAATCAAAACTACGTTCACATTCTTGATTAATCGGATATGTAAGAAAGGGGTTAACGAGATCTAATCTTGGCATGCTTTTCTTAAAAGTTAAACATATTTCTCTATTTTACATCTTTGCAACCAAACATATGTTTCAAATCAATAAAATTGTGAACCCCCCCCCCCCCCCCCCCCCCCACTTTCTTATAACTCTAAATTATTGAACGACAAACATCTAGATATCGAAGCAATCCCCGCGGATACAATAAAATACCCACCTAAAATACGTTTCAACAAAATGGCGTTGTTGTCGGGGATTGTTGTTTGATATTGATTTTGAAAGAATTGCAATAGTTTAGGATTTTAAGATATTTGTATTGTGAAACTCTTAACTCTGTAACTCTCTTTTGCTTTTTAATTTGTTTGGCTAGTGTGATGAATCCGTTTATGTGAGGGAGGGTGTCTGCAGAAGAACTTCTTTTTGATCCAAAGATTGAAAGAACTGCTTGTAGACTCAATAGCAAAACTAGACGGAAAACGGTAACATGCTTTAGAAAGAAGAGAGCAAGGAGAATCTTCTTCATCAACATCAATCGTAACACCACTGCCAAACATGACAGAACTGTAACACCCCAAATTTTATTGGAATAATTATTTAATTTATTTAAATAATAATATTTTCATTTTGGTGATTTTCAGTGGTTGTTTTGGAATATTGAGAATTATGGAGTTTGGGTTATTTATTTAAATAATAGTATATAATATGAATATATTATTATTATTATTAATTTAAATAAATATAAGTTAACTAAGGGAAAATTAGACAATTGAGGACGAGTTAGTGAGGGTAATATTGGGAAAGCCCAATTCTGAGGCCCAAGGTTAGGTTTAACAAAAATGAAATTGTGATGGGATTATGATTCATTTTGTTAGATCGTGAAAAGAATTGAGGCTAGAGCTTTGAGGAGGAGGTTTGAAGCAAAAGGCTTCGAAAGGTTTTCTGAAAGATTTGAGAAGGCTTAGAGTCGACAATTAAGGTATGGGGAGTATTGCCTTCATTGTTTTCAATGTACAATTTCAGTGTATTTAAGGTCGATTTAAGGGTTTAAATGGTTTTAGGCTGATTTATGAGATAAAGGGAATTTAGCGTTCGTGGCCTAAATCTATTATTGAGATTTTAACCGTAGGGATTTGAACTGATGGTTTGATAGGTTCGAGGCCGATTTGGGTTTTGAAGGAAATTAGGCCTTCGTGGCCAAAGCTCTGATTTGACATTTATCTAACCCTGTAGGGAAAATTTGATAGTGAGAACTCTGATGATTGTGGTGTAGTGGTAAGGATTTATGGGATTTAGAACGTGAATATGATGCGGGATTGGCCTAATAAACCATAGATTTTGTGTCTTTATTGCCTTAAGACCTTAGGGACGATTTAGGGATGTTTTGGAGGCATTGGGGAAGTGAATCGTGGGACTTTTGGGTTGATTTTAGGTTCTGGTGTGTAACAATGTTTTGCTGTCATCGCGTGTTCGCACAATGAAGAATCCTTTGCACAACGAACGAAGCTAGTCCCAAACTCACACTGCGAAGAATCCTTCGCACTGCAAAGAAACTCGCCTCAGACTCGCACAACGAACTTGCTAGCGAATGTAGCAGAGTTTCGCGAATGCTGATTTTGTGCAGCAATGCTTTGATGTTTTGATGTTGTGATTTCCTTGACGAATTAACATGAGTATGACTGTGATTGTTATGTGATTTGTACATGATTATATGATGTTTCCCATGATGTAATGATTGATGAGCTATGATGATATTTCCATGAGTTTTGATGATTCTATGATGACATGATTTTTGATGATGATGATGCATCTATGTTGTTATTATGAGGATGATTATTGATGTGTGCATCATGCATTCATGTGCATCCGGACTTCGGTTCAGGACCTCGATTAATTTGGCTTCAATCCCCTTGTGTGGATGTGAGGTATTTTGATGTGCTCCAATTCTCAAGCATAATCGATCTTATTGATGAGGATCTATAGAGGGTTGATGGTCCAGTGTCCATTGAGTTGTGATGATTGGTACCACATGCATTGAGTCTTATTGCATTTGCATTTATGAGATGATTTTGATTAATTTATGATGTTGTGGCCTTTGATGCCTATTGATGAATATGATGATGTTGAATATGAAAATGACGCCATTTTATATATTGATTTCCTACATTGATTATTATGAATCGTTTTACTCACCCTGCCTGTTTGAATGTTGCCTCCACGTGGGTAACGTGTAGATGACCAGGTTTAGCCATGGATGCCGTCGAGGATATTTTCAGAGTTTTGAGTTGTTAGCCTTTTGATTAACTTAGAGGGTCTTGCTCTGACAGTGTAACATCGGGCTGGAGTCTTTGAGTTAAACCATGATTTATTTGATTTGTTTATTTTGATTATTTTTCCTGTATAAGGAAAACTTTGGATTATGCCTTTTGAGTTCCGCTGCAATTTTTGATATCTTTTGGAAAAACCCGTTGGTTATGGAGCCTTGACTTATTTTTGATTTATTGGGAAATGTACGCCCTTTGAGGTGGTTTTATTGAGTTTAATATTTTACTCTGATATATGTGAATATTTTGCCATTAAATTGTGGGGTAGAAAAGGGTGTTACATTAGTGGTATCAGAGCAGGTCAGTCCGTCCGGCCAAGTTTTTATGTTGTTAGTCCCTTGTCAGTCAATACTGTGAGAACACTGTTGGATGAGTTGTTTTCTTCTAACCCTGTTGGTGGTTGCAGATGGTTGGAGAAAATGATCGTGTTATTGCTGATGCGCTGGAATCACTTACCCAAGTGATGGCCTAGAATGGTGGACCTCCTGATGAGTTTCGTGCTTTAAGGAAGTTCCAGAGGAACAATCCGCCGACTTTTGTGGGCACTCATGATCCTGATGGTGCGCAAAAGTGGATGAAAGTGATTGAGAATATTTTTTGAGTTATGGCATGCACTGATGCTCAGCAGGTGCAGTTTGGTACGCATATGCTAGCAGAGGAAGTTGAGGACTGGTGTGATAAAACTCGTCAAAGATTGCGAGGTGCTGGCATTGCAATAACTTGGGTTGTGTTTAAGGAAGAATTTTTGAGGAAGTATTTTCCTGAAGATGTTCGGGGCAAGAAAGAGGTGGAATTCCTTGAGCTGAAACAAGGGAATATGACTGTGGCTGAATATGCGGAAAAGTTAGAGTATTTGGTAAAGTTTTATCCGCATTATAATCGTGCTGACGTAGAGATGTCAAAGTGTCTCAAGTTTGAGAATGGACTGAGATCAGAGATTAAGCAAGGAATTGGGTACCAGTAGATTCGTTGGTTTACGAAACTGGTGGATAAGAGCACAATTTATGATAAGGATAATCGAGCTCGGTCTACTCACTACAATCAGAAGAGTGAAAACAAAGAGAAAGGTCAGTATAGAGGGAAAATGTATGTGACTTTTGGTGATAAAGGGAAGCAAGGCTTCAGATGGGAAAAAGTCAAGTGGGGGAGCAACTACTGCTCCAGGCAAGTGTTATAAGTGTGGCGAGCAGGGTCACCGTGCTAAGGTTTGTAGGGAGCTGAGATGTCATCGTTGTGGCAAGAGAGGTTATAGAGCTACTGACTATAAATACAAAGCTCCGACTTGCTTCAACTATGGAGAGAAGGGTCATATCAGTATCCAGTGCCAGCAGCCAAAGAAAACTACTACTTCTGCTCAGACAAATGGCAGAGTGTTTCCTTTGAGCGATGCAGAAGAATCCAAGACAGATAACTTGATCAGAGGTATTTGCTTTATTAATGATGTTGAATTAATTGCTATAGTTAATACCGGTGCTACTCATTCGTTTATTTCACTTGAATGTGCTAAGAGGTTGAATTTGAAATTATCTCCTATGATTGGGAGTATGGTTATCGATACTCTGGCTAATGGTTCTGTGACTACCACGTTAGTCTGTTTGAGCTGCCCTTTGACCATTTATGATAAGAATTTTGTGATGGACTTGGTCTGTCTACCTTTGCATCACATTGATGTTATTCTCGGAATGAACTGGTTGGAGTACAACTATGTTCATATCGATTGCTACAGCAAGACTGTAAGGTTCCCAGAGTTTGGTGATGATGGAGAGCTGATGTTTTTATCTGCTAAGCAATTATAAGAACTCTTAGAAGATGAGGCTCAGATGTTTGCATTATTTGCATCACTTCAATTTGATTATGAAGCAGTAAGCGTGGAACTACCATTTGTTTGGGAATTTCCAGAAGTGTTTCCAGACGACGTGAGTGACTTACCTCCTGAGCGTGAGGTAGAGTTTACTATTGATGTGATATCGGGGACTAGTCCTGTGTCGATGGCTCCTTATCGGATGTATGCATCTTAGTTACGGGAATTAAAGAAACTATTGGAAGAGCTGCTTGAAAAGAAGTTTATTTGACCGAGTGTTTCTCTATGGGGTGCTCTTGTGTTGTTGGTAAAGAAGAAAGATGGTAGCATGAGATTGTGTATTGATTATCGGCAGTTGAATAAAGTAACAATCAAGAATAAGTATCCACTTCTAAGGATTGATGATTTGATGGATCAATTGGTGGGTGCTTGTGTGTTTAGCAAGATTGATTTGAGTTCTGGTTATCATCAGATTTGTGTTAAGCTTGATGATATTCCGAAGACAACTTTCAAGATGAGTATGGACACTATGAATATACTGTGATGCTGTTTGGTGTATCTAATGCACCTGGTGTATTCATGAAGTATATGAATAGGATTTTTCATCCTTATTTGGATTAGTTTGTGGTAGTGTTCATTGACGATATCGTGATATATTCTAAGTCCGAGGAAGAGCATGCACAACATCTAAGATTGGTATTGCAGGTTTTGAGAGACAAGAAGCTTTACGCCAAGTTGTCCAAGTGTGAGTTTTGGTTGAAGGAAGTGAGTTTCCTTGGCCATGTGATTTCTAGTGGAGGAATTGTTGTTGATCCATCAAAAGTTGATGATGTGTTACAGTGAGAAACTCCAAAGTTTACTACTGAGATTCGAAGTTTCCTTGGATTGGATGGTTATTATCGCAGGTTTATAGAAGGCTTTTCAAAGTTGGCACTTCCATTCACTCAGTTGACTCGAAAGGGTCAAACTTATGTGTGGGATGTTGCTTGTGAGCAGAGTTTTGTAGAACTTAAGAAGAAGTTGACGACTGCTCTAGTGTTGATTTTTCCAAATCCAAGTGAGTCTTTTGTAGTGTATTATGATGCATCGAAGATGGGTCATGGAGGCGTTTTGATGCAGAATGGTCAGGTCGTTGCTTATGCTTCCAAACAACTGAAGGTTCATTAAAGGAATTATCCTATGCATGACTTAGAGTTGGCCGCTATGGTGTTTGTATTGAAAGTTTTGAGACATTATCTTTTTGGGTCCAGGTTCGAAGTGTTCAACGATCACAAGAGCCTGAAGTATTTGTTTGATCAGAAAGATTTGAACATGAGGCAGAGAAGATGGTTTGAATTTCTGAAGGATTATGATTTTGAATTGAGTTACCATCCTGGTAAGGCTAATGTTGTAGCTGATGCGTTAAGCAGGAAGTCCTTACATATTTCGATGCTTATGGTTCGAGAGTTAGGACTGATTGAGCAATTTAGAGATATGAGTTTGGTTTGTGAAGAGACTCCTAACAGTGTGAAGTTGGGTATGCTGAAGTTGACTAGTGGTATTCTCCAAGAAATCAAATAAGGTCAAAAATCTGATTTGAGTTTGGTGATCGTTGTCGTACCTCGAAAAATACGATCCTCGCGATGGACGCGGAAAATACTGTTCGAAACAGAGTCGCCACCGAACTTTATTTATTCCAAGGATGGAATAGGAAAATATCGATAAAACCTTTAAAGGGATAAGAACATGGTCATCGCAACCAATATTCTAGGTTCGGGAGTCGGTTACGCATAGGGAAGGTATTAGCACCCTCTACGTCCATTGTACTCAACGGGAACCTCTTGATCGATTCGAGAGTAAAGTTAGCTATGCTTGTTTGTTTTCTTCTACGGTTTCTCCTATAAGGGGGAATGAGTGGTTTTAAGATAGGGTGCTCGCCAAGGATTAGGGCCCTTGTGCCTACGTATCTTCACTTGTAAGAAGTGGAAAATCAGAGCATTCGTAGTTCATGGGACTACGGGAAAAGAAAGGGGATTGTGCTCGCCAAGATCATCGCAATCTTGTGCCTACGTATCTTACATTCAGAAGAGAATGAAGAATCAGAGTAGCGTAGTTCGGCTAACTACGGTAAAAAGGTTTGGTATGGGAATGAACGAGTGTTTAGGTCGCATTCTAACTGCTAAACATTGGCTTGTCTGCTCACTAGGGGAGACTGAAGCACAAGTTTGTTATGCGCGGAAGAAAGGTCCAAACAATGTTCTTTGATAAGGGTTGTCTAAGTTGTAGGTCACGCGAGGGCGAGGGATTAGGTTTATCGTGTTGGATATTTTGGTCAGAGGATAGATCTGAATAGGTTTAAGGTTTCGATCGCGCGGGGGCGAGAAAGAGGAGTTTGGTTAAGTTATTTGAAGGGAGAATGACGACTACTCGGTAAACGGGACGTCAGCCTCGCAACCGATTAGTCGGGGAATTACTGGAATGCTGGATTCCAATGACACCTTTTTCATTCGAAAAATTTACGAAATGTGTTTGAGAAAGTTTCAATCACACGGGGGCGAGAAAGAGAGTTGGGTTGAATATTTTAAGGGAGAATGACGACTACTCGATGAACGAGACGTCGGCCTCGCAATCAATTAATCGGGATATTGTCGGAATGCTAGGTCCCAACAACACCTTTTTCATTCGAATAATTATAAAATTGTATTTGGGTGGACAATTAAGGTATTTGTCAAAGTAACTAGGGCATGTATTTTATAAACGAAAGGTCGGGTAACCCACAACCTGAAGCGTACGCCC
Source organism: Lathyrus sativus (assembly GCA_963859935.3). NCBI lineage: Eukaryota > Viridiplantae > Streptophyta > Magnoliopsida > Fabales > Fabaceae > Lathyrus > Lathyrus sativus. The sequence continues at coordinate 559,602,365 of OZ012736.1, forward strand.
CAAGAGTGGTCACTCAAGAATTCGAGGAGTGCGAGACTCCAAGAACTCCATTCTTTCGCAATTTAATTAAGAAAATAGTTTGGATTTGACGTATGGTTTAGAAGCATACTAGGGTTTAGACTCAATCACACGAAGGCGAGGAACGAGGTTAGACGGGTTGAAAATTTAGGAGGAATGACGATTATTCGATAAACGAGACGTCGGCCTCGTAACCAATTAGTCTAGGTATCGTTGGAATGCTAGATCCCAACGACATCCTTTTCATCCCATTAACTATGAAATAGTATTTGTCGAACAATGAAAGTACTTGTCCGAATAAATAGGTGAAGTGTTTTAGGAACGAAAGTTCGAATGGCACGCTAACCGAGGCGTACACCTCGATAGTTGTCACTTCTCAAATTCAAGGAATGCGTGACTCTAAAAACTCGATACTTTCAAAATTTAATTAAGAAAAATGATTTGAAAATAATAATGTAGGTGGGCTAAACTAGGGTAGGCGTATCACTCGGGTTAGGGTTTGCGAATGTTGAATGCTTTAACGGAGTTGGGTAATTTTAGCGATGAAAGATGAAACAACCACAACTCAAAGCGTACTCCTCGAGAGCGGTCGCTTAAGGATCCGAGGAATGCTAGACTCCAAAGACCCACTGCTTCCATATAAATTAAAAAAGGAAGATTTTTTTATTTATATCTAAACAAATAAAAGATCTTGAATTTAATAAAAGAAAAAAAAGTTTGATAAATTAAATAGATTTTAAATAAAACAAATATCAAATATAAAAAATCTAATAATATTATTAATAATATTGCCAACATTACTAATTATATTATTAACAACTAGTTTTCTAAAATAAAACCTTTTCAAATTCCATTAGGTCTTAATTAAACTATAAGCCAATATAATATTACTAAAAAAAAAACTTCATGCATCAAATAAATCCTAATATAATCTAAATTAAATGGATCAGCAACCAAAAAAATCAGCCCAAACGTTACTTGCCCCCCCCCCCCCCCTCACACATGATTAGCTCGGGTCATGGGAACCCAACTCATTTTTGCAGCCCACAAAACCAAAGAACAAGGAAGTGTAACGGTTACTTATGGAAAGAAACAAATTGGGAAAAGAAAAAACTAAAGCCACACGCGTGACCCTGGGGAAGACAAACGACCGACCATAATGACGGTAATCAAACCTCTTCATTAACCGAGATTCTCTGCTATCCTTCTCTTACCAGCATTCAAGTAAAAAAAGTGAACGACCTACATTCTAACCCTGGCCTTCTTCTAAAACGTAACCCTAGTTCCTCTTCCTCTACCAACAAACTCATAAAAAAAACAATCCCTTCTTCAACGTAAGACCCCAAATAGCAAAAGCAAACCCTAATCTCTCTATTAACCAGCTCAAATAACACAAAGAAAATTTATTCGGTTATTCATGGCGTACAACTCAATAACGAGAAATCGATGAAGAAGAGCCATGGTTTTACCTGACAGAAACGGTCCGTTGATTCTAACAAGGTAGTCAGCTTCTGATCTTTCCGTTTGTTGAGTTCTATCCTCTCACCTTTATCCGCTTGTATGTTGATTACGCCGTGTATGCGTGTGACTGTGTTCTAGTTGATTAGAGCTTCGATGTGAAGCTCTATCAATCTTTAGAAGGAATTTTGAAATGGTTTTTAGGTAGGATGGATTGAACTTCGCAGAGATGTGCTAGGGTTTTTTCTTGGCCACCCTTTCTCAAACGAAAAGTATCCAATATATAGGGATTAATGCTATGCGATTAGGGTTTTTTTCTCCCAGCAAGATGCGAGTTTTGGGTGGAAATTGGGGTTCCTTTCGGACTCCTTTTTGTGATTTCTGTTTGTTACTTGTTTTTGGAAATATTTGTTTGTTGTTTGCTTTTTTGTTTTACCTTGCCTTTTTTACCGTGTGAACTCACCACTACACGATTTTTACTGCACAAAAAATGGTTTTTACTGCCATAGAATTACTGATGTAGCCTTGAAAACATCCTAATCTTTAAATTCTTATTTTGTAACAGGTTCTGTCTTTTGTTCATAAGACTTTGAGAAGCTCGTCTGATGATAGCCTAACTGGATGCTTGATGCTTTTCGGAGTCAAAACAGTAAGCATATTTTCTGATAACTTGGATTTGTGTATTGATTTACTTTAAGGATTGTGTTCAATTTTATGAGGCTTTTACTCTTACCAACAACTGTTAGGTATCACTATGGACAAATGATGCATAAAGGTTTCGATGGAATTAAGATGGCCAAGGCATTTGAATATGATTTGGATGTCAAGAGAGTCAATACTTTGATTTTTTAATGTCTTTTGCAACCGAGTTACTCAAGGAGGAGCCAAACAAGGATTCAGGGCATGGCCCAAAGTGAAAGTCAAGGACCTTGTCAATGTCTGCAAATGTACAGGCTAGCTTTAATAAACCATGGTGCAACCTGTCCATATCATTTTCTGTGCTGAAACCTCTCTCAAAACTTTCCTTCTTATCAGTGTGTGAAATATGTTTCAGGTATAATGCGGGGTGTTAGATTTGAAGTAGTGGTGCTATGCTTAGGCGTGAAGCTCGTGTTAAGGAAGAGCTCAATAATGACGGCCTGGATTGATCATGAACTAGCGCGAGTCCTGGTGTAACACCGCAGTGATGAAAGCATAGATGAAGTACATTCATGATACTTCAGTAGCATAACCATAAGAACCAAAACGTCATTTATTGTGGATCCTGATTTGCGAGGCTTCCTTGAACTTCTCTTGTTCTCGCATCGTCTTAATGCGTGGTATGATGGTAAATAATATTAATAGTGTTTATTTTATGAACTGATCGCATCTTGTTTTGATTCCTACTTGGCTTTGAGGTGTGTGTTTGTCTTTGAAAACCATACGTGAAACATTTCTTGCCTTGTTTCTTTCTTGTTGCTTTCTATGTGGTTATCTTGTTGTATTTGCATTGTGGACTAATTGCGGCTGGTTTTGTTGAATGCGAGGTATGTACGGCTGCTGTCAGTCGGAGGACGAAGCTTGCGTAAATAATATGCGACGAGCTGTAGCTTTGTAGTTTTGGCTATTCTTTGAATTCTCTACATCTTTGGTTTTCCATGGTGGTTATAGTGAAAACAAGGAGCTTCAAAGGTGTCTTGTGATATTGGTAGTTTACATAAGACTTGAGGTGGGAGCTAGGCATGAACACTAAGAAGTCGCAAGCGAAAATCCATCCATGAAGTCGATTTGCGTGCTGCTCTTGATGAAAGCGGAGCTTGGAGCGAAATGAAAGGCATTGTTAGGCATAAGACTCAGTATTGTGTATAGCTTCTTCCCTTACTCATAACTTTATCCCATGATTACTTCATGATCTTGGAATTCTGCTGCTATCTTAAATTGACTGTTTTGTGACTTGACAAAATCCTGAAATCTGTCATGACTCTCGCTTACATTGATCATACTAACATCTTTTCATCTCATGTATGTGTGATGGGAGTGCAGGCCATCGTAGTCTTAATCGAACCGTAAAGCTTACATTGAGGGAGTATTCGACCGTGACAAATGGATTTCTTGTAGAACTTGGCAAGCAATCTCAAGAGTTTTTTTAAACCGAGTCCAAGTAGTGTACAGTAGAAATCAAAAGGTCATAAGGCTGCTGTATTGAAGCAATTTTCGAAATGGCGACTGCATCCTTTTGGACTCATTTCTGTTATAGTTGATGATGGAACTGGTGATACTTTGTAGTTTATACTTTTCTCTTTGAATTCTATGCATCTTTTGTTTTGTTTTGAAGAGATAATGGTGATGTTTGCTGCGTTTGGGATATCGTACAAATTATGTAGGTACCTTTTGCAATTGTGAGGTGCGGTTTTTTTTTTTTTTGAGATTTGCTGCTGTTTTGGTTTTCTTGGCTTGAATAACAGTTTCACTTGTTTTCTTTCAGATGCACTCCTCTTCTGTTCATGGAAAGTCCGTAACGAACCGAATATGTATGCAGCTCTGAAGTCATGATTTATTCGTCTTCGTCCCTTGGCAGATTTGAATCTTAAAGCGTTGGCTGCTGCCGGTGCAAGCTTGTTTTGTTCTGATTTTATTTGAGGTTGCAAATCTCTTGTTTATGCAGTTTGTGATCTATTACATATGAGGCCCAGGCGGGTGTTTTGTATTTAAGTGGTATATTTTGAATCATGAAGGTTCTTCCTTGTAAATTTTTGTAATCAACACATACCCATTATTAGCTAAATATAGTTTATAGCATTATGGTCTGTGTGTGTTGTTTTGATACCTTGATGAACTGATGACCCTTCTCACAACGGCCCTTTTGATTAAAAGCCATGCCATAGACTTTATTTCAATTGGTTTGATATAGGTCACTTGAACAGGGAAGAAGAAACGAGAACGACGGTGTTGCTGCTGTACATTATGGCTTTGGGGCACAAACTTCTTATATATTTTTCACCAATAACTTGACATCAATATGTACCAAACAACTAGCACAATTCTAATATTAGACATACTATTTATGGCTTAATGAATGGTACATTCTTTTGAAAACAACAACTCTCATCTTTGTGGGAGATCTTGAAAATAAATTGAATAACCTTATGGCTTGAAGCAACTTCCCCATGACTTAGGAACTTGAAAACGACCCTATCCCGAGACTTTTAAACACGCCCGGCCATGGATCTAGGATAAATCAACCATGCTCTTAAAACATGAATGGTTTTAACCAGGGCCCATTTTTAAATATAATCGGGAATAAACTTGGAGCAAATCCAACCGAGGCCTAGCTTATATAACCATATGACTCTATGCCAACTTGAAAACATGACTCAAAAATGGATCAAATAAAACATGGAATGCACTTGAAACAGGGTTTAAAAACACTTGAAACTAAATAATCAAGTCTCAACTAATCGCGTCTAAATTCCATTATGACTTGAAATTTGCAAGTTAAATCTAGGTTTGTCACAAACTGATTTTAGAAATCGAACACAGCTAGACGCTTGCGTTCAATCCGAAGAAAGCTTGAGGTTAAATCGACCGTGTCTAGAAGCAAGTATCTATGAACAACTTGGATCAGGTGCATATCGTAACAAGCAACTTTATACAAGCAACTTGTAGTGAGACTTATTTAAAGATAAGTTTGAAATCAAGTTGAGATAAGGTTTAAATCTCTTGAAACTGTGTGGCAAGATAGATCTAATCATATACTCTATATCATTAACCATATCATGTCTGCCTGATCGTGAGAACACGGACACACACGAGTTTGGGTACAAGGGGCTGGAGGCGCGCTCCTCCCATAACAGTTCAACAGAAATTGCCATGGATTATCACCACAATGAGTATAACGAAAAGTCTTTATAACGAACCATTAGAGAGCTGTGGCCAGAAGTCATGTGGCAGTAAAACATTTATTAAATACCAAAGTAGGACAAATTTGGGGTATGACAATCGTCTCACGTTAATCAATCAAGGTAACAGGGGTGATTTTCAGATCGATGAGAATGGTGTGATGAGGTTCAGAGGTAGAGTGTGTGTTCCTAATGCACTAGAAATCAAGAAGAGCATTCTTGAGGAAGGTCACAGAAGCGGAATAAGTATTCATCTTGGTGCCACAAAGATGTATTAATATTTAAAGAAGTTGTTTTGGTGGCCGGGTATGAAGAAGGAAATTGAAGAGTTTGTGTATGCTTGTTTGACTTGTCAGAAGTCGAAGATCGAACATCAGAGACCGTCGGGTTTGATGCAATTGTTAAATATTCCATAATGGAAATGGGATAGCATTTCTATGGATTTTGTGATAGGTTTACCGAAGACTTTGAAGGGGTATGATTCGATTTGGGTGATTGTTGATAGATTGACCAAATCGGCTCATTTTATACCGATGAGGATCAATTATTCGTTGCAGAAGCTTGTCGAATTATATATTGATCATATTGTGAAACTGCATGGTATTCCTTCAATTATTGTGTCTGATAGAGATCCAAGATTTACATCGAGGTTCTGGGAGAGTTTGTAGACAACTTTGGATACTAAGTTGAGGTTGAGTTCTTCCTATCATCTGCAGACGAATGGACAGACAGAGAGAACTGTCCAGTCTTTAGAGGATCTGCTGAGAGCTTGTGTGTTGGATCAAGGTAGATCGTGGGATAGTCATTTGTCGTTGATTGAGTTTACCTATAATAACAATTACCATTCTAGTATCATAATGGCACCGCATGAGGCTTTGTATGGTAGGAGGTGTAGGACTCCTTTGTGTTGTTATGAGTCAGGCGAGAGTGTTGTACTCGGGCCTGAGATTATGCAAGAGACGACTGAAAAGATCAAGATGATCCAAGAAAAGATGAAAGCGTCGCAGAGTCTTCAGAAAAGTTACCATGATAAGAGGAGGAAAGCACTTGAATTCCAAGAGGGAGATCACGTGTTTTTAAGAGTTACACCGGTAACTGGTGTTGGCCGATCTTTGAAGTCTCGAAAGCTCATATCGCGTTTTGTTGGTCCGTATCAGATTTTGCAGAGGGTGGGGGAAGTATCATATCATATTGCTTTACCGTCGTCGCTTGCAAATTTATATGATGTGTTTCATGTGTTTTAGTTGAGGAAGTACATTCCAAACCCGTCGCATGTGATTCAGATGGATGATGTACAAGTGAGAGATGACTTGACTGTTTAGGCGTTGCCAGTTCGGATTGATGAACGAGAAGTGAAGCAGCTGCGAGGTAAAGAGATTGCCTTGGTGAAGGTAGTTTGGGGAGGACCAGCTAGAGAAAGTTGGACTTGGAAGCGTGAAGATCAAATGAGGGAGTCGTATCCGACTCTGTTTTTTTGAGGTAATTTTCGAGAGTGAAAATTCTTTTAAGTGGAGGAGAGTTGTAACACCCTAAATTTTATTGAAATATTTATTTAATTTATTTAAATAAGAATATTCACATTTTGGTGATTTTCGATGGTTGTTGTGGAATATTGAGAATTATGGAGTTTGGGTTATTTATTTAAATAATAGTATATAATATGAATATATTAGTATTATTATTAATTTAAATAAATATAAGTTAACTAAGGGAAAATTGGACAATTGAGGAGGAGTTAGTGAGGGTAATATTGGGAAAGCCCAATTCTGAGGCCCAAGGATAGGTTTAACAAAAAGAAAATTATGATGGGATTAGGATTCATTTTGTTAGATTGTGAAAAAAATTGAGGCCAGAGCTCTGAGGAGGAGGTTTGAGACAAAAGGCTTCGAAAGGTTTTCTAAAAGATTTGAGAAGGCTTAGAGTCGACAATTAAGGTATGGGGAGTATTGCCTTCATTATTTTCAATGTACAATTTCAGTGTATTTAAGGTTGATTTAAGGGTTTAAATGGTTTTAGGCTGATTTATGAGATAAAGGGAATTTAGCGTTCGTGGCCTAAATCTATTATTGAGATTTTAACCGTAGGGATTTGAACTGATGGTCTGATAGGTTCGAGGCCGATTTGGGTTTTGAAGGAAATTAGGCCTTCGTGGCCAAAGCTCTGATTTGACATTTATCTAACCCTGTAGGGAAAATTTGATAGTGAGAACTCTGATGATTGTGGTGTAGTGGTAAGGATTTATGGGATTTAGAACGTGAATATGATGCGGGATTGGCCTAATAAACCGTAGATTTTGTGCCTTTATTGCCTTAAGACCTTAGGGACGATTTAGGGATGTTTTGGGGGGCATTGGGGAAGTGAATCGTGGGACTTTTGGGTTAATTTTAAGTTCTGGTGCGTAACAACGTTTTGCTGTCATCGCGTGTTCGCACAGCGAAGAATCCTTTGCACAACGAACGAAGCTAGTCCCAGACTCGCACAACGAAGAATCCTTCGCATAGTGAAGAAACTCGCCCCAGACTCGCACAACAAACTTGCTAGCGAACGTAGCAGAGTTTCGCGAATGCTGATTTTGTGCAGCGATGCTTTGATGTTTTGATGCTGTGATTTCCTTGACAAATTAACATGAGTATGACTGTGATTGTTATGTGATTTGTACATGATTATATGATGTTTCCCATGATGTAATGATTGATGAGCTATGATGATATTTCCATGAGTTTTGATGATTCTATGATGACATGAGTTTTGGTGATGATTATTATGATGAATGATGATGCACCTATGTTGTTATTATGAGGATGATCATTGGCGTGTGAATCATGCATTCATGTGCATCTGGACTTCGGTTCAGGACATTGATTACTTTGGCTTGAATCCCATTGTGTGGATGTGAGGTATTTTGATGTGCTCCGATTCTCAAGCAGAATCGATCCTATTGATGGGGATCTATGGAGGGTTGATGACCCATTGTCCATCGACCTGTGATGATTAATACCACATGCATTGAGTCTTGTTGCATTTGTATTTATGAGATGATTTTGAGTAATTTACGATGTTGTGGCCTTTGATGCCTATTGATGAATATGATGATGTTGAATATGAAAATGACGTCATTTTATATATTGATTTCCTAGATTGGTTATTATGAATCGTTTCACTCACCCTACATGTTTGAATGTTGCCTCCACGTGGGTAATGTGCAGATGACCAGGTTTAGCCGTGGACGTCGTCGAGAATATTTTTGGAGTTTTGAGTTGTCGGCCTTTTGATTAACTTAGAGGGTCTTGCTCTGACTGTGTAACATCGGGTTGGGGTCTTTGAGTTAAAACATGATTTATTTGATTTTTTTATTTTGATTATTTTTCCCGTATAAGGAAAACTTTGGATTATGCCTTTTGAGTTCCGCTGCAATTTTGTATGTCTTTTGGGGAAACCCGTTAGTTACGGAGCCTTGACTTATTTTTGATTTATTGGGAAATGTACGCCCTTTGAGGTGATTTTATTGAGTTTAATATTTTACTCTGATATATGTGAATATTTTGCCATTAAATTGTGGGGTAGAAAAAGGTGTTACAAAAACCACCTCCACCACCACCTCCTGCTTCAACACCATGTACCAACAGTCTAAGGCACAATGCTCAGTTTACACGCAACACCCACAACGGGAGGCATTCAGAGATGAAAACAGGAATTCTTGCGCTTCTATATAAAAATCCTTTATCGGTATGGATCATGAGGATCCGTTCACACATCTCACCAATTCTATGAGATTGTGGGTGCAACGGAAGCGCCGGAAGCTGAAGAAGAATCATTGTTCAAGAGCCTATTTTCGCATTTCTTAATCGGGAAGGCAAAGGAGTGGTATCTTGATCAATCCACTTTGGTGATGACGAGTTGTAATATGTTAGAAGAAAAGTTCCTTGAACGACTTTTTCCACACAATCGACTCATGGAAGCAAAAACGAAAATTTCAGTGTTTGCTCAAGAAGGAAATGAATCTCTCAATGAAGCTTGGGAGAGGTTCAAATCCATGTTATGAAATTGAAAAGAACACGGTTTCAATGAATTAACACAAGTGCTCATCTTTATAAATGGGCTCCAATTGGTTCACAAGACTTTTTTAGACGCTATTATGGGTGGATCTTTAATGGCAAAAATATGGAAGATGCGGTAGTCATCATTGATAGGATGGTATTGAATGATCACCAAGGAAATCACAACTGTGGTACACCTCAACAAAAACCATGAATGATAAAGTTGGGAATAAATGATGTTATTCTTGTGCAAAACAAATTACATTCGCAACAAGTGGAGTTGTTGACGCAACAAATGGCGAGTTGTGAGCTTTGTAAAGGAGATCACCCTACCAGGTTTTGTCTGCCGGTTGTGGAAGAGGAAAATTATATGGGAAATGAAAAACAAGGGTATCAACCTCGACCACCTTACCAACAAGGCAACCAAGGTTACCAACAAAGAGGTAATCAAGGTTATCAGCAACAATGGAGGCCTCAAGATGCCGAAACTTCTAATCATCAACAATAATATCAAAACTACACTCAACCTCCACAAGCTCCAAGTGGAAATACAAAGATGGAATACACCCTCACTCAATTCATGAAAATGTCAATGTCTAATCGAAATAACACTGATGCGTCTATTAAGAACCTTGAGACACAAGTGGAGCAATTATCTAAACAATTGGTTGACCAACACAAAGGAAGGTTTTCGGAAAATACTCAAGTGAATCCAAAAGAGAATTGCAAGGCTATTCTTACTATAAGTGGTAGAGAAATTGATATGGGCATAAGTGAGGAAGTTTTGGAAAGAGAGGGAGTAGTTGAAAAAGAAAAAGAGATTGATGTGAAATAAGTAGAAAAAAATGTTGAGAGAGAATTAGTTGAAAATGAAAAGAAAAAGAGTCAGGAAGACGAAAAGAAAAGGAGAGAAGAGAAAATTAAAAAAACTAAGAAGGGGAATGAACAAGTGAGTACTATTCCGACTCAAAATTTTCCTTATCCTCATGCTCTGTCGAAGAAAGATAATGCGAGGCACTATGCTCGGTTTTTGAATATTTTTAAGCAATTGTAAATTAATATTCCATTTTTCGAGGCATTGGAGCAAATTCCAAAATATGAAAAATTCATGAAGGATATTATCACCAAGAAGAAAAGGTACACTGATCAAGAAACAATCATAGTTGATGCTAGTTGTAGCATAATTATTCAACAGACTCTTCCCCATAAATAAAGTGATCCGGGTCGAGTTACTTTGCCGATTACAATAGCAAATATTTATGATGGCAATAGGTTGATCGATTTGGGCTCTAGTGTAAATTTGATATTGTTGTCCATTGTTAAAAGGTTGGGACATATAGAGTTAAGAACTACTCAAATGACATTGCAACTATCCGATAAATCCACTACCCGTCCTCGTGGTGTAGCGGAAGATATGTTGGTTAAGGTAGACAAATTCTTGTTTCCCATAGAAATTGTGGTAATTGATATGGAAGAAGATGAATATGCTCCCTATATTCTTGGAAGACCTTTTATGAAAACCACTAGAATGACCATCGATATGGATGACAGTCTCATGAAAGTGAGAGTTCAAAATGAGGAGATTTTTTTAATCTATTTAAAGACATGAGGCATTCGAAGGACAAAGGTGGTTGTTTTAGAATCATGCAACATAAAAGGTGATTGAATAAGTAATAAGGAAATTATAAGTTCCCACTCCATTACAAAAAGTTCTTACAAATACTCTTCAAAGTGCCAATGAGAATGAAGAAAAATAAATCTAAAAGTGTTTGCGAGAACTTGGAGATTCGGATGAGATTCCTCCCTTGAAAGAAAAGGTGGAAATTTTGAAAAAGGAAAATAATGAAGAAATCAAGCTTGAATGGAAGTTGTTTCCCTTTCATCTTAAATATGTATTTCTTGATGATAAGGGGAATAAACCGGTGACCATAAGTAAGGAGCTAACCAAAAATGAAGAGGACAAATTAATTTGTGTGTTGAAAAATAATCAAGATGCTATGGGGTAAACTCTTTCCGATTTAAAAGGAATAAGTCTTTCCTATTGCATGCATTAGATATTCATGGAAGATGATTTCAAACCAATAACTCAACCTCAATGTTGCTTGAATCCCACCATGAAAGAAGTGGTTAGGAAGGAAGTGGTGAAAATGTTGGACGCCGAAATGATCTACCTGATTTCTGATAGTCCATGGGTTAGCCCAATGTAAATGGTACCAAAGAAAGGAAGGATGGAGGTAATCTGAAATGAGAAGAATGAGTTGATCCCTAAAAGAACCATGACCAGATGGAGAATGTGCATTGATTACCGTAGGCTAAATCAAGCTACAAGGTGTCGCTTGCGCGAAAATAAGGTGCCGGCATGACAGAAGAGTCGCCACCTTTCGTTATTTATCCCTCAGAGCGGGAAAGGAAACGATCGGAAAAACCTGACGAAAAAGGGTAAGACAAGGTCATCGCAACCATTGTCTGGGTTCGGGAGTTGGTTACGCAAGGGGAAGGTATTAGCACCCCTCACGTCCGTCGTACTCGACGGGATCCTCGCTTGTTTGTTTACTTGGACGGGTTGGTTATAATCTATCTACCTATCAAGGCTGGCTTAAAAAGAAAAGAAAAATGACTCGGCAAAGCATCGCACTTTATGCCTACGTATTCTCATAAGAGAGTGAGAAATCAGAGTCAACGTAGTTCGGCCTACGAAGGGTTATGGGGGAAGGTAGCTCGCCAAGACATCGCCATCTTGTGCCTACGTACTCTCAACAGGCATGAGAGATCAGAGCTTACGTAGTTCGGGAAACTACGAGTTATCTCCTGAAAGAAGTGTTTTTTTATTGTGTTTGCGATCTCAACCGCACTAGAGACTATGACCTGAGAGTGAATGCGTCGCATGTCACCCAAAGGGTACCATACTAAACATCCATCCTCAGATGGCTTAAGGCTCGTAACGTACGAAAGAAATCATTCATGATTACTGTATTTTAAACTGCTTCGAGATGAGAAGAGAACAGGCCCAACTAGGAGGGAGACTATCGAGTCCTACTGTTGTCATGCCATGGATTCATCCTATGGTTGAGGTTTGAACAGGGAACTCCTAGATGTTGTCATGCATAGGTTTCAACCTAAGAGTCTATCATCAAATCCTCATCAGAGGAAATGAGAGTCCTAAGGGATCATGTCAATGATACACCAAAACAGACAAAAGCATCAGCTTTAACAGTAAAATGCATGCAATGCAAGTGAGGGAGGAAATGTGTGTGGGGCTTCAGCCTCCACAAGCTCGTCTCGACCTCAAGCCAGTCATGAAATAACAGTCACCATACTGAAATAAACAACATGCTATCAAGCAATATACAGATAAAAGAAGTGAAGTGCCATCAGGCAAACAAAACATGCTTGAGAAAGAATCATCTACTCTCTAATCCTAACCCTAACACAGAATCCTGATCAAATCTAATCAAAGCCCTAAAGCAAAACCCTAAACAAGAGAAGACAATCCCAGTCTTCAGGCTTCAGGACAAGCTTACCAAAGAAAGGGAGCTAAGTAAGCAGACTCATAGTGTCTTCCTCAGGAAAGCACTAGGAGGTGTATACTCAGGAGTCATATCCTATGTGGCTCAACCACTGTGATCAGTTTACATTCCTCCTCAGGAGAAACTAAACTCACAATCAGGCTCCAACATCACTGGATATTTAGGAAATTCTATCTGAACTAGTGGAACTAAATGAACAGACTCATAGGACCTTCCTCAGGAAAGTACTAGGAGGCTTCCACTTAGGAGTTGTATCCCATGTGACTCAACAACTGTGATCAGTTTACATTCCTCCTCAGGAGAAATTAAACTCACAAGTTGGCTCAAACATCATTGGATACTTGAGAAATCCTAGATAAACTAATGGAACTAAGTGAATAGACCCATAGGACCTTCCTCAGGAAAGTACTAGGAGGCTTCCACTTAGGAGTTGTATCCCATGTGGCTCAACAACATGTGATCAGTTTACATTCCTCCTCAGGAGAAATTAAACTCACAAGTTGGCTCCAACATCATTGGATACTTAAGAAAGAGGTGAGAAGAAATAATGAAAGTCATTCATAGTGCCTTCCTCAAGAAAGTACCATGAACTTCCTTCAAACTTCAGGATCTCAAACCTCACAGACAGGGAATAATCCAAGCTCTGGGTCTCTGAGTCTTGATCTTCAATCTTCTCTTCATCATGCTCTCCAACAAGATCTTCAAGACAACACAAACCCCATAACAAATTCCCCAAAACAACCCCCAGAGATGAACAGATAAACCACAGACAGACAAAACCATCAGGCAACTTCAGAAAATACCTAAAAATACTAACACAAGGGGAAAAATTCTACAAATTATTCACAAGGGTCTACAACATCTACCCATAACATCCACATATGCCCCTACCCAAGAATCAAGACAAAACCATTTAAAGAAAATGAATCTCCTTACCTATGCACAACCTAAACCCTAATTAGGATACCCTAATGCTAACCTAATTAATCTAATCAAATTTTAATCTAAAAATCAAGAATTAAATCCTATGGGGAACTATGATTCAATATCTAATTACACAAAAAAAATGGATTAAAAATCCTAAGGGAAAGTCTAAAAAGAAATTCTACAAAATTGGATATCAAACTAAACATATTAAAAAGCTATTAAAATGAAAAATATACTAAAAATATGAAAAGAAAATAAAATGGAAATTTTATTTATTTATATTTTTCTAGACAAATTCATGGACACATAGAAAAAACAAGGATTAAAAAAATGTTTAATTTTCTATTTTTTATGAATTTTATAAATGCAAGACAATTAAATGGAATTAAAATACATAAAAGAATTCAATTAAAGGGGAGGGGTGCAGATAGAAGGGCGCGCCAGTTGTATTTCAAGTGGGCCAGAATAGGGGTGGTGTTAATAGAAATCTGAGCTAGGCCCACACGCGCTTCATTAAACAAAACGCCGCGTTTTGCTTATGGTTTTTCCCTCCGTTTTAAGTTCAAATGCTGGTCGTTAGATGAGGTGAATTGGTCAAGCCCTGGGACTAATCCAACGATGGACAGCCATCGTCCCCAAAATGCATTAGGGTTTTCAGGTTTCACGTGTTCATGCATGGATTTTCATCACCATCGTTCTCCTTTGCTTCTCAATGAAAATCAAAAGTTCCAAAAGCAAAGTTGATCTATTAATCCCCAGGAACACAACTATGCTCATATTTTCCATTGAATCTTCTTAAAACTCGCAAACAGAATGGATGAAGTTCTTGGTTCCACCATTTTCACTGATATCGATCATGAGGATTCTTAATTCTAATGGTGAAATTCTCTCTTACCCGTTACCCTGACTACAACAAACTATAGCACGTGCATTAACACTCCTAATCCAGCATTCTCTTGATCCTAACAGATTCTTGCACCTGCCATCAATCCTCACCAAACCCTCTGAAACTCTAGGGAACTAAACAACTATCCTAGCATGTTCATTCTATATCTACAAGCCAGTTAGAAAGCATATAAATTAGGAGATATATGGGGAAGAAAGAACCTGTTGAATGGTGATGGTGAGTGGTGCTATGAGTAGTTGAAGAGCTTGCAATTGATGCCAAACACTCCTCTAATGGAGAGGATCTTTCTGTTTGCAAAAGCTTTGAATAAGAAAGCTTGTGGTGGAAGAAATCCCAAGTTGCTTGATCTTGAAGGAAGCTCTTCAATGGCAATTCTTCTCTCTCTTTCTCCTCTGAATTCTTCAACATTCACCAACCCCCAATACCTTGTGGATCACTCTTCTTATAATGATTGATGGAAGCTCCTAGATCCTTCTAGAATGAGCTAGAAAAGTCTTGATTTTCTCATGTGATGATAAGTTGAAAATCCCATGCATCATGCCTTAAATCTTGCAAATTGGTGTCAAATTCTCCTTATGTGAGATATTGAGAAGGAATGTGTGAAAAACAAGCTCACCTTTGGCTTATGTTGAGCTTTGCAAGGGTGCCTTAATATGCAAGTTTCAATTTTCCAAAGCATGTCCCATTTTAAAGCCTCAAATGAAAATTCTATTTAAACCAATGTTCTCAAAATGATGTTTCCAATCAAAATGATATATTGGATGACCTATTTTGGATTCCTAGATCTTCCAAACCAATTTCCAATTTCAACTTTTTAAACTTATAAGCCATTTTTAGTTCAAAATTTACCAATCATGCAAATCCATGCTATGAGATTTTACAACAATTCATGACCTTCTTTCTAGACTTAAAATGCCATTTTGAACAACTTTCATGTTTTGAGTTTTTCCATTTGAAGCTTGGAAGTAGGAGTTTTAGGCATTGGTTAAAATGACCTATAACTGACAAATGACCAAAATGCCCCTGTCTTGTTCAAACCATAAGTTGAGTTCCACAAATCCTATCAAGGACTTCTACCACTCAAATTAAAGCTAAGAAGATGCCCTACAACATTCATGTTTACCAAGAGATCATAGGAATCATCCTACTAGGGCAAAAGTTGTCTGCAAGTTGGGTGACTTTCAAAGGCCCAGATTCACACACCTCAGCTGACCTGTAATTTGTCAAAACCATAACTTGAGCTCTGCAACTCCTATCAAGGACTTCCACCACTCAAATTAAAGCTAGGAACAAGCCCTACAACATTCATGTTGTGGGGAAGATGAGATATCAATCACATCTTGAGCTAAAACTGCCTGGAAGATAGGGATCAAATTAGGGTTTTTTCACTGCCACTCCTCAGAAACCCTGACTTGAAACTTCTCAAACTCCTCAATCATGATGATTTGGTCTAGGAATCACCTTTATAACATCTCTATGCATCATTCCATGATCTCATGGCCCTTGGATTGGGTCTCAACCTTCTCCAAATCTTCAGTTATCCTAGGGTTGACCCAGTCAAAACCCTAATTCTACCATTCATGGTTGAATCTTCTGAATTCTTGCATAATGACCTCTCTGGGCTTCATGATGGCTATCAAGACATATCATAGGCTTTCTCAAAGCATCAAGTTCATTCTCAAAGTCTCAGAATCATCTGAGGAGCTCCCACAACTCTCAAGCTATGAAGCACACAACCCTGGTTTCAACCCACTTCCTCTGAGGACCTTTTGAACTGTCTGATGAAGGTATCAACTTTCAAACACTCAATGAATAAATAATTGTTGGTCAAATTTTGGGGTGCAACAGCTGCCACTATTCAAACGGCTTGAACCTGACTGGGTGAGAAGCGAACGGCTCTCAACCAATCAAGGTGCGAGACGATTGAATATCGATAAACCCGAAAATTTGCCAACTGCGCGAGCATACGGTACTCTGCGGGGAACAAATCTTTGAGTATTGCGACACTAGCTGCTCAACAACTAGCTGGAGAAATATTGACCTGACATCACCGTCAGTTATCCACATTAACTTCTTCTGATGTTGCCTTCAGACAACCACAACATCCAACATCGCCGCTGGAAGACTAAACCGCCTGACATTACCGTCAGACAAGATTCTGAGGAACGCCCAACATCGCCGCTGGAACACTAAATCACCTGACATCGCCGTCAAGAACAACCATAACTCGGGGAAACGAGCATCCAACATCGCCGCCGGAGCAACATCCGACCTCGCCGTCGAACAAACATCCAACCTCGCCGTCGAACAAACATCCAACCTTGCCGTCGACCACAAACCCGGTCCGGGAATCCGAAGTATACATCTCAAAGGTACAAAACCTGAGCTTGGGATGGAAACAAACACTTCCAACGGTACATATCTAAAGGTACGAAACCTGAGCTTGGAGGCGAACATATCCAAAGGTACGAAACCTGAGCTTGGACTCAAACACATCCAAAGGTACGAAACCTGAGCTTGGAATCAAACATATCCAAAGGTACGAAACCTGAGCTTGGAATCAAACATATCCAAAGGTACGAAACCTGAGCTTGGAATCAAACATATCCAAAGGTACGAAACCTGAGCTTGGAATCAAACATATCCAAAGGTACGAAACCTGAGCTTGGAATCAAACATATCCAAAGGTACAAAACCTGAGCTTGGAATGAAACATATCCAAAGGTACGAAACCTGAGCTTGGAATGGAACATATCCAAAGGTACGAAACCTGAGCTTGGAATGGAACATATCCAAAGGTACGAAACCTGAGCTTGGAATGGAACATATCCAAAGGTACGAAACCTGAGCTTGGAATGGAACATATCCAAAGGTACGAAACCTGAGCTTGGAATGGAACATATCCAAAGGTACAAAACCTGAGCTTGGAATCAAACATATCCAAAGGTACGAAACCTGAGCTTGGAATGGAACATTTCATCTACCACTCATGGCTGTGCTCGGCTGGGGATATCAATCTACCTGTCTGCTGCTGGGGAGGTGCCAACCACCTGCTGGGGAAAAGACCTCCACTCCGTTGGGGATTCCAGAAATCATCCTGGGTAACTCTTGTTGGGGACGCTACCGGGGAGCTCAAGGATTACCCTAAGCAAACAACTCGGGAAACTGTGCTGAGGCCTCAAGAATCACCTTAAGCAAACGGCCCTACTGAGGAATTCGAGAATCGTCTTGAACTGAAGACTTCGCTGGGGATCTCAAAAATCATATTGAGCGAGCGACTGCGGCGATTACACCGGGGTCTTAAAATTCATTCTTAATAAAGCGACCTCGTTGGGGAGAATATCAGGAATTGTCCCGAGCAACTGGTCCTTTGGTGGAACACCTGTAAAACAAGAATGATAATAACCTAGATCATGCGTATAATGCCTATGCTTCTGCGCCATGCCCCACACGGTGGGAATGATATGCGTTTATGCTACATGCTGTGCAATCATGCACTATGCTATGCAATCTTAAATGCTATGCAGTGTTAAATGCCATGCGGTCATGCACAATGATGCGATCCCGTCAGCAAAAATAAATGCCGAGGGGAATTCTCCTGTCAAGGAGAAAAGAACTATTCCGGTAGAGGAATCATCCTGCTGAGGAGAACGTGGACAGGCCAACATCAATCGGACGCTGTCTGGGGAATTGATCTTCTGTTGACTGCTGCAGGGGAAACAACTCCAGCTGATCTGCTGCAGGGGAACCAACTCAAGTTGATCTGCTGCAGGGGGATGAAGCTCTACGAGAACTTGGACCTGCTGATATCAATCGCGAGAATAAACTGCGTGGTCGTCATGGCTACTTTTCTGGGGATAACCACTCTGTGGGGAAACAACTTCAGCTGCTTCACACTCCGCTGGGGAAAAACCAATCATGATCTGATCAACTTCCAAGGATTCGGCTCTTCTTGGACATCTGCAAACTCAGCTGAGAAAGGAGGAGTCATCCTGCTTCGCCGGAGAGAGCACGACTCTGGGGAACTACCGCATCGGCTGTTCAATACTCTGCTAGGGAAAATCCACTAATGGTCCCAACTGCTTCCAAGGATTTGGCTCTTTTGGGGTTTGCGGGCTCAGCCGGGGAGAGAAAAATCATTCTACTTCAACGGAGAGTACGACTCTGATGAGGAATCTCAATTTCGCCGGGGAAGAAAGAATCATCTGACCTCGGGGGAGAGTACCACTCTGCAGGGGAATACAACATCAGCTGTTCCAACACTCTACTGGGGAAGAGGGAATCATCCAACTTCAGGAGAGAATATGACTCTGGTGGGGAATCTCAATTCCGCGGGAGACTTCAGTCTGGCACCATCAGTTACTGCATCCTTTGGCATACGAACATCTTCCTACAAGACTTGCACTTGCGACCCGGTGCTGGGGGAGACACCTGCTTCGGCGACCTTACTGGGGGAAACACGAACTTCGGCACCCAAACATTTCCATGAACTCTGCACCTGTGACCCGGTGCTGGGGAAAGACATCATTCTTCGGTGCTTGGCTCAGCTGATGAGGTGACGTTCCTTCAGGGTGCGTCTGCTTGGGGAAGAGAATCATCCCTACCTGGGGAAGATATATCAATGCTCACCATCTTGCGTTCAGATTCTGCGGAGGAGAGACTACTGAACTCTGCTGGAGAAGGAGGACTCGCCCTGCTTCGGCACATCTTCTGGAAGGTGCTACACCTACAGCAACACAAACAAACAGACAAGATACCCTCCTCAAAGGGGCCTATCCAGGTTATTATCTCGTGACAATATTTAATTAATTAATTGTTTCAACAATCAATGGTCCTAGGCCCGTGAGTTTATGTATGCGCATTTTATCAACAAAACATCGGCGTTTTCGTTCGCAAACAAAACAGATAAATGCTAAATGGGCAAACAGAATTGCTGAATAACATGCATTTTATTGATGATGAACCCCTGAATGGGCAAAAATGTTTTACAACAGAGGCAAGCTCCTGGAATGAGGAAGCCGCACAAAAAGAAAACATAAATATACATCAGTATATACAAATGTCGGCAACGAGGCGTAGACGAACACCATGAGTTGATCCCTCTAAGACCCACTCGACTTCGATACTTCTCCGATGCTTCAGCTTCGGAAGAGATTGATTCAGATAAACGGCCTTCAGGTCTTCCAAACCACTAAACAATGAAAGTCCACACGCGGAACGCAATCATTTGCTTATTCAAATCCCTAACTTTTGCGTGAACCGCCCTTTACGGGTTTTCAGTTCACCGGGATACCCTTTTTTGCCGAAGCCGCCCAGTGTAGGTTTTCGACTTCGCGGGTGTACATTTTTTCAATATATCCCTAATTTTTGCCCGAACCTTTTATTCTGTTTTTGGTTCGCCGGGATGCCCTTTTTTGCCTGGACTCTTTTTTTTGTCCAGCGGGTCTCTTTCAAGCAAAGTATTTTTTAACTGCGTCCGCGTTCACCGGGGATGCAAAATCTTCACCATCCATCGTGGATAACAACAAAGCTCCTCCCGAGAAGACCTTGCTGACGACATACGGCCCTTCGTAATTCGGAGTCCACTTGCCCCGGTGATCGGAGTGTGGCGGAAGAATTTTCTTCAGGACGAGATCACCCGTCTGAAAGCTTCTAGGACACACCTTCTTATCATAAGCTTTCTTCATTCGGCTTTGGTACAGGCGACCAAATGCAATCGATGCTAACCTCTTCTCGTCCATCAGGCTGAGCTGGTTCAAGCGATTCGTAATCCATTCTGCCTCGTCGAGTTTCACATCAACCAAAACTCGCAAAGAAGGAATCTCCACTTCTAACGGCAGGACAACTTCCATACCGTACACCAAGGAGAAAGGAGTTGCCCCGGTCGACGTACGCACCGTCGTACGATAACCGTGCAAGGCAAACGGCAACATCTCGTGCCAATCTTTGTACGTCACAACCATCTTCTGAACAATCTTCTTGATGTTCTTGTTGGCCGCTTCAACAGCGCCATTCATCTTCGGCCGGTAAGGAGATGAGTTGTGGTGTTCAATCTTGAAGCTCTGGCACAGCTCCTTCATCATCTTGTTATTCAAATTCGAACCATTATCAGTAATGATCCGCTCGGGAATTCCATAGCGACAGATGATGTCCCTCTTTATGAATTTAGCTACCACCTGCTTGGTCACATTAGCGTACGAGGCTGCCTCCACCCATTTGGTGAAGTAGTCGATAGCTACCAGAATGAAACGATGACCATTGGATGCAGTGGGCTCGATCTTGCCTATCATGTCGATGCCCCACATGGAGAACGGCCAAGGGGAGGACATGACATTCAATGGGCACGACGACACATGAACTTTATCAGCATAAATCTGGCATTTATGACATTTCTTCGCGAATCTGAAGTAATCCGACTCCATCATCAGCCAGTAATATCCTGCTCTCAGGATCTTTCTCGTCATGGCATGCCCGCCGGCGTGCGTACCAAATGTGCCCTCATGGACTTCTTCCATGAGCATACTCGCCTCTTTCTCATCTACACATCTGAGTAGCACGAGATCGTGGTTTCTTTTATATAACACTCCATCAGGATTGAGATAAAAGTTTCCAGATAGCCTCCTTAGAGTCTTCTTATCCTGGGTTGACGCACCCGCAGGATACTCCTTAGTCATAAGGAAGGTCTGGATGTCGTGGAACCATGGCTTGCCGTCATTGGCCTCCTCTATTGCAAAGACAAATGTTGGTCTGTCAAGACGCGAAAGAACAATGCTTGGAGCTTCATTCCAAAGATTGACCTTATACATCGAAGCCAACGTGGCCAAGGCATCAGCCATCTGATTTTCAGCCCTGGGTACATGATGAAGTTCCACTCGATCGAAGAAAGGAAGCAGCCTCCTGGCATAATTCATGTACGGCACTAAATTCGCTTGACGAGTTTCCCACTCCCCTTTAATCTGATTGATTACAAGCGCTGAGTCACCATATACGTCTAGATTCTTGATTCTCAAATCAATTGCCTCTTCTAGACCCATGATACATGCTTCATACTCTGCTTCATTGTTGGTAACTGGAAACGTCAGTCTCGCAGTAAACGGGATGTGGGATCCGTGAGGAGTCGTGATGATAGCCCCGATACCACTTCCATAGGAATTAACTGCTCCGTCGAATATCAACTTCCACTGAGACTTCCTATCTGGCCCCTCATCGGGTAATGGCTCATCGCAATCCTTCGCTTTGAGAAACATAATGTCCTCGTCAGGGAATTCGAACTTCATCGGCTGGTAGTCTTCGATTGGCTGTTCGGCAAGGTAATCAGACAATACGCTTCCCTTAATGGCTTTCTGAGAGACGTACTGAATATCATATTCCGTTAACACCATTTGCCATCTGGCAATCCTGCCCGAAAGAGCCTGCTTCTCGAAGACGTACTTGATCAGATCCATCTTTGAAATTAGCATAGTGGTGTGATTGAGCATATACTGTCGTAGACGTTTGGCGGCCCAAGCTAATGCACAACACGTCTTCTCCAGCATCGAGTATCGAGACTCACACTCAGTGAACTTTTTACTCAGATGATAAATGGCATGCTCTTTTCTGCCCGTCTCGTCGTGCTGACCGAGAACACACCCCATACTATTCTCCAGAACCGTCAGGTACATGATTAATGGCCGTCCAGCCACTGGGGGTATCAAGATTGGAGGTTCTTGAAGATACTGCTTTATTTTGTCGAATGCCTTCTGGCAATCCTTATTCTAAGTAATCTCCTGATCTTTCTTTAAAAGCTTGAACATCGGTTCACAAGTGGCCGTGAGCTGAGAGATAAACCTTGCAATGTAGTTTATTCGGCCCAGGAAACCACGAACTTCTTTTTCTGTTTTCGGCGCTGGCATTTCTTGGATAGCTTTTATCTTCGCAGGATCAACTTCAATACCTCGTTCACTAACGATAAACCCCAATAACTTTCCGAACCGCACTCCGAAAGTGCACTTGTTAGGATTCAGCCTCAGCCTGAACTTCCTAAGCCTTTCAAACAGCTTCAACAAATTGACCAGATGCTCCTCCTCCGTTTGGGACTTTGCAATCATGTCATCAACATAGACCTCGATCTCATGATGAATCATATCATGAAACAAAGTTACCATTGCTCGCTGGTAGGTGGCCCCTGCGTTCTTCAGACCAAAGGGAATTACCTTATAGCAGAATGTTCCCCAGGGGGTAATAAACGTTGTTTTCTCCATGTCCTCCGGTGCCATCTTAATCTGATTGTAACCGGAGAAGCCATCCATGAATGAAAACACGGAAAACTGGGCTGTGTTGTCGACCAACACATCGATATGAGGCAACGGGAAATCATCCTTAGGGCTCGCTCTATTCAAATCCCGATAATCGACGCACATGCGTACCTTACCGTCCTTCTTCGGTACAGGCACTATATTGGCGACCCACGGAGGGTAGGTGGTAACTGCTAGAAATCCTGCGTCCAACTGCTTCTGGACTTCTTCTTTGATTTTTACAGCCATATCTGGTCTCGTCCTCCTGAGCTTCTGCTTGACCGGAGGGCAATCTTCTCGCAACGGCAAGCGATGAACCACGATGTCAGTGTCAAGTCCGGGCATATCCTCATATGACCAAGCAAAGACGTCACTATACTCTCGAAGCATCTCGACCAGTCTATGCTTGACATCATTCTGCAGCGCAGCCCCTACTCTGACATTTCTGACGAGCTCCTCAGAACCCAGATTTACAATCTCAATATCCTCCTCGTGAGGCAGAATAACCTTCTCCTCTTGTCTCAACAAGCGGGCCAACTCTTCCGGAAGGTCCTCGTCTTCATCAATCTCATCCTCGGCTTGATAGATCGGGCAATCAAAGTCGTAGTGAGCCGTAGAGGGTCCAGAGTCGATGTCATCTGTTACGTGGATCCTGCAATAACAAGGGTTAAGTTTAAAGCAAGAATATGCAGGTTAGCACAAACCTCGTTGCCATTTTGCTGTTTTTCGAAATAAACATAAAACAGGAATAACAGAGAACACAATATTTGAGTACGAAGAAAACGCCTTTTATTTATTAACAAAATGCATACACATAATCCAACAAGGCCTTGACAGTAAAACCACTATGCCCCGGGCAGGACATAGGGTTGTACAAAGATTGTAAAAAGCAAATCATTACTCTTCACTTGTCAGCTTGATAATCTCCTTGATGGTCCAATTGTGGAGGCGCTCGCCCGGCTTGCTCGGTTGAATCCAGGCGTCAAGATCACAATCACTGTCTCCACTGTCCTCCGACGCAGCGTTGATGCTCTCGAAAATTACTCCCCCCTTGGTGAATAGGATCGGCCCTTTCCCACGAGACGAGCTGCCAGAAGAAGATGAAGCTTCATCTCCAGGAGAATACCCCAATCCAAACTTATCCTGCTTGATTGGTATATCCAAAACATGCCCCCAGCCTGGGGTGGAACCGGCTTCGACAACGGCCCGAGCTTTCTTAAACGAGGAGAGGTTCATCTCTTGCCTCTCTGCGACAACAGGCGCTACCTCTTTCACCCTGACGGTTTCAAATGCTTGGTAGAGCGTTTCATGGATCTCGCCATCCATTTCAACGTATTTAAAGGACGATAGGTGGCTTACCATAATGTCCTCCTCACCACAGACTGTTACTATGCTGCCCCCGACAGCATATTTAAGCTTCTGATGCAGCGTGGACGTCACGGCACCAGCAGAATGGATTCATGGCCGACCTAAGAGGCAACTATAGGCGGGCATGATATCCATGATATAGAAAACCGTATTGAACGTCTCTGGACCAACTTGAATTGGCAGGGTCAACTCTCCAAAGACGTGGCGCTTAGTCCCATCAAAGGCTTTCACGACCAGATCACTGGGTGTGCACAACAATCCACGGGTATCCAACTTCATCAGTGCCTTCTTTGGAAGCACATTAAGCGACGAACCCGTATCCACCAGGACATGCGACATGACGGTACCTCGGCACTCTATCGAGACGTGCAAGGCGTTATTGTGATCTCTTCCTTTAGGAGTCAGCTCCAGATCTGTGAATCCCAGCCCATTACCAGCATTGACATGGGCTACCACTTCTTCCAACTGATTTACTGATATCTCCTGCGGCACGTATGCAGCATTCAATACCTTCAGTAATGCGGTGCGGTGCGCTTCAGAACACAACAACAAGTTAAGAATCGAGATCTTTGACGGAGTCTGATGAAGATGATCTACAATTTTGTAGTCGCTCTTCTTGATTAGTCGCATGAACTCTTCAGCATCTTTAACTAGCAAATCTTTTTCTGCCCCAGAAGGGACCTCTTCGGCAGCTTTACCTTTACCCTTATCCACAGCGTCAGCCCGGACCACTTTCTCTGCTGCAACCTCTGCTGGCGCAAATACTCTACCGCTTCTAGTGATACCACTGACTTCGGTAAGATTCTGCACAGTCGATCCGAACGGCTCTAGCTCTATCTTTTGACCATTACAATAAACTTCGGCGCCATAATGCCATGGAACGGCATTGGTGCTTTCGAATGGGATTGGCCCGGCCCTGGTGATAGTGATAGTAGGCGGTCGGGGCGCAGAAATAGTAATAGGGTGACGAGGAATAGTAATGGTGGCAACTTCGTCTGCCTGCTTCAGCACGACTTCCCCTGACGCACTTTCAACGCTCCGGCTGAACTGCAAAATACCCTCGGACATCAGACTTTGGATACCTTCGATCAGCTGCTCACACCCATCAGGCAGTGTAGCACAAGCCATACATAACTCTCCACATCCAGGAAAGAAGCCCTTCTTCAGCAACTTAGCCTTGACAAAACTGAGTGGCGTCTTCAAATCTTTAACATTAGTCAGCAAGTCTGAACTCTCTTCAGTGATAACAGCATTCACTCCGCCCCCCTTATGATGAGGCATGGGGTTTTTGGTGACGTTGGGCACGTTGTCAGAAAAGTTGATAACCTTGGCGTCCACCAAGTCCTGGACTTTGTGCTTAAAAGCTTTACAATTCTCAATCGTATGGCCTGGTGCCCCAGTATGGAACTCACAAGTAGCATTGGCATCATACCCCGGCGGTGGTGGCCCTGTTAAGGGAGCCAACGTCCTCTTTTGAACTAATTGGAGCTGAAGCAACGTTTGCAAAAGCTGTGTATACGACATAGGTGGGGTTTCCAACTGACGATTTGTCGTAGGAGCCCGATTCTGATATCTCCTATACCCCTGCTGATTCTGCTGCTGAGGCTGCTGCTGCGGCTGCGGTGGGGCAGCTGGGATATTGATGCTAGCGATCTGAGGCTGAGGGCCCTTGCCCTTTCTCCTAGCATTAGTGACAGCACTTGCATCTCCCTCTCGACGCTTGCCAGCGTAAGGTTTCTTGCTACCTCCTCCAGCTGAGGACGATTCGCCCTGAATTTTCCCAATCTTTATACCGTTCTCAACATGCTCGCCCAGGGTGATAAGAGCCGAGAATGTTCCAGACATGCCACTGACCAGCTTTTCATAATAGATTCCAGGAAGGGTAGCCACGAACATTTGCACTAGCTCACGCTCAACCATCGGCGGTTGAACCCGAGCAGCCAATTCACGCCACCGCTGGGCGTATTCTTTAAAGCTTTCATTGTTCCGCTGTGAAAGATTCTGAAGCTGAACTCGGTTGGGAGCCAAGTCGCTATTGTATTGATAGTGGAGGACGAACGCTTCTGCGAGGTCTTTCCAGGTGCGCACAGTAGTGGGCTCCAAACCCATATACCATTCGAGCGATGGACCAGAAAGACTATCCTGAAAGAAGTGCATCAGCAGCTTCTCATCGTCAGAATAGGCGGACATCTTTCTATAATAAGATCGGAGGTAGACCCAGGGGCAAGTAGTACCCTTATACTTCTCAAAGGTAGGCACCTTGAACTTGTGAGGTACTTTAAAGTCAGCAATCAGCCCGAGCTTGGACATATCAACGCCCAATGTGTTTTGATTTTCAATGTCTCTCATCTTGTCTTCCAGCACCTTGAACCTGAGTCGAGCCTCAGCATTCAACTCTGCCTCTACACCTCTCTGAGAGAATATGTCATCCTGATGGTCCTCCAGCCACGGTTGAGGCACCAACAGATTTCCTGCACCAGCATTGCCGTTGACCGGCCCCATGTTAACATTGGCTCCCAGACTACCATTGTCGACGCCTGCCGCATTGAGCCCGAGATTAGTCATTAGATTGCCGTTAGCACTGTCACTGCCCCCGGCAACAGGAACAACATTCTGTGGAGCGTCCACTGGAGGAGGAGTGGGCACGGCCCCTCCATGCAGTATGCCATTACTGTCAACCCTGGAGATCAGAGGTTGAACCAAAGTACGAAGCTGGTCTTGACCATTCGCAACTACTTGCATCAGTTCCATAAAACGATCCATCCGTTCACGGAGCTCTTGAACATCTGACTGCACCTGGTCCATTATCCTTGTCTGATTAGCGCGAGTTGAGTAGCGGTGGATGAGTCTTTGATCAATCCTGGAGATCGAAAGCAGCTCGGAACCTGTGTACCTGTAAAACCTTGCAACATTAAAGGTTAGGAAAAGCAACAGAATGTATGTCATGCAAAATGCTTCATGCAGATGCATGCGTGCGTCTGTGCGCTTGAGAGATTCCCCCCGATCCTGGCGCCTTAGTACCAGTGCTGACAATAACAAGGAGGGGAATCTGGGCCCAATCATGGAAACAGCAATCTCACATATACACGGGAAGCCTATAGCATTGGTGATAGCCAACTCCGACACATCAGGGATCGAGAACTCGTACGCAATAGTCTTGCTGAGAGAGGCTGCAGTAATGCAATAAGAGGCGAGAGATCCTGGATCGGAGAAACGGTACCTGTCACAGACACACGCCAATGGAATGCGAATGATTATGCAAACTAATGCAAAATGCAGGCATGCAACAATATATCCAGGTGGCTGCTGTGGAGATTCGGTATCAACAGTCACTGATGAGAAGGAAACCCCGGTGTAAAACCACTGATCTGATCTGCTGAGAATAACCATCTGATAGGATCGAGATCAAAATTCTGCCCTGACAAGAATAAGTGCCTGATAATAAGGACCCCGGGATGTATGATCAGAAACGTCCGCTGATGAAGTCTTCAGACCCCAAATCAAAAATCTGCCCTCTCAAGAACAAATGCACAGCTGCTGATGAGATCTTCAGACCCCACTCAAAATCTGCTCTATCCGGAACAAACCACTGCTGATAATATGCTGACCAAAGCCTGCTCTATCGAGAACAGACAAACACCCGACGATAAAAATCTTCTGATCAAAAACTTGCTCTGTCAAGAACATATCTGCAACTGAGGACCCAACATAACTGATTCACTGTCAAGAAAACCAGGTTGTCTGGAGGTCAAAGTTTCCTGCAATATCCCAACCCCACTCACAGGTATGGACCTAATCCACGGACAAAGGTACAGCATCCTATGCGGTCATCAGCGTCACAGACTTTCATGAGTGACGATACGATTCCCAGAAGGAGTGGCATCGTCAAGTCATGAAGAGGCCTCTCTTAGCTGACTTCCAAATGATCGGTCCCCAGAGTCGACAATCCTCACGTCTGGACTCCCCTCAGATCCTCAGGACCAGAAAGGAGCACCTCTGCAAGAATCTCGTCTGAGCGCAGATTTTCGTAGGGAACTGTGCCTGCTTAGCAGACAGGTTCGTCTACTACTTCTCCGCAACTATATCTAGGTGTGTACTCAAGCCCAGGTCCGGCTTCTCACTCATAGTAACATCCCTCTCCCACAGCAGCACAGATAATCATATTGAACTGGAAATAAAATGCGGGAAATAAAATGCGGGAAGTAAAATGCGGGAAGTAAAAATGCGATAAATAAACGCAACCCAACAAGCAAACACACAAACGATAGGATTGACTCTCATAGGGAACCGAAGAACCAGAGATTCTGGGTGAGCTCCCCAGCAGAGTCGCCAGCTGTCGCTTGCGCGAAAATAAGGTGCCGGCATGACAGAAGAGTCGCCACCTTTCGTTATTTATCCCTCAGAGCGGGAAAGGAAACGATCGGAAAAACCTGACGAAAAAGGGTAAGACAAGGTCATCGCAACCATTGTCTGGGTTCGGGAGTCGGTTACGCAAGGGGAAGGTATTAGCACCCCTCACGTCCGTCGTACTCGACGGGATCCTCGCTTGTTTGTTTACTTGGACGGGTTGGTTATAATCTATCTACCTATCAAGGCTGGCTTAAAAAGAAAAGAAAAATGACTCGGCAAAGCATCACACTTTATGCCTACGTATTCTCATCAGAGAGTGAGAAATCAGAGTCAACGTAGTTCGGCCTACGAAGGGTTATGGGGGAAGGTAGCTCGCCAAGACATCGCCATCTTGTGCCTACGTACTCTCAACAGGCATGAGAGATCAGAGCTTACGTAGTTCGGGAAACTACGGGTTATCTCCTGAAAGAAGTGTTTTTTTATTGTGTTTGCGATCTCAACCGCACTAGAGACTATGACCTGAGAGTGAATGCGTCGCATGTCACCCAAAGGGTACCATACTAAACATCCATCCTCAGATGGCTTAAGGCTCGTAACGTACGAAAGAAATCATTCATGATTAATGTATTTTAAACTGCTTCGAGATGAGAAGAGAACAGGCCCAACTAGGAGGGAGACTATCGAGTCCTACTGTTGTCATGCCATGGATTCATCCTATGGTTGAGGTTTGAACAGGGAACTCCTAGATGTTGTCATGCATAGGTTTCAACCTAAAAGTCTATCATCAAATCCTCATCAGAGGAAATGAGAGTCCTAAGGGATCATGTCAATGATACACCAAAACAGACAAAAGCATCAGTTTTAACAGTAAAATGCATGCAATGCAAGTGAGGGAGGAAATGTGTGTGGGGCTTCAGCCTCCACAAGCTCGTCTCTACCTCAAGCCAGTCATGAAATAACAGTCACCATACTGAAATAAACAACATGCTATCAAGCAATATACAGATAAAAGAAGTGAAGTGCCATCAGGCAAACAAAACATGCTTGAGAAAGAATCATCTACTCTCTAATCCTAACCCTAACACAAAATCCTGATCAAATCTAATCAAAGCCCTAAAGCAAAACCCTAAACAAGAGAAGACAATCCCAGTCTTCAGGCTTCAGGACAAGCTTACCAAAGAAAGGGAGCTAAGTAAGCAGACTCATAGTGTCTTCCTCAGGAAAGCACTAGGAGGTGTATACTCAGGAGTCATATCCTATGTGGCTCAACCACTGTGATCAGTTTACATTCCTCCTCAGGAGAAACTAAACTCACAAGCAGGCTCCAACATCACTGGATATTTAGGAAATTCTATCTGAACTAGTGGAACTAAATGAACAGACTCATAGGACCTTCCTCAGGAAAGTACTAGGAGGCTTCCACTTAGGAGTTGTATCCCATGTGACTCAACAACTGTGATCAGTTTACATTCCTCCTCAGGAGAAATTAAACTCACAAGTTGGCTCCAACATCATTGGATACTTGAGAAATCCTAGATAAACTAATGGAACTAAGTGAATAGACCCATAGGACCTTCCTCAGGAAAGTATTAGGAGGCTTCCACTTAGGAGTTGTATCCCATGTGGCTCAACAACATGTGATCAGTTTACATTCCTCCTCAGGAGAAATTAAACTCACAAGTTGGCTCCAACATCATTGTATACTTAAGAAAGAGGTGAGAAGAAAGAATGAAAGTCATTCATAGTGCCTTCCTCAGGAAAGTACCATGAACTTCCTTCAAACTTCAGGATCTCAAACCTCACAGACAGGGAATAATCCAAGCTCTGGGTCTCTGAGTCTTGATCTTCAATCTTCTCTTCATCATGCTCTCCAACAAGATCTTCAAGACAACACAAACCCCATAACAAATTCCCCAAAACAACCCCCAGAGATGAACAGATAAACCACAGACAGACAAAACCATCAGGCAACTTCAGAAAATACCTAAAAATACTAACACAAGGGGAAAAATTCTACAAATTATTCACAAGGGTCTACAACATCTACCCATAACATCCACATATGCCCCTACCCAAGAATCAAGACAAAACCATTTAAAGAAAATGAATCTCCTTACATATGCACAACCTAAACCCTAATTAGGATACCCTAATGCTAACCTAATTAATCTAATCAAATTTTAATCTAAAAATCAATAATTAAATCCTATGAGGAACTATGATTCAATATCTAATTACACAAAAAAGAATGGATTAAAAATCCTAAGGGAAAGTCTAAAAAGAAATTCTACAAAATTGGATATCAAACTAAACATATTAAAAAGCTATTAAAATGAAAAATATACTAAAAATATGAAAAGAAAATAAAATGGAAATTTTATTTATTTATATTTTTCTAGACAAATTCATGGACACATAGAAAAAACAAGGATTAAAAAAATGTTTAATTTTCTATTTTTTATGAATTTTATAAATGCAAGACAATTAAATGGAATTAAAATACATAAAAGAATTCAATTAAAGGGGAGGGGGTGCAGATAGAAGGGCGCACCAGTTGTATTTCAAGTGGGCCAGAATAGGGGTGGTGTTAATAGAAATCTGAGCTAGGCCCACACGCGCTTCATTAAACAAAACGCCGCGTTTTGCTTATGGTTTTTCCCTCCGTTTTAAGTTCAAATGCTGGTCGTTAGATGAGGTGAATTGGTCAAGCCCTGGGACTAATCCAACGATGGACAGCCATCGTCCCCAAAATGCATTAGGGTTTTCAGGTTTCACGTGTTCATGCATGGATTTTCATCACCATCGTTCTCCTTTGCTTCTCAATGAAAATCAAAAGTTCCAAAAGCAAAGTTGATCTATTAATCCCCAGGAACACAACTATGCTCATATTTTCCATTGAATCTTCTTAAAACTCGCAAACAGAATGGATGAAGTTCTTGGTTCCACCATTTTCACTGATATCGATCATGAGGATTCTTAATTCTAATGGTGAAATTCTCTCTTACCCGTTACCCTGACTACAACAAACTATAGCACGTGCATTAACACTCCTAATCCAGCATTCTCTTGATCCTAACAGATTCTTGCACCTGCCATCAATCCTCACCAAACCCTCTGAAACTCTAGGGAACTAAACAACTATCCTAGCATGTTCATTCTATATCTACAAGCCAGTTAGAAAGCATATAAATTAGGAGATATATGGGGAAGAAAGAACCTGTTGAATGGTGATGGTGAGTGGTGCTATGAGTAGTTGCAGAGCTTGCAATTGATGCCAAACACTCCTCTAATGGAGAGGATCTTTCTGTTTGCAAAAGCTTTGAATAAGAAAGCTTGTGGTGGAAGAAATCCCAAGTTGCTTGATCTTGAAGGAAGCTCTTCAATGGCAATTCTTCTCTCTCTTTCTCCTCTGAATTCTTCAACATTCACCAACCCCCAATACCTTGTGGATCACTCTTCTTATAATGATTGATGGAAGCTCCTAGATCCTTCTAGAATGAGCTAGAAAAGTCTTGATTTTCTCATGTGATGATAAGTTGAAAATCCCATGCATCATGCCTTAAATCTTGCAAATTGGTGTCAAATTCTCCTTATGTGAGATATTGAGAAGGAATGTGTGAAAAACAAGCTCACCTTTGGCTTATGTTGAGCTTTGCAAGGGTGCCTTAATATGCAAGTTTCAATTTTCCAAAGCATGTCCCATTTTAAAGCCTCAAATGAAAATTCTATTTAAACCAATGTTCTAAAAATGATGTTTCCAATCAAAATGATATATTGGATGACCTATTTTGGATTCCTAGATCTTCCAAACCAATTTCCAATTTCAACTTTTTAAACTTATAAGCCATTTTTAGTTCAAAATTTACCAATCATGCAAATCCATGCTATGAGATTTTCCAACAATTCATGACCTTCTTTCTAGACTTAAAATGCCATTTTGAACAACTTTAA
The DNA here is from genome assembly GCA_963859935.3 of Lathyrus sativus. NCBI lineage: Eukaryota > Viridiplantae > Streptophyta > Magnoliopsida > Fabales > Fabaceae > Lathyrus > Lathyrus sativus. The sequence continues at coordinate 559,635,059 of OZ012736.1, forward strand.
TGTTTTGAGTTTTTCCATTTGAAGCTTGGAAGTAGGAGTTTTAGGCATTGGTTAAAATGACCTATAACTGACAAATGACCAAAATGCCCCTGTCTTGTTCAAACCATAAGTTGAGTTCCACAAATCCTATCAAGGACTTCTACCACTCAAATTAAAGCTAAGAAGATGCCCTCCAACATTCATGTTGACCAAGAGATCATAGGAATCATCCTACTAGGGCAAACGTTGTCTGCAAGTTGGGTGACTTTCAAAGGCCCAGATTCACACACCTCAGCTGACCTGTAATTTGTCAAAACCATAACTTGAGCTCTGCAACTCCTATCAAGGACTTCCACCACTAAAATTAAAGCTAGGAACAAGCCCTACAACATTCATGTTGTGGGGAAGATGAGATATCAATCACATCTTGAGCTAAAACTGCCTGGAAGATAGGGATCAAATTAGGGTTTTTTCACTGCCACTCCTCAGAAACCCTGACTTGAAACTTCTCAAACTCCTCAATCATGATGAGTTGGTCTAGGAATCACCTTTATAACATCTCTATGCATCATTCCATGATCTCATGGCCCTTGGATTGGGTCTCAACCTTCTCCAAATCTTCAGTTATCCTAGGGTTGACCCAGTCAAAACCCTAATTCTACCATTCATGGTTGAATCTTCTGAATTCTTGCATAATGACCTCTCTGGGCTTCATGATGGCTATCAAGACATCTCATAGGCTTTCTCAAAGCATCAAGTTCATTCTCAAAGTCTCAGAATCATCTGAGGAGCTCCCACAACTCTCAAGCTATGAAGCACACAACCCTGGTTTCAACCCACTTCCTCTGAGGACCTTTTGAACTGTCTGATGAAGGTATCAACTTTCAAACACTCAATGAATAAATAATTGTTGGTCAAATTTTGGGGTGCAACACAAGGAAAGACCATTTCCCTCTTCCTTTCATGGATCAAATGCTCGAGAGACTTTTCGATCAAGAATTATATTGTTTTTTGGATGGTTATTCGAGTTACAATCAAATTATTATGAATCCGAAGGACCATGAGAAAACTGCTTTCACTTGCCCTTATGGAATCTTCTCTTATTGGAGGATGTCGTTCAGGTTATGTAATGCGCCAACCACTTTTCAATGGTGTATGCAAGAAATATTTTTGGACTTGATTGAAAAGTCAATTGAGGTATTTATGGACGACTTCTCGGTTTTAAGACCATCGTTTGATCTTTGTTTGAAAAACTTGGATGTGGTATTGGAAAACTATGTGGAAACAACTTGGTTATTAGTTGGGAAAATGCAATTTCATGGTAACAGAAGGAATTGTGCTCGTCCACAAAGTTTCTTTGCGAGGCCTTGAATTTGATCAAGTCATAGTGGACATCATTGAAAATTTTCCACCCATTGAATGTGAAGGGTATAAGGAGCTTCCTTGGTCATGCGGGATTTTATCGGAGGTTCATCAAAGATTTCACAAAAATCGCAAAGCCTTTGAGAAACTTGCTCAACAAAGATAAGTCTTTTGAATTTGATGAGTCTTGCACGATAGATTTTAATTCTTTAAAGAAAAATTTGACCACCGCACCCATAATCATTGCTCCTAATTGGAAAATTGATTTTGAACTCATGTGTGATGCGAGTGATTATGCGGTTGGTGTGGTGCTTGGTCAAAGGAGGACAATTTTTTTCATGTTATACACTATGCGATTAAAGTTTTAAATGAAGCTCAAATAAATTATGCAACAACTGAAAATAAATATTCTCATGATAGTGTATGCATTGGAGAAATTTAGGTCTTACCTAATTGGTTCGAAATTTGTGGTTTACACGGACCATGCGGCGATTAAGTATTTTCTTACCAAGCCGGATTCGAAACAAATGCTAACTCGATGGGTCCTTTTGTTGCAAGAATTTGATTTAGAAATTCGCAACAAAAAGGGATCTGAGAATTTGGTGGCGGATCACTTATCCCTCCTTATTAATGTTGAGGTGACCAAGAATGGAAGAGAGGTCAAGGAAGAATATCCTGATGAAAAGTTGTTTATGGTGCAAGTTAGACCTTGGCTTTCCGACATGGCAAATCACAAAGCTGCCGGATTAATACCGGAAGGTCTAACTCGTAACCAGAAAAAGGAATTTTTGTTTGACGCTAAGTACTTTGTTTGGGATGAACCATATTTGTTTAAGTTTGATGTCGGTAACATTTTGAGAAGGTATGTGTCGAAAGAAGAAGCTAATAAAATTCTTTGGCATTGTCACAACTCTTCTTATGGAGGGCATTTTAATGGTTTGAGAACGACAACAAAATCCTTCGATCGGGCTTTTATTGTCCTTCTCTGTTTAAATATGTGCATTCGCATACCCAAAGTTGTGACAAGTGCCAAAGGAGTGGTGGAATTTCAAAACAGAATGAAATGCACAAAACATGCTAGAGATTGAGGTGTTTGACTGTTGGGGCATAAACTTTGTCGGCCCATTTCCATCACCGTTTTCTAAAGAATACATTTTGGTCGCGGTGGACTATGTGTCCAAATGGGTATAAGAGATAGCGTGTGCTAAAGCGGATGGAAAATTTGTGATAAATGTTTTAAAGAAAAACATTTTTTCTTGATTTGGTACTCTAAGAGTGTTGATAAGTGACATAGGATCTCACTTTTACAACACTCAGCCTGAAAAATATTTGGAGCAGTATGGTGTTGTCATACCCTAAATTTTGACCGTAAGATCCCACCTACTTTCGCGCGTTTTCTCTTTTTGTTATTTGACGTTTAATTTAATACCTATATTTTAACGGCTAACCAACTTGTTCAAGTGCATTGGTATCAAGGGGGTTTTGTTATAACCACAAAAGAGATTCAAAACATACCAATAACTCTACCTTCCCATGACCTTCATCCCACTCGTGTGTGATTTTCACATATACTAGATAGTATTGGACGTTCGCGTTAAAACTTTTTCTTCACTTCTTGAACTCACTCTTGTGCTAAATTTGGCCTGGATGGCTCTAGTTTTCGTGGCACGGATTTGTTATGATAAATGCTTCATGATTAGTTTATACTTGGAAGACTCAAGTCCTCAAAATGGCAATCAAGACTCCTTTACTGATTTACGAGTATCTTACAAGTACAACAAGAATACTCCTCAGGAATGTATTTCCCAGTGAGTTCATTACACAAGTTTATTTCCATCAAGTGGCATCTCTCCCGAGAAGTTCGGTGAAGTTTATTACAATTGATCTCTCTTTAACTGAGAAGACATATTTTACAAATCAACCGACTTACACATCTCTTCCGAAGATTCCCGGTGAAGCTTTACGATCTCCAGTACATTATGGGTTACTGCTAAAGTTCTACAATCTACAATGATATTTTAATCCCCTGTGAAGATGCTCTCACGAGTTTTCATCATTTCAAGAAACTAAGACCAGCCCATGGCATCCAGACCATGACGCTCGGGGAGGTTTATTTCAAGAAACTGAGACCAGCTCATGGCATCCAGACCATGACGCTCGGGGAGGTTTATTTCAAGAAACTGAAACCAGCTCATGGCACCTAGACCATGACGCTCGGGGAGGCTTATTTCAAGAAACTGAGACCAGCTTATGGCATCCAGACCATGATGCTCGGGGAGGTTTATTTCAAGAAACTGAGACCAGCTCATGGCATTCATACCATGATGCTCGAGGAGGTTTATTCTTTTCTACACGTTTCAATTGGAATACTCAAGTAAGAAACTGAGTTATTGATTCGGTCAAAAATTCATTTTGGTTATTACCGTCGTCTGGACCACCACATGTTGGTAGTAAATTATCCTTCGCTTACAAGTTTCTCTCCTGTTATTTAATTCTCCATGTCCTTGGCATATGTGCTATACTCTTATACTTCTGGAGATTTCCCGTTGCTGGTTGTTTCCTTTCCCCATGGAGTCTCGCTTTATTGAGCCCGTCTTCTTTCATTGCTCCTGTTCTTCCCGAGTGCTGTGTCTAGTTTTTTTTCCCTGTGGCATCTTTTCTCCACAGGACCCTCTGTCTTGCATTCTCATATCATTGCATGTCATTTGCATTCGGTGGCTTCTTAGGGCCAAAAATTCGTGCAATGTTTGTATTTAAGTCCCTCCTATCTCGTCGAGACGAAGATTTCAATCTCCATATCTCCAGATAGAAGAAACTTAAATAGGGTATCTGTCATACCCTAATTTTTGACCGTAAGATCCCACCTACTTTCACGCGTTTTCTCTTTTTGTTAATTGACGTTTAATTTAATACCTATATTTTAACGGCTAACCAACTTATGCAAGTGCAGCGGTATCAAGGGGGTTTTGTTATAACCACAAAACAGATTCAAAACATACCAATAACTCTACCTTCTCATGACCGTCATCCCACTCGCGTGTGATTTTCACATATACTAGATATCATTGGACGTCCGCGTTAAAAAATTTTCTTCACTTTGTGAACTCACTCTTGTGCTAAATTTGGCCCGGATGGCACTAGTTATCATGGCACGGATTTGTTATGATAAATGCTTCATGATTAGTTTATACTTGGAAGAATTAAGTCCTCAAAATGGCAATCAAGACTCCTTTACTGATTTACGAGTATCTTACAAGTGGGGAACAAAGTAGTAACTGATGAAATATCATTAACTCCAGAATTTAGTTACAATAGGAATTATAAGCTACCATTACAACCACAGGAAAAATTCAAAAACACCTAAAGCTTCATGATCATGTTGAATCCCATCACTTATTAAATTTACAAGTGCAACGTCTACAAGATTCTATATGCCAACCCATTCAAAGTATTGCAAGCTTCTTGCAAGATCTGCATCTTCAAAGCCTTCATAAAATCTCGAAAACCACCATATTAGACAAATTCTACAAAGTGTGTCTTTTGTTTTACAAGCAGTAATCGTGACTTTTACGTGAAGCTCACTTGAGGAGTCCTCTTGGGGAACACGCTTCCTTCACCAGCTGTTTTTTCCTCGATTTGAAGAATTTGCAACAAGGGAGAGTGGAACTTGACTAGTGCCTCTCTAATATTGTCGCGGGTCCCTGTCATTACGGCCATGCTCCTTCTATTCCTTTCCTGTTCTAAACAAAGACAAAGAAGATTTTATTAGGCATAAGATATTTCCAAGAAATCAGTAAGAAGAAGACTATAAATATTCACATATTCCCGTTTGAATTAGCCGAAGGTTTCATGAAACAGGAAAAGAGCATAACCGAAACTTCGCTTTATAGCCTTCCCCACAGTATATTCACCCGTAAGACTACAACAACCATTGCAGAAGTAGATTAAAAGTGATTTCAGCCCTCAGTTCAACTCATCTTTGGGCATAGGTTCAAGCGGCCGGAAGAGCAACAGAAACTGTCACCAACTTCTTACCGAGCATCGTCCCGTGGTCTAAAGAAATTGATCAGTAGGATCCTCCTTGAGTTGATGGAAAAGAACTTGAGAAAGTTACAAGAAATATCTTTGACGAATGTGTCCATTCAAAAACGTGAAGACCCACAAAAGCCTAAACTCGACTACCTGGAAAAACGGAGAAAAGTATAAGCAGCAGCAATCTACGACAAAACAGAAGTAGGACCGTGTTAGTTGTCATAACGCGAAAGTCATAAGCATGAGGAAGAAAAAGAAAAGCACATTATAGTATCAAGTTTTCGAAATCACGTATCAGCAGTTTAGACGGTTAGCAACAGGTTTTCCTTCTGATTTGAAGAATTCAGGGATAGAAAAGAGGGATTATAGTCAAGCATTAAATCAAATCAAGACTTACAAGTTTAAACATTGAGAGCACAACAGATATGGTTTTAGATGAGCACGATGGTGAAGCATCATAGCAGCAATCCCTGTCATGGCCTTGGTTTCATTGAGTTATGTGTTGCCCCCTCACAAACCGAACAGGTATTTAACCGAATTGAATCATGCACGTACCCTGCAACAGAAGAAGAACCTGTCATTAGAATCCAAATTCGCAGCACTTATCAGCCATAAATCAAAGTACAATTGACAATAATTATCAGCAACAATTATCTCCTTCCAAAACCAACTGATTACTGCCCTCAAGGTCTTAAACCACAGCCTCAGGAGATGTGTCACTTTCGATTAAATCAACGGCAAAGGTTGGGATGCAGTCTTGCTCTTTGAGACAATATTTACACTGCCATGGAACTAGCAGACACCCAATAACCATCCTTGAGCTAACTGACTCAAAGCTTTGAAGAAGACGGAAAAGCAGTTTCGCGGTAGCTAACCAATGTTAAACCTGTAACAGAAATAGATATGGGCACTAAAACAGATGGCTGAGAAACAAATGCTAACTATAATGGAAAACAAAGTTTCACGGAGATACCTGCTGCGAGATTCCAAGTCCGTTCCGAGGCTACCAGTCCACTACTTCCACCCATCCAAGTTGAAACTGAAAGACGAAACCAACAAACTCCATTGCAATAGGACGGTGAAGAAGAATCAAATTGATTTTTGCTTCAAGGATTTGCCCATTTCTTTCCAGATAAGTCTAACAGTCATCTCAACGTCAACATAAAGCCTGAATCTGACTTGTCTCTTCAAAGGAGCTTCATTAAGTCATGAGCCTTCTGACCTGGAAAACAAATCAGACAACAATTAAAACCTTCCAAAATAGGGTTAACAAGGCCTTAAACAAATTTCCGATCTCAAACAAACATGCTCGCACAGATTTGGAAGTAAATTAATCTTGGGTTAATTAACAAGATTGGGTGAAGGCTATGTAAAGGGGATTCAATAACATTCGGAAGAGCCAATGAAAAAACCCTAAGCGATCGTAATCAGAAGAAGAAGAGAGCTCATCTTTCCTCAAAAGCTTCACCAAAGACCGGCGCTTCTCCAAACCCGTGAATCGTCTCTCAACAGCTCCTTCGCGCACCGCCACAATAAGCCTCTGTCCGCTCCAAAACCTCAACCGCGCCGTCGAAGCCGCCAAACCCTTAAGCAAACTCTGTTGTCGCCATCGAGAACCTGTGAAGGAAACCATTTTGAATCGTGAGTATGCTTCGCTAACTTCTTAACCTTGCTTTTGTTTGATTTATGTAGAGAAGAATAAGTGGAGAAGAGAGCAAGACGGAGAGAGAAACGAGAAAGAAGTGAAGATGGCGATCAATGGCGGACAAGGGGAATTTATGAATTGGGGATTTATGTTTTCTTTATTATTTTGTTTATACTGTTGTAATCACATGTATGCGCACACACACACATACGATGCACCATCACCATTACCACCCACGGATCTCCAACGGATCTAATCCAACGATCCACCTCGCTAACCCACTATACACCCTCACGTTTGGCCATGCATACGAACCATCCTCCCTTAATTAACCATTAATCCCCTTTTAATCTACATTAATAATAACTAACTATCATTATAAAACCTTTAATTAACCCTTTTTAATCAATCATTAACTTTTATTTTATTTTATTAACCTAATTCATCTTTTTCTAATCAGCCACTTATTTATTTAATTAAAATGAATTAATAAACCTTTTTTAATTAAACTTATATTTCTAATCAATAAATTTTTTAACTAATCAATCATTTACCTAGTTAATCCCTCTTTTATTAATGATTTATTTATAATCATCACTCTTTTATTTAAAAGTAAAAAAAAAAAAACCATTTCATTTTTAAAATAACCTTTAAAACAAATAATAATAATAAACAATCTTTTTTTATTTGAATTAACTTTTATCTTTCATGATAATAACTAAAAAAACCACATATTTAATATATTAAATCTTTTTATTTAAAACCTTTTCTTTTAGATAAATCTAATTAATTCATAATCTAATCATTTTGTAATAATAATTTTATTAAAATTAAACCTTTCCTTTCTATTATTTAATAAGATAAATTGACCCCCTTTTAGATTCCTCTTAGTTAATTTATACTTAGAAATTAATTCACACCCAAAACTTTTTATTAAAATTAATATAATTAATACAACCTTTTTTTTATAAAATCAATCTCACCAAAGGATATAATATGACTCCTAAGTAAATTCAACTCTTTTCTCCTAAAATCAATTCAACTAAAATAAGATCAACTCCCATAAATCAATCGTGCACGCTTACGTTCCCGCATTGATTCCACTCACATATGCACCATTCACACACTTGTCTTAGCGCTTTCATGCGTTTGTGTATGCTTTTACTTTATCCGCCATTTATATTTATCGTCTTTTACCTTCCCGCAATTTATCTTATCGCATTGCATAAATGTCCAAAGGAAGAACTTGCGCGTAACGTAAAACTTGCGCGTATGCATGTCATTTGCATCATAATCCCCGTTGATCCTTGATCCCATTCAAGTCGATCTTTTAAGATAGATCATACCCATAGGAAGACCTTTGTCTTTTATTTTACAACTTAGACAAAAACAAATCAACTCAATCAAGCATTATTCAAACATATTAGAGAATAACATGTTAATCATCTTAAGCGAGATAAAACTTCTATCCCATAACAATTCAATCAATATGTAGGGACTTTTCTACTTAAGAGAGATAGAGGTGTACTTGTCAACAATCTGAGTACTTGAGCCCTCCTCTTAAGACGATGCAAAGACTATTTTCCTACGAAGTTGTGGCGGTTAAATTAAGTAATCTCCATTAAAATGACAACTCATCTTTTCTCCTAAAACCATTCAATCAACTACCCTTATCCTTTAAGAACTTTGACCATAGTCAAAGAACTCCTCAAACCCTTTAGGGGAACTACAGATACTCTGATTCCATTCCCGTCAGGATATGTAGGTACAAGATGTGACATCTTGGCGAGTATACTTAGAAATAAACCATTAGGTCTTTGACCATTAAGCATATAATCCTTAGCAATAAACAACATAAAACAAGAGGTTCCTGTAGAGTACTACAGAAACTTAGGATGCTAGCACCTTCCCTAAATTTAACCAACCCCCGAACTTATAACTCTCTAGCTTTTGCATTTGCATTGCTTTGTGGGTAATTCAATCTTTTTCCCTTACTTTGGACAAATAAAAGACCGGTTGTAATGAATTAAGATTCAAGCTAATCAATAGTTTGGTATCCGATTTTCACCGCGATAGGTGTCAAGCATAAATTTGCAACACCATACCATCCATAAGCAAATGGGAAAACAGAGGTATCAAATCGAAAAATCAAAAGGATTCTTGAGAAAAAGGTGTCAGCCTCTAGAAAAGATTGGGCAAATAAGCTTGATGATGCTTTGTAGGCCTACCGAACATCTTTCAAAGCTCCGATTGGTCTCACACCTTTCAAAATGGTCTATGGTAAAAAAATTCATCTACTGGTAGAGTTGAAACATAAGGCATTTTGGGCCTTAAAACTTTTTAATTTTGATCCAACTTTAAGCGGTGAAAAAAGGAAGGTACAACTGCATGAAATGGAAGAATTGCGCCTTCAAGCGTATGAATCCAACAAGTTGTACAAGGATAGAGTGAAAGCTTACCATGACAAAAAGATAGTGAGCAAATAATTTAAGGAATGGGAGTTGGTCTTATTGTTTAATTCGCGATTGAAACTGTTCCCTAGAAAGTTGAAATCCAAATGATTCAGTCCACTCCGAATTAAGGAGATCAAATACTATGGGGTGATTGTAATTGAAGACACTCTGTCGAACGAGAGTTGGACTGTAAATGGTCAGATACTAAAGATTTATCTTGGTGAAGATTTCGAGAAAAATATAGCCACAGTGCCTTTTTGTGATCCTTGAGGTCACATTGGACCATCGAGCTCAAATGACATTAAACAAAGCGCTAGTTGGGAGGTACCCTAACATTGTAAGTATTCATGTAATTTTACTGCTTTGATAGTGTAATATAGGTGAACCTGGGGCGAATGTTCACTAGGATGTTTGCAAAGAAAATGGAGCGAGACAGAGAAAATTTCAGGTTTTGTTGCCACATCACTTAAGTAGAATTTTGGGGTGGGCCAAAGAAGCGTAGGCCCAGCACCCACTTTTCATATTTTGTGGGGGTAAACCTACCCCATTTCCTTTTTTGCCTTCACTTGTACATCTTGTCTCTCTACTTCTCACAAAGCACACCACACACGACGTTTCTCCATTGTAACCGTAGAAGGAGTTCTATATTCACTCCCTTATTCTTGTAAACAACTTGTTGTTAGGGTTTGCTTGAGAAAATGATAGAACTTTCTCCTAAGTTATGTGACTCTATGCATGTTCTATATTGTTGATTTATATTATTTTGCATGTGAGTTCTGAATAAGAAGTTTGAAAGTTGAGTTTGTTTAGGTTAAAGTTGTATTGAAATAGAATGAAATATTGTGAAATCTTAAGCTTTAACTTGAAAAATTGTGTGGTAGGTGTTGTTTCTTGATACTTGTTATGTACCATGATTAGAAAAGACAAAATGTAGGAATTTGGCTATGTTTCTGAATTTATTGGTTGTAGGCAGAATTTGCAATTTTGGAATTCGCAGGGTTTGCCTTGAGTTTGCAGAGAGAACCTGGGGCGAGTATTCGCCATGGCTTCGCTTGGTGAACATGGAAGAATTTTTAAAATCTTTGTGGTGCTGAGATTCTTTTTCTGATTCTTTGTGTTTTTCTTCCTCACTAATATCTCTTGTGTTTGGTTGGATGGTTTTGTTTTGTGAATGTGCAGATGGCACCTCCAAAGACAATTTCGTTAAAGAAAAGAAAGGTCGGAAGTTCATCCCGTCGGCAGCCAATCCAATATGATACTAACAGGTTCAGAGGAGCTAAGCAAGCTACTCATTATCTTGCTCTAGAGAAGAGAAACATCTTTCCGGAAAAGAGGTTCAACCTCGACCTTCAAGGTTCCTACCGGGCGGTAGAAGGAATCCTTCATAGCAAAAAGTGGGACAAGTTGATAGCGCCTTATGACAGTTACAATGTAGAGCTCGTAAGGGAGTTCTACGCCAATGCACTTCCAGATGACGATGAGGCGTTTACTTGGGCTACTATGGTTTGTGGAAGAGAGGTAAAATTTGACAGGGACACCATTAATATTATTTTAGACGCGCCTCTCTCATTGGGGGAGGATGAAATTGATGAGTATCATCAAACTTTGAGGCTTCATAGTGACATGAATGTTATTTCTAGTGCATTGTTGATTGAGGGAAAATCGGTGGAGTTAAACTCGTCTGGGGTTGCTAGAAGATACCATAGGGAGGACATATGACCTTTAGCTCATCTGGTACTTCTCTTGGTGTTTACTAACATCAAGCCAAAGTCGCACACCTCCACTGTGCTCATTTCGGTTGTGCACTTAGTTCACATTATTTTAACTAATATTCAGATTGATGTAGCTAGAATCATTGCTGATGAGATGCATGCTGTTATGGAGAGTGGACTTGGTTCAGGGTCGCAGAAAAACTTTCCCCTTGGTCTTTCCATGTCTGATTATGGTTTTATGTGTGCATGCGAGGGTTAAGTTACTCTCCCGTCGTTAGGTGACAATTTCGATTATGGAGATGGTGATGATGAGGATGGTTTTGGAGATGAGAATGATGATGAGGATGGTTTTGGAGATGAGGATGATGATGAGGATGGTTTTGAAGCTGGTTCTGAGGAGGTTTATGTTTTTGAAGAGGAGGTTGATGTAGAGGAAGAGACTGAGTCCGATGAGAACTAGTTTTTGTTATTGGATATTTTGAGCATGATCTTAGGCGACTTACTTTGGTTCTACAAAGTGAACTTTTCTGTTAGCATTAGATTATTGCTATTTATGTTTATATTCATTGTATTCCATTTTGATGTACAATATCCACTTGGTGTATTTTTATGAATTATGTTGTTGTATGTACCACTTTTGGGTACTAATACTTTTGTTGGTGTTTTTACACCATTAGCATTTTAGTGTTATTATCAATTGAATTCTTCAGTTCACGAATGTCCAATTTTCGTTTTCTTTACTTTTATTTTTATTTTATTATGTTGTTTAAGATTTGAATTCTTCAGTTTACGAATGTTCAACTCTTGTAGTTTATTGTTGATATGCTTTCTTCGAATTTAATGTTTCCTTTTGTGGTGTTGAAATGTGAGACCTTCTAGATTGGTTGATATTTTCTAAAAGTATCCCATGAAGATTCTCCCAAGTTTGGATGGTGATGATAGTATTTGATGATGTAAGTGTGGGCAAGGTACATGGTTACCTCTTTCTAGTATGCTAGAATGTTTAAGAATTCTTTTCTTTGTGCAAATGTAATTTTATTTCGCTTTTGCAACTTTGTTTGAATGCTTGTATCACTTAGGTCCAATAGCCACAAGTTTGTGAGAAACCTCCATTGTTTACCAAATGCATAGGATGACTGATAAATTTTGTTGAATACATTTGATTCATGCTTAATCTTGTGATTACTTTGATATTGTGGAAGCATTAAAAATGATTAAGGAATTTGTTGTTATTGAGCACAACCATATCCAAAAATGAATTACCCGTGAGTAGTGAGAATTTGCTAACCCCTTTGAGCTTAATAATTAGATCCTAGTTAGTGATGAACTTGGTTTGTACACAATTTGAAAGATATTTCATCATTACATTGTGTAGGATTCTAAATTTTCTTTCTTGAACATTTGAATTTGTGCTAAATTGTCTTCCTTGCCATAAAAAATCAAGGAACATTCACTTGAGATTTGGTTGAAACTAAGTTGGGGAGAGTGAAACAAAAAGTGGTAGGTTGCTAAAAGTTTTGAAAAAAATTCAAGCAAGCATGAAAAGAAAATGTCAATATGAATGTGAAAAACAAAAGAAAAAGAATGTTTTTTTGGAAGAACAAAAAATTAGAGAAGAAATAATATGCAAAAAGGAAGTTTGGAAAGGGTACGCAATAGAGAAAAGAAATTGGTGGATGAAGTTGTGATGTGTAAATACCATGTATAATGAATATTTCTTTTGTGTGGCAACTTCGATTCAATAGACTAAGAAATGACCCTTTGTTGTGGAACCTGGCCAAGCTACAACCTTCCAAGTCCTTAGTGATATTCTTGCTTCCATAATTTCTTTGATGATTGTTTAGATGAATGTATGATTTATGTTGTATTTGCATCATTTGTAAGGTGAGTGAAATTGACCTGCAGTTGCAAGCACGTATTTCCTTCAATTTGTATTCGAAAAGGAGTGGTAGAGTGATTCAAGCATGAGAATTTAGTAGTTACGTGAAGTATTGCATGATATTTATGGCGAAGTAGCAGCGAAGAGCCAACGAACCATTCCACACCTAAACTAGTAGCTAAAAGACCCTAAGTTTGTTGTGCAAACTTGCAGGCGAGGTAGGTCGCAGTGTGAAAAACTGCTCGCACAACGAACTTTATATATTTCTCAGGGGCAGTTTCACTGTTCAATGGCACTTTAGGTTCCAAAAAGGGGGTTCGTTGGGCGAAGAAACCATTCGCAATGCGAACTTGTCAGATTCTGAAAGTACTATATAAGTACTTGTCACTATTTTTGGGGATCATAACCCACTTTTACACACAAGAACTTCGTTTTCTCATATTTCTTCACCAAAAGGTAATATTTTGCAAATAGAAGCTGGATTCGCATCCGAGTTCGATTCTTCAACATGGATGCTCATTCATCTCTTTCCAAAACTTGTAAAACAAGCTACCATGGTTATGGGCAACTAATTTCCTTTGTGCCAAGATTAGAGGTAGTTAACCTTAATATTATGTATTTCTTTGATCTTTTGTATGTGAATAAGGTTGATGATCAATATATGTTGAAGACATTTGCTTCTAGTGTGTTATTTATGATTTGGTTTACTCTAGACATAGATTTTCCAAGTCTTGACCTAATTTCTTCATTTATTAACAAACAAACTCTAGACATAGATTTGGAAGTTAATATTTACTTTGTATCGATCTTTACAATTATTGTTGCAGTTTTTACTTCGAGAGATTATCTAGCGATTAAAAACAATAATACTCATGAAACCGCTTAGAGATAAACTGATTCGCAAGGATACGTGATTGTATTGATCGAAACTACGTTCACATGCTTGATTAATCGGATATGTAAGAAAGGGGTTAACGAGATCTAATCTTGGCATGATTTTCTTAAAAGTTAAACATATTTCTCTATTTTACATCTTTGCAACCAAACTTATGTTTCAAAACAAGAAAATTGTGAAAACCCCCCTTTTCTTAGAACTTTAAATTATTGAACAACAAGTTTTTAGATATCGGAGCAATCCATGCGGATACGATAAAACAACCACCTAAAACACGTTTCAACAGTAGCCAATTTCCCAATTGAGTCAATAAATGAGCTTCTTCCTCTTTTTATTTAGTTCACACCGATGTTTGGGGTCCCTCATGTAATGTCTCTACTCTTGAGTTTAGGTATTTTGTCACCTCTATTGATGATTTTTCACGTTGCACGTGATTATTAGTGAAGAATAGATCTGAATAATTTTCTTTTTTTGAACAATTTTATCAAGAAATAAGAACTCAATTCAGTGTGTTTATCCCAAAAATTTCAAAATTTCATGTCACACAATGGTATTCTCCATCAAACATATTTCCCTCATACACCTCAACAAAATGGGGTAGCCGAATGCTAAAATTGATAACTCGTAGAAACCACTCGGGCCCTACTTCTCCATGGTAATGTTTCACTTCAGTTCTTGGGGGATGCTATGCTAATGGAATGTTACCTTATAAATCACATGCCCTCATCTGTCTTTAACAATCAAATTCCTCATTCAATCCTTTTTCCCAATTCCCCACTTCACCCAATTCCTCCTTGAGTCTTCAGGTCTACATATTTTATACACAATCTCTCTCCTGGTCTCGATAAACTATCAATTCAATCAATAAAGTGTGTCTTTCTTAATTATCACCAATCTCAAAAAGGTTATCGTTGTTATTTACATACTCTATAACGATACCTCATATAGGCCGATGTAACCTTCTTCGAGTCTATTCCATATTTCAGGTCCATCCAAGCAACTCCGAAACCCCTTCAAGAAAGTACTCCCACACCTCTTCCTGAAAGTCCCATCTGCCATTGTCCCTTATCATTTTAGGGAACCTGACCCACTAGATACCTCTACAGTTGACCCCCCCCCCCCCCCCCCCACTTCTTGCCCACTTCAAACACATCATCATCGCCAACCAACATTTGTCGTACCTGTCCTTAAGGTCATTGCAGACTTTTCTCCAACGCTCTCGCCATCACCAGATTTGATCTTGCAACCTGAGTCTGGTCTTTCGATTACCTTTCAAAAAGGTATACGTAAAACATGAAATCCTTTTCCAATTTATATTGATTTATGTTATCATCTTCTTTCCCCTTTGCAAAGCCCCATAACTAATTATATATGTAACAAGTTTGGTGCATTGACTTATATTCTCAAGCTTGAGGGGGAGTGTTGATATTTGTAAATATATTGTGCTAATAATATTTGTATATAGAATAGTCCTACATTGACTATATCATGTAATTAGCTGTAATCTCTCTCTATATAATAATATCTTCGTAGTGCTTTTCAAAACACACGTTTTATTCAAATGTCTCTTAGTCTCTTGTATTTCAACAATTTTGGAGTAAACCTTTTAAAATTGGTTTTAACCACTCCCTTTTATAGACTATTTTTACACCAATATTCTCTCCCAACAATTAGCCTCAGAGCTAATCTTTTGGTCAAGTTTCATGACTTCAAAATTAAGGATATTTGTAAAGATGATTTGAAGGGTGCGTATAATAGAGCCCCCAACTTCAAAGGTGAAAATTCTGTGTATTAGAAAGAAAATATATATGTTCACTTAATGTCACTTAATCAAATGCTTTAGGTTGCTATCTAAGACGATCCTTTTGTTCCAAAAACCATTGTTGATGGTATTTAAATTTTAAAACCCCCAAATGATTGGAATCATGAGGAAACTAAGAAAACTTTTTATGATTTGAAAGTGAGGTATATACTAATTTCTTCCTTAAGCGCTAGTGTATATTATACAATTTTGCATTGTAAGATAGCTCAAACAATGTGGAAAGCACTTTAGGTACTTAATGAGGGTGTTGAAGATATGAAGCAATATAAGATTAATATGTTGATAAAAGAATAAGAGTTTTTTGTATGAAACCCGTTGAAACTATGGAATC
Source organism: Lathyrus sativus (assembly GCA_963859935.3). Lineage (NCBI taxonomy): Eukaryota > Viridiplantae > Streptophyta > Magnoliopsida > Fabales > Fabaceae > Lathyrus > Lathyrus sativus. Next base: position 559,651,169 of record OZ012736.1, read on the forward strand.
CATGTAGATGCGCTTTATTTATATAATCAATAAATTAGAAAGTTTAGGAAAGACTTCAGCTAATTAGGATGTGATAACAAAGTGTTAAAATCTATGTGCAGGAAATGATAATCAAAAGTAACAATCATTAACAAGTCACGTAACTTGAAGACTTTGGATATTTTAACTTAGTTTGAAAAACTTTCAGAATATCAGCAAATCTTTAAAGTGTGAAGCATCTGAAGCTAATTTGGAAAAGAAAAAAAAGGAAAAATAAAATAAGAGAAACATATCCTTGAAGACCTCCACTTTCAAGGTATCGTAAAGGATGATGATGATAATTCAAATGAAAATTCTTCGAAAGATGAAGAGATGGATTTGTTTGCTCATCATTACAACAAGTATATGAAAAGAAATGGTCTAAAACACTCAAAGAAAAACTTGGTAAAATTTAGAAAAGTCAACTCACCAATGAAATGGTAATACAACAAGAAGGAAGAAATAAAAAAAATCATGCTTTGAGTGTGATAAATATGGTCATTATAGAGCCGATTGTCCAAGCTTGTGGAAGCATACAATCAAGAGTTCCACTAGTCCAAGATCGAAGGCAAATAACATAGGGAATAAATTCTTGGGATGAAGATTAAGAGTCATCATCTTCCAATTCAAATTCAAGCAAATAATTAGTTAATCTTTGTTTAATGGCAAAACACAAGCAGAGAGACTTGGAAGTAAGTGATTCCAACTCACACCTTTTACCAAAGGCATTTCATGATATGCATGATGATGCTATAAAATCTTTTAAGAATATTTCTTCTCAAAAAGGAAATGATTTTAAAACTCGAGGAAGACATTTTGAAACTTAAAAATGCTTTAGAATAAAAGAAGATCATGCATATCTTGCTCATGACCAAGTTTGAGTGTCTAAAACTCTTGTAGTAAAGGTTGATCTAGTAGAGTGCGATAAGTGTCTTATATTGAAATTTGAAATTGAATCTCAAAGGACAACTAACACATTTCCACAACTCAACTAGTATGAATTCTATAAGTTCAAGTGATGAAAGGAACGATTTTAAAAGGAGCACCTTTATCACTAGAAAAAATATAAGTAATCATTCTACTAAAACTGTGTGTCGTTATTGTGGGAGAAAGGTTATACGAGGATCAAATGTCACATGAGGAATGTCAAAGTTCCAAGTAGTATTAATACTTGGGTTCCTAAATATCTTAGTGTTAACCCTAAAAGATCCAACACAAACTGGATACCTATTTCATTTCATTGGTATCTATTATAGGAGTGTATAAGAATCATAAACATGATAAGTATTTCTTGTTGATGAATCCTCAATAAAAGTGAAGAAAGATACATTCAATCATATTTTTGTTTGTATTGTGTTTTTCCTATATAAGTTTTGTTGCTTGCTAATTTTACTTATGTAGCAAGTTAAGTTCTAGGTCATTGTGATTTGTATGATCATATGTGATTTATTGTTTGCTATATGTGACCAGTGGATTATGCTATTTGTGCATGATATATCTCTATGCATCAAGATGTTTGCATAATTTTCATCTACATTAAATAATTTTGTTTCCATTAAAATCATATTTTTTGGAGTACGGTAAAGAAGCAACCAACAAAACTGTTGAATAGCTCTGTCAGAGAGAGAGAGAGAGAGAGAGAGAGAGAGAGAGAGAGAGAGAGAGAGAGAGAGAGAGAGAGAGAGCTGTCTTTCGCAAAGGTGATATCTAATTTAGGGATGACAATGGACGGGGTACTATAATACCTGTCCCCAAGCCCGTGATTTAAAAATTTTCTCATACCCGAGCTCATACCTGCGTGAGCAACAACATTTATACATGTCCCTGTACCCTATGGGTACCTAAGTACCCATACCCATACACGTTTACCTGCATTTCTAATAAAAAATGATTGATCAATTATAATTTATCATGTCCTTTTAATTTTTAACAACATTTAAAAAAATTGTGGATGTTATTGTTGAGTTAAGAAATAAACAAACATTTATATTAAAATGTGTAGAAATTTAATAGTGATGTATTTAATAAAATTGTTAGATTAACATATGTACATAATAATGAAGATAAAAATATATATCGCGTGAGCATGAGGCAGCTTGAATACTAAGATACACGTATATGCACTCATACCCATTTATTTTAGTGGATAATTGCTCATATATGTAACTATTTTACAGATTTTTACCCTGTCTAAACAAATTTTACAAATACCTTCTAGAAATTGACATAATTGCCATCTCTAATCTAAATCAAACAAAAAATCATCGTAAAAACAAGTTCTTCATATTTAATTATGTGATATTCTATAAAGAGTTGCTTCTAAAAAGTCTCCTCCGCTTGTTACATTTTTTTTCTTTTTAACTGTATATTTTTTTTTCTTATGGATTGGATTCTAGTTTGGTTCCCCAACTTAACATCTATATCTTGTATTGTAGATTAGTTTGTTCATTGTTTGTGACTTATTGGAAAAAAAAATCTTTAATTTTAATAATGAAATAAAATTATCAACATATTGTATAATTTCTATATAATGCGTAGGGGATACTAGATTTGCAAGTTTATAAAAATATTATTTATATTTTTACAAAATTTGTTACTCAATTGAATAAATTAAATAATTTAGTTTTGGTTTATCACATTTCAAAATTAAAATTTTTGAAAATATTTATAAAGTTGTTAAAACATATATCTTGATCAAATAATTTTTTAATATAAATACAAAAAATTACAACTGAGCATGAATTTAATAATAAAGATAATATTATTATTTTAGAAATACAATACAACAAAAATAAAATATATAAAACTACATAGTAGCTATAAATATATCATAAAGAGTATTGCAGAAAATTCAACGTGCTTCCAACAGTGGGTAGATATGAATAATGTATAGAGAGAAGCGAGGGTTATAGAAGTAAAATATATGGGAAAAATGAAAAACGCTAGAAGGAGGGGTTGAACCTCCGACCTTGTGGTTAACAGCCACACGCTCTAACCAACTGAGCTATTCCAGCTTCGTTGGGTATACAACTCTGACGTCTTTATTTATATACATGATACTCGTAACGATATATGTAAACGATACAAATCACATTACACGCGCAGGAGCGCAATCAATGAAACCAGCAATCGATGACGCAGCATGCTTCAATCACAACATTAATTCAAACACAGTTTTAAACTTTTAATACTTCAAATCCTTTTCTTGGGCTATTATTTAAAATATTATTCTTGGCCCCATACTCCTCCCAATAATAACATTTTTTTCCAATTTTATTTTAAACAAAACATGTTAGAAATAAAGTAATTATTTTTTTTGAAAATATTTTTGTTGAATAAAAATATCCTTTTCATAAATGTTTCTAAGAAATAATTTGATGAAATTTTGGAATCTAAGGCTCCAAACTTGAAGTTTTCTTAAACAATATTGGAATCTAATTAAGACTCCATTTCAAATATAAATTTTTTAAACAATACTGGGATCTAAGACCTATCCTTCAAAAAAAAAAAGAATATTAAAAACACAAAATTTGTATAAAATAATTTATGATTTAAACAATCTTTTAGAGAGTTGTGGGTAACATCCATAAAGTTGTGTGCTTCGTCATGAGTAGGAGAAATATCACTAATTGATTTACTTCTGTCTGATGGTATAGAGGTGATGTCGTCAGCATTTATGGGCTTACTAACTTCACCTATAGCAGGCTCGTATGCATTTGTGTATTGAATATGTGAGTTGGTAGTTGGTGTAGGCCTAGCAGTCGAATCTACTTCGGCTTGCACCTTAGGTTGTTCCTGCAAAATAAATATCTAATTAGCATATTCTTAAAGCAAGGGACTAGAGAACTAAAAAGAAGGTATTGTTACCTGCAAGTATCACCATTAGGAATTAAGTTGGTGCTTTCGTTCGACGCTAGCTTCTTTGTTGCTGGAGTAGTTTTCGCTACAGTAATGGTAGTGGCTTTCTTCCCTTTCTTAATTTTGGCAACAGGGGCCACTTTAGGGCCGATAGGAATTCTCCTCGTCCCAATACCTCTACTATTCTTCTTTTGGGGAATGTGTTCCGGGGAAAGATTTTATGCGTTAGCAGGATCAACAGTCGCACCTTCAGAAGCACCCTCGCCAGTTTGATTTTCACCCTGAAAGAGACAAAGTGTTAAGAGTAGGAGACGAGCATAAGACATAAGCAATCTATCAGTACTTTCTATGGCGATCATGTTTTATACCTGAGCAGAGTTTAACGAAGTTCCCTCATCAGCTTATTGAAGAAGAGCTTCAGCCCTCACGTTTTCCCGAGTTCTCTTCTTAAAAGCGACAATTTTTTTTATTGAAATAAGGCAATATTAAAGAACCCATAAGCAGTAGCATGAGCCAATGTGTAGGCATGAGGAACATGATCCTTGGACAAAGCGGTTTTGGTGGAGGAAGCCATTTTTAGAGGTCTGAGAAATGGGAGAAAGCTTGAAAAAAGTTTGTATGGAAGTTCTTCGTGAAGAAAGAAGATGAAGAAAAAGTTGAAATGTTGAAGTTGCCCTATTTATAGAGGAATGAGAGAAGTTTATCAGTTTCTTTCTACTGAGTAGGCAAAGTAAGTGGGGTGATGTGCCACTGAAACTGGAACGGATTTTGGGAAAGGTGGTACTTTATAGACCTTGCCTTACCCTATATAGTTGGTGATATGAGGATGAGAGTATGAGAAATTGGAAAAAACATGGGTTTAAGGTGATGCTTTAGAAGAAAGTCGTGATCACCATGACGTCACCCCATTAGGTGAACAGTTTACCTAAGAAGAGTAAAAAATTCCCATATCTCATTTGAGATGTCGAAAGAGGCATTTTTAGGGGGAAATTTGTTAGCTGGAATTTTTGACCAAAGAAGAAAACCCAGCCAACGAGTGTGACGCATGTGAAAGTTATGGTTCGCCCATAGCTTGGACTTATAAAAATATTAGTGTTGTTGAGGAGTCTTCGACACCTATCCCTTCGACTAGTTGGACATGGCGTCGCAATAAAGGTGGCCGAAGAGGCGATTATTTGGGTGCGATTATATCACGTTTAAACTTCAGATAACTGCCTAAGTTCTTATCTCAAAAGAGACACGTGGAGACCGAAAAACGAAGATTTACATGCAACATTACACATGGTATGCTAGAGGGAAGAGAACGTTATATGGTGGTTATTGTAGATTTGTATATATAGTAGTTCATTTGATTGAATTAGGGGTGTTCATTGTTTTACAAAATTATCACTAAACAAACTCAAAGTATCAAGTGTAAGAAAAATGAGAGAATGGTTGAAAATATGTAAGCGTGATGAAACACCATTATTTTATCTTTCATGCAAAGATTTTAAGATTCAACAAATTCATTAATCTTAGTTTATATTTCGTTACTTTCCATTGTCATTTTCCAGTTCTTTTTTGTCTTTATTTTCGAGTTAGCTGAATACTTGTTGTTTTCATTTTTAAATATTCTTGTAAGAAGTTTTGAACAATTGATCCCATGTAAATTTATCAAACAAATAGCAATCTTAAGCATTATGTCCTAGGATTCACTAGTTGATTCTGCAAGTAAACTATAAGTTTGAAGATCAGTGATTGTTTGCGATTTTTCCAGGGTAAACACTCCTGTAAAAAAATTCTTCAACCATAGTAACTCTTTGCATACTTCGGTAATTGCAACGAACTCAGCCTCTATAGTAGATAATGCTACCCACTTTTGCAATTTGGACTGCCAAGCAACAATTCCCCCTGCAAATTTAATCATGTAGCCCGAAGTGGACTTTCTGGAATTAATGTCTCCAGCCATATCAGAGTCAGAGTACCCCACTAGAGTAGGCTTATCTCCTCCAAAACAAAGCCTCATATAAGTAGTACCACGAAGATACCTTAGAAGTCATTTTACAACATTTGAATGATCTCTATCTAGTCTTGTACACACCAATGCATACATCAAACTATCCACATCAGACGCATAAGGGACACGTTTCATATCAAACGCTTCATCTTCACTTGAAGGACGTTGATTAGAACTCAAATTGAAATGAATAGCGAGAGGAGTGCTTACCGCCTTAGAACTTTCCTGAAATTCTAGTATGCAGATCTTAGATGTCCTGAGAGATGTCGAGACACTTGATCTTTGCTAAGAAAAATGACAAGAAGCAGCACAATGACAACTTACAGAAAGTTAACAAACACACAACAATTGTTAATCATTTTCGGTGAACAACAACACCTACGTCTGGGGGCTACCAAGCCAGGAATGAAATCCACTAGATAGTATTAATTCTAAGCTAAACAACCTTCATTTTATAACTTATCACTTAATCATTACTCGTGCTTAATTTCTACCTAAGACTCTTCCTAGGTATGAGACCTTTCTCAATTCCCTTTCAATCATAGCAGTGATAGAAATTACAGCACAATGTAAACAGTCCAGCTCAAGTATCAACACGACACAAGAGAGGCTCACAAAAATACAAACCCTAGTACACACTAAGCAACAATGTATGTTCCACACTTTTCTTAGGTTAAATCCGTCCTATTTATAACCATAGACAAGACTGAATTTGGGCTTTAAAAATGCAGCAATTCTGTTACACCGAATCTGTTACTGATTCTCCAAAAGAATAGTTTCTTCAATCCAAAGTTTCCTAAAGTGACTCCTCACTTAGAAAAAGACATATTCAAATTCCTAAAGAATATCTGATTCCTCAATCTTGAACGCCACCTAGGATTATCAAGTATTCCCAGAATAATCTCAAATTTAGAAGTAAAATATCATAAACAAAAACTAAGAAGTAATAGACAAATATGTCTAATCATCATGATAAGACATCTCGTCTAACATCTTGATCTTCACTTAGTTCTTCATGTTAGGACATCTTGTCCAACATCTAATAGTCAAGTTAGTTTTATCAAATTTGATGCCAACCTCAAAAGCTTGGACTCATCATTTCCATTTTGAATCTTTGCAACACTTTTTTGATATAATTTTCTTGTGACATCCAAAGTTTCTTCTCTTTTCTGTCACACATGATTCTAATGCCAAGAATTTGTTTAGCTGCTCCCATGTCTTTCATGGAAAATAACTTTCCCAATTTCTTCTTTAACATGTTAATTTTAGAAATAATTTTCTCTACAATAATTATATCATCAACATATAACAATAGGATAATGAAGGCATCGTTAGAAAAATTTCTAACAAAGATGAAATAATCTGAAGTAGTCTTCTGGTATCCTTGATCATACATAACAGACTCAAACTTCTTATACCACTGCCTTGGAGCTTGCTTCAAGCCATATAAACTTTTTCTCAATCTACACACATGATCTTCTTTACCTCCAAATCACCATGAAGGAAATTCGTTTTCACATCCATTTGCTCAACCTCTAAATCAAGAGTAGCAGCCAAACTCAACATGGTTCTAATTGATAACATATTTACAACAAATGAGAAAATATCATTAAAATCAACACCCTTTATTTGACGGAAACCTTTCACCACTAATCTACCTTTATATCTTGGAAACTTAGAGTTATTATCATGTTTAACTCTATAAATCATATGTTTTCCAAAGCCCTTTTGCCTTTAAGCAGCTTCACTAAATCATAAGTGTGATTGCCATGCAATGATTTCATCTCATCATGCATTGAATCCATCCACTTTTGATTTTCATCAGTTTCCATGGTCTCTTGAAAACACTTGATTCACCCTCGTCAATCAAGGTCACATACTCATCAAAATTATACCTTGTAAAATGTTGTCTCTGCCTGTTAGACCTCCTAGGTTGAACTTAAGATAATTCTGGAGTTTCACCAAGATTCTCATCTTATGACAAATTGCTCTCCCCTTCACCAACATTAGTTGGAATTTTTACCTCATCTCCAATTTGTTTATCATTAACATAATCATATGGCTCACCATTGTGATCATGACCACCAATAGCATCCAGATTATGACTAGGTAACTGAACTGGATCAACATTATACAAACTGATATCTTTCTTGGGGTGTATCCTTCTCTACCTTATCAATATCTTCAATAGTTTGGTCTTCCATAAACACCATATCACGGCTTCGAATGAGCTTCTTCCCTATGGGATCATACAACCTGTATCCAAACTCATCTTGCCCATAGCCGATAAAGATATGTTGTTTTGACTTTGCATCCAACTTGGATCTTTCATCCTTTGGAATATGCATAAAAGCCTCACAACCAAAGACTCTCAAATGATCATACTTGACATTCTTTCCAAACCAAATTTTGCCGAGAACTTCATTGGTTAAAGCAACAGTAAGAGTGAGATTAAGAACGTGCATTGTCGTGTAAAGTGCCTCGTCCCAATAATGATTGGGCAACTTAGCTTCAGAGAGCATACACCTTACTCTCTCAATTAGTGTTCGATTCATCCTCTCTACTAAACCATTCAATTGAGAAGTTTTAGGAGGAGTCTTTTAATGTGAAATACCATACCGCTTGTGATAAGAATCAAATGGTCCATAATGCTCTCTACCATTGTTTGAACGAATATATTTCAGCTTCTTGCATATCTGCCTCTCAACCAAAGCATGGAGTTCTTTGAACTTTTCCAAAACTTGGTCTTTTGTCTTCAAGGCATAAACCCATAGTTTCCTGTAGCAATCATCAATAAAGGTAACAAAATAAAGTTCACCACTAAAGGATTTTACATTTAATGGACCACAAACATCAGAATGTACCAATTGAAGCAACTTTGACTTCCTTGAGGGAGGATGTCTCTTGAATGATGCTTTAGTCTTTTTACCAGCCATGCAATGAGAACACTTCTCCAATATGACTAAGTCTTCGGTGCCACAAAGATACTTCCATGTCGATAGCATTCACACTATCCCTAGCAACCAAAGCTTTTGTCCAATACAATTTAAAAAGCTTTCACCTCTAGCTACAACCAAGTTACCATTGTTGAGTTTCTACTTTCCAGAACCAAAGTGATTATCATAACCATAATCATCTAGAATATGCATGGATATCAAATTAAAGAGGACATCCGAAGCATGTTTGACATCTCTAAGCAACAATTGCATCCCCATGTTTGTTTACAAGCAAAAATCACCAACACTAATTACCTTAGATACACCATCATTACCCATCTTCAACACTCCAAAATCACCAGAAGATAAGATGTGAATAAATCCTTCCTTGGTGTAACATGCAATGTAGCACCATTGTCAACTATCCACATGCTCTCGTATGATACAAGATTAACAGACTCATGATCATGGAGAATAAAAAGATCATCACTAGTAACAGTAGTAACATGATCATCATCATGATTTTCATGGACTCTTTGTTTAAACTTACCCTTCTTACCTTTGTTATCTCTATTCCACTGATAGTAATACTTTTGTATGTGTCATGTTTTGTAACAATAATGACACTCTAGAGTCTTGTATCGCAACTTGGACTTGCTTTTATTATTCTCTCTACCACCCTTCGGTTCCTTTTTATGACTTGTCCCCATATTTTCAGTGACAAGTACCTCGGGTTGAGATGAATAACCCTGTGTCTTCCTTCTCATCTCCTTATTAAGAATATCATCCTTAACTGTGTCCAAAGAAACAACACCTATAGGAGCATAACTTATGGTAGAAACTCGAAATGTCTCCCAAGACTCTAGTAAATATAGCAATAGAAATAGTTTCAAAATTTCATCATCAAATTTGATACTCATTCCTAACAACTGATCAAGGAGACCTTGAAATTCACTCAAGTAATTTGAAATAGACCCCACCTTATACTTCAAACTTATGAAGCTATTCAACAAGAACAATTTATTATTCCTAATTTAGAGGCATACAAGGACTCTATCTTCTCCCACAAAGTTTTTGCATGTGTCCCATTAGCAATATGATTATAAACCTTATTTTCTACATACTTTCGAATAAAACCACATACATGTTGATGTTCAAACTCCCATTCTTCACCAGACACAAAATCTAGCTTTGTGGAATGATCGCGACTTTCTATGTCTAATACAACCTAACTGCAAGTGCACAGTCTATCGCGTAGTAATAATAGATATCGATCCCACAGGGACTCGTAATCAAACTAGTGTTCTCGGGAGTTACTATGTTTAGCTAGGTAGAATATGTTTAAGGGAATAAGATTGTCACTAAAAGGGAACTAGGAATGCTACTTAGATTATAAATGATTGAATCGATATGCAGTAATTGTGTTCTTCAGGGATTTGACAAGTTACCGGTGTATGAAATAGTTTTCAGAGTTTATTTAAGCAGAAACTGGTGATTTAAAGACTCTCGCCTCACGATGGTTATTGACGCTAATCATAATTCTAAGGGCCAAACGTACACTTTCGTATCCCATTCGGGGTTAAAATTATTTTTTGGAAATCTCTAAGTTCTAATTCATTTTAAAGTGCTTTCGCTGTTATTAAAATGAATGACTAGTGTTTACTATCTGATCTTACCGCAGCTTTCGCTTGTTGGTTCGTATCTTAATTAATTTCCCACTTTCGTGGCAAAACTACTTTTAAATAAGTTCTCGCTTTCGCGACGAAGTTTATTCAGTAAATCAATTTTAAACACTCAGACCATAAATTACTTTTTTGAAAAGAAAGTTTTTCACCAGTTGTTGTCAAATCCCATTCGAATTATTACTACATATCGATTACTTAAATTTAGCTAGACATGGATTTGGGAGAGATAAAACATAAATAAAAACAATAAATAATAATTTGCATTATAATAAAACTGGAATTACGATTAAAATGAGAAACCTGCAAATATTCCAATTGGCCTTTGGGCAGATCCTCCACAGACTTTGGCAGGATTCCGGTCTTTATGCCAATTTGATCGTATAATAAAAGTAGAAATTACAGAAGAATGAAAATGGAATACAGAAAAAGTAAAGAGAAATAAATAAGAATATTTAAACTGGAAAGGTATGCTCTGGAAATAAATTTGGCAGCACTTCGTTGTATGAATGCGGCTCCCTTTCTGAGGTTCCCTTCTTCCCCTTTTATAGAGATGGAATTCTAACGGTTACTGCTGGAGAGAGTGGACTTTGAGGCAGAAAAATCAGGGAGTAGTGGTCCACTATTTGGGACTTGGAACTGCTTCTTTAACGTGTAATTGAAGTGGGGCGTTTTTTCCTGCATGACGGTCGTCACAAGGTGTGACGGTCGTCACCCGTGTGACGGTCGTCATGGAGCTGTGACGGTCGTCACATCAGCAAAAACAGCCTTCTGCGCTTTTCATGATGTTTTCACTCCTTTTTCGTCCATATTTCATCTGAGATTACTTCTTTTCTTCATGTTGCCTTGTTTAGACGTGATCGTTGAATACCTGCAAAACATCAGACAAATACACGGAAATAACCCGAAATCGGATCGAAAACGGTTAAACTTTAGTTGAATTATGCATCAAAATATATATATGATTTCGTGTTATCAAACTCCCCTAAGCTTGAATCTTTGCTTGTCCTCAAGTAAAACATGAAAAGGTCGGCAAGCACGAGGCAGCTTCTTCGTTCGCAAAGTTGGGAAAAACCGGGATTCTTGGTAAGAACAAAATGAGTACCATGACGACACTGGACTACAAGTCTTCGGAGGTCTTCTTTTTATGCAAACCGGTCCCAGTCATGCTACTGTAACTTGGTGTCAAGGTTCTCGCGGCAAGTTCACCCTGTTTGTTCTAGCGCAATCACATTAAGCCTGTTGTCCATACACTTTCATGGCAAGACGACCTGTTAGTGAATATGATCTCATTTCTGTTTTTGATCTTCTTCATTGATCATAAGCTTATGTCATTGATTTTTCAATGAGTTTTCGTGCCGTTGGGCTAAATGCTCGGGTGAGGAGCACCTAACTTAGAAGGAAACGTGTCTTTATATTTTTGGGCTATTTAGCTCTCTTTTCATGATTTTTCATCTTTTTGGAGATCATACACTTATTTGCATTGGTCGCTCGCTTAGAAGTGCTTTAGGATGGTGCTGACTGCTAGTATAAACTACTTGGGGCTGAGTTTGCGTAGACACTTGAGATTTTGGTACACGTAGGTAGTGGAACTGACTCGCATAAACCGGAGATCTAAGGTGTCAGGACGGTACTGGTTTTGTTAGAACTGTCGTTTCCTCGGAGTTTCAAAACTTGTTTTGAACTCGGGTGCATTCTCGTGGTGCTTTTTCTTTTGAGGAACGAACGAAAATTTTTGTTTACGTTGAATAATGTGGGGATGTTTGCATAACGGAAAAAGGATATATAAACGAGCTTTATTTGCTAAAAATAGAAAATTTTTAAATAGAAATTACGAAATTCAAAGTACAGTGGAATGGAAATAAAGGCTCCGCTCCCACACTATCTTAATCAGTGTCCTCACTGATTTTGAAGCATGCGAGAGGGAGATACAACTGAAATGAAAGTACAAATAAACGGGAAATATAGTAAACAAATAAGGAAAAATAGATAACTAATCACGTCCGCTGCCTCGGTCACGTCCGCGCTGGCATCCTCTGGCTCTGGCAAGGGCTACTCGGTCCTCATAACTCATAGCTCCGGTGTGGTAGACGGTGTCCCGGAGTCCTTCGACCTGCAAAGTCAGATTCGCCAGGTTCTCAGTAATGGTAGCTTGGCCGGTTTGAAGTTGTTGCATTTGAGTCTGGTGCCAAGCTTTGAACTGATCAGCTCGCTGATTCTGCTGCTGCAGCATAGCGAGTATCTGTGCCTGCTGGTCGAGAGAGCGGCGGAGGTCCTCTTCTGTGAAGTCGGGCACTGGATGATGGCGGCGGCGGCGAGAGGATGTACCTTCGGAAGGAGGAGGCTGTGATGCCTCTGGTTGCTCAGACCTGTCCAACTCAGCTTGGATTTCATCGTCAGAACCTTGGGTGTGGTCCTGAGTGGGAACAGTGGCAGCAAGAGGGGCAGTGAGGTCAAATAACCAGTTGGTACGATCCTCCGGGTGTGTGCGGGTGCGTGATGGAAGGATGATGCTTCGGACGGTCTTGCCACGCACTACCGGATGGTACCTGCCGTCGGCTCTGGAGCGGATAAGGTGGGAGGCTCTGCAGTGGTCGGTGTCAAGGAACACCGAGGGGATGGAATGGAGGTGTTGGAGGCAGTCGCCAAGGTTCAGCCCAAGTGCAATGGCAGTGACAATCCCGCCAAAGTAGAATGGCTTCGAGCCCCGGTTGCAGTTGGCCTGAATGTGAGCCAGCAGGAACGGAGCGGCGTTGACAGGCTCGTTGTTGAAGATGCAATGGAGGAAGAAGAGCTCTTCCGAGTTCACCTTATGGTTGTTGTCTCTGGCAAAGATTGTGTTGCTCAATGCTCTGTGAAAGTACCAGATGGTTGGGTTATGGATATGTGTGGCGTGCAGAGAGTCCCAACCATCGGCATTGATGCCGGTCAACTGGTACCACAGTGCGAAAGCTTCGTGCTGGAACTGATCGGTGAGGCGGCGGTGAGCATTGTCGCCTCGAGGAAGTTGTAGGATGGCGGCAATCTGGTTTTGGTTCACCTGATAGTTTGTGCCGAACATCCGGAAACATGCGGCACCGGAATGTTGGTTGAGGTCGCCGCTGCTTGTGACGTAAGTGAACGAACTCAAGAACTCGAGAGTGAGTTGTTCGCATGTTGGCAGTGGGTTGGTGCAGAGATTCCAGATGCCTGCTCTCTGAAGCATCCAAGTTACGCCTTCAAGGAGTCCGAGCTCCATAAGCGACGGAATGTGTGGATAATGAGTCGGTTGGAGCGACCTTTGATGGAATGCGATGTAGTTTGCTCGCTGTCTTTCGCCTAAGTCACCTTCGCTGAAGATAATGTTGCTAATATCTGGGGTTTCTGCATTTCTCTCCATTGTTGGAAGATTGAGAGGGTTCTGAAGATTGGGGTTTTTCTGCAGAGTGGGAAGAACTGACAGAAGTGTGGTTGGAAGTTGAGATTGGAGTTGAAATATATGGTGTAATGTGGGGAGAACGAAAATTCGTAGTGGGGTAGGAGTTCTGATGATTGGAAGTTGAAATGAGGGTAGTGGGAGAGAAAACGCAACCCTGTTATATCAGATAGCAGTTCTGGGTTCGTGACGGTCGTCACGTATGTGTGACGGTCGTCACCCGCGTGACGCTCGTCAGGGTCCTGTGACGGTCGTCACAGCAGCAAAATCTGCAAAACGCAGAATTTTGCTCTGAGGGCGTTTTTGCAGTGATTTTTAGGCCTAGTAATGATACGGCAATGTGTTATAACAGCCAACAAACAAAGAGTAACATAAAAATAGAATAATTGAATAAAGACTATGATTGAAATAACATGAAATTGAAATGATTGTATGTAGTACATAAAGAAATTAGCAATGCGAAAATTCCAAATGATTAAAAAAAACTAAACTAAATCAAACTAAACTGAATCTACTGCTAAAACTAGTATCTAGTCTTTTCGTGTCTTCAACTCATCGAATTTCCGTGCGTAGTAGTCGAGCTGGTCACAGACTAAGTCCATGAAGATTACCAGTTCGCTGTGTATGCCTGCGATGTCATCTTTTACAGTAGTCAGAGCTGCATCAACGTTGTCCAATCGGAGTAGAACGGTATCCATTTTTTCGGTGGTCTCCTCAGGGATAGGCTCAGGATAGGTGTTGTAGTGCGGAGGAGTCATAGGGTCTACTTCAGCTTCGGATGCAGCATCCGTATAGTACATATAGTTGTGTGCCTCAGAGATGTGGTCACTGTCATACATATAGTTCTGTGGTGTTGACTGTGGTGAAGGAGGTCCCATAGGCTCGTCCAGTTCATAAAGCCAGTTGTCCTTGTTGTGGATACTTGTCATCTGATGATCAGGCAGTGTGAATAGTTGTACTGGTTTTTCGTTAATGAGGTACTCATACGGTCTAGGTCCCATAGTTCCTAAAATGCGCCTGTTAAAGCAGAATTGTATGTTCATGGGTCGGATGGTACCAAAACGAGTGCTTGCATTTAAGTGGAATCTAAGGCCAAGCTCGTGGGCAATCATTGTCACGAGGCCTCCTATAAGAATAGGTGTCTGTGGTTCCTGCGTGAGGCGTTTGAAAGATCTCATCATGAAAGGCACTGCATTTACTGTACGTCCCTGAGAAGCACAGAACATGATGAATAACTCCTCTTTAGATACGGTAGTAATATTTTATTCTTTCCCAAACAGGGTGTGAGCTAGTATCTTATGGAAGTATCTGAAAGCTGGGTTATGGATATCATCATTATACATTTTGTCGGGTTCAGGGTGATAGTCGCCTGTGATTCTACCCCGGAATTGGTCGAGTTGAAAATCAATATCGTCGTCTTCTGCACTGATGAACACATGCGGTCCGCTAGGAAATCCTAGGAGGTTAGCTAGTGACATCCGGCTATGGGTTTGGTCCATTCCAAACAATCGGAAGGTAATCAGCTCTGTGTTGGATCCAAAGCCATAGTTGGGTATGTATCTGAAAGAACTAAGGAATTCATAGGTAAGATCCTTATAGGTAGCAAAACGTGTTTTCAAAGCAGTGTTCTCCCAACCCAGTTGATTGAACAGGAATTGAATGCTATCCGTGATTCCTAGTTTATCCATGGTAGACTTATCATAATACAGCGTTAAGGCGAATTCTCTTTCAGCTAGTGCTGCAAATCTTGCCTTTTGAGCTAGTCCTCGAAAGTGAACCTTTGTGAAGTCGTACTCGGCCATACTCGCAGGTAATTCGGAGAAAACAGAAGGAATGTTTTGAAGACTTTAAAAATCCTGAAAAGTTTAAAACAGGAGTTTGAAGTCAGGATTTTTAAAAACAAAAAGCGGTAGAAACAAAAGACAAAAGAGAAAAATAAAATAAAATAAAATAAAAATATGAAAATAAGCGAAAGTAGAAAGTAATAATAATTATAATTTTAGAATTTTTGTTGAATTTTCAAAGTAAAATTTTAAATAAAGAATGAAATACAGTAACAAGAGAAATTGGGTTGCCTCCCAGTAAGCACTGTTTTTAACGTCTAAAGCCTAACGATAGCTTGGTGACAAGCTATTCGGGTGTTTGAGCCGGAAGCTCAAGCAATGTTATACTGCAGACTTGAGGGCTGGTTTCGTTCTTATTATAATGTTTTAGACGTTGCCCGTTTACGATAAACGGTGCATTCGTCTTATCGGTAATTTCAACAGCTCCACTCTGAAGTACTTTAGTCACTTCATAAGGTCCAGACCACCTAGATTTTAGTTTACCTGGGAAGAGTTTTAATCTTGAATTAAAGAGCAATACGATGTCTCCCACACTGAATTGTTTCCTAACTGAACGTTTATCATGCCACTTTTTAGTTCGTTCTTTATAGATACGGGCATTTTCGTAAGCGTCTAATCGAAGTTCTTCCAATTCGTGTAAGTTCAAGATTCGCTTTTCTCCTGCCTCGGTGTAGTTGAAATTGAGTGTCTTAATGGCCCAGAAGGCCTTATGCTCTAATTTTACAGGGAGATGGCAGGATTTACCGTAAACTAATTTGTAGGGGGTAGTACCTATTGGTGTCTTAAAAGCGGTCCTATAAGCCCATAAAGCTTCTTGTAGCTTTGACGACCAATCTTTCCTTGAGGTAGCGACAGTCTTTTCCAATATCTGTTTTATTTCTCTGTTCGAGACCTCTACTTGTCTGCTAGTTTGCGGATGATAAGGTGTAGCTACTCGGTGTCGGACTCCATATTTAGAGAGAAGTTTATCGAATATTCGCGATATGAAGTGAGATCCGTCGTCACTGATGACGAGTCTGGGTACACCGAATCTAGGAAAGATTGTGTTTTTGAAGAGTTTGATTACTACTCGTGCGTCATTTGTTGGAGCAGCAATGGCGTCTATCCATTTAGACATGTAGTCTACAACGACGAGTATGTAGTGATTACCAAAAGAAGGTGGGAATGGTCCCATGAAATCTATTCCCCATACGTCAAAGATTTCTACCTCTAAGATTCCTTTCTGAGGAATTTCATCGCGTCGTGAGATGTTGCCAGTTTGTTGGCATCAATCACATTTTAGCACAGCGATGTGAACGTCTTTCCAAAGGTTAGGCCAGAATAAGCCGGCTTGGAGAATCTTAGCGCACGTCTTGGATGTGCTAGCATGACCATCATATGGTGCTGAATGGCATTGGGAAATGATATTGTCTATTTCTTCCTCTGGGACACAGCGACGATATATGTTGTCGGCCCCTCTCTTAAAGAGTAGAGGTTCGTCCCAATAATAGTGTTTCAGATCGTGGAAGAATTTCTTCTTTTGTTGATAAGTGAGATCCGGTGGAAGCACGCCTGCAGCGAGGTAATTAACGATGTCAGCATACCAGGGTAATGTGACTTGGGCATACACGGCTTCTACGGCTTTTTCGAATTCTGGATCTTCCGAGATTGAGTTGGGTGTGTCACTTTCTAATTTGGCTATCAGACGTTCGTACGGGAAATCGTCATTTATCGGTACTGGTTCATGTCTGATGCCTTCTATTCGGGATAAGTGATCTGCAACAACGTTCTCGGTTCCTTTTTTATCTTTGATTTCTAAGTCAAACTCTTGTAATAACAGGATCCATCTCAACAGTCTTGGTTTGGCATCCTTTTTGCTTATTAGGTACCTTATGGCAGCGTGGTCTATGTGTATGATAATTTTTGCTCCTACTAAGTAAGAACGGAATTTGTCAAGCGCAAATATAACTGCTAGAAGTTCCTTTTCTGTGGTAGCGTAGTTCATTTGGGCAGGATCTAAGGTTCTACTGGCATAGTAGATGGCATGGAGTTTCTTGTCCTTCCTTTGTCCTAGAACTGCGCCTACGGCATAGTCACTCGCATCACACATGATTTCGAACGGTAGTCGCCAATCGGGTGGTTGCATGATTGGTGCGGTGATAAGGGCTGATTTTAATGTTTCGAATGCTTTTAAACAGTCATCGTCGAAGACGAACTCAGCATCTTTCATCAACAGGCCGGTCAGAGGTTTTGTGATTTTTGAAAAATCTTTTACAAATCTTCTGTAGAAACCGGCATGTCCTAGAAAACTCCGTATTTCTCGTACAGATTTTGGAGGTTGGAGATCTTTTATAATCTCTATTTTAGCTTTGTCGACCTCAATTCCTTTATCTGATATGACATGTCCTAGAACTATTCCTTGTTGGACCATAAAATGGCATTTTTCCCAATTTAGGACGAGGTTTACTTTTACACAACGTTCTAATACCATTTCTAAGTTTTGTAGGCATCCTTCGAAACTTTGTCCACATACCGAGAAATCGTCCATAAACACTTCCATGATGTCGTCTATGAAATCTGCAAAGATTGCCATCATGCATCTTTGGAAGGTTGTTGGAGCATTACAGATTCCGAACGGCATTCGGCGGTAAGCAAAAGTACCATAGGGACAGGTGAATGTAGTCTTTTCTTGGTCATCAGGATGAATGGGAATTTGGAAGAATCCTGAATAACCATTTAGATAGCAGAAATATGAATGTTTGGCTAATCTTTCCAACATTTGGTCTATGAAGGGTAACGGGAAGTGATCTTTTCGTGTGGCCTTGTTAAGCTTCCTATAATCAATGCACATCCTGCTTCCGGTCACGACTCTTTTTGTTATTGACTCACCTTTTTCGTTTTTAACTACAGTGACTCCTCCTTTCTTTGGTACGACATGAACTGGGCTGACCCACTCACTATCGGAGATCGGATAGATGATTCCTGCATCTAGCAATTTCTTTACTTCATCTCTGACTACAGTGCTCAGGATGGGGTTCAGTCTTCTCTGATGCTCTCGAGAGGTTTTAGAGTCTTCCTCTGTCGTGATTCGATGCATACAGATTGAAGGGCTTATACCTTTTAGATCACTTATGTTATAGCCTAACGCGGTGGGGTACTTCTTTAGGACTTCTAATAGCTTTTCGGTTTCTGGTTGTCCTAAGTCAGCATTGACTATCACTGGTCTTTTTAGTTCATCGTCTAGAAATTCATATCTAAGGTTTTTGGGTAGTGTTTTGAGTTCTAAAAATGGGTTCTTCGGACCTGGCATGTGGTTTGGGGTCAGTTCTAAGCTTTCGCTTAGGCTGTCGTCTTTATACGGTTTACGCCAATCATCGTCTTCAGAAATATCGGGTATTTGTATCTTTATTATTTCTGAATACGTGGTCTCTTCATTTTCAAGTTCTCTTATGCATTCGTCAATTTCGTCCACTAAATAGCAGGTATCGTCTATGACTGGTGCTTGTAAGAACTTGGTGAGAATGAACTCTATCTTTTCTTCTCCTACTTCTAATGTTAGCCTTCCTTTCTTCACGTCTATAATCGCTCCGGCTGTAGCTAGCAACGGTCTTCCTAGGATAATTGGGGTTACAGTATCTTCCTTGATGTCCATGATTATGAAGTCGGTTGGAATGTAGAATTTGCATATGCGTACTGGAACGTTTTCCAGTATTCCGACTGGGTATTTTACTGATCGGTCAGCTAATTGAACGAACATTTTGGTTGGTCTTAGGTCTCCCATATTCAGCTTTTTGCATATAGATAAAGGCATAACACTAATACTGGCTCCTAAATCGCATAGAGCTTTGTCTATTACGAACTTTCCAATGACGCAGGGTATGGAGAAACTACCTGGGTCTTTTAATTTAGGAGGCATGCAGTTTTGAATAATAGCGCTACACTCTGCAGTAAGTGTAACTGTTTCGTTATCCTCGATCTTTCTCTTATTCAACAGGATTTCTTTGAGAAATTTTGCGTATGACGGCATTTGAGTTATTGCTTCTGTAAAAGGAATAGTAATATTCAGCTGTTTAAGGAGCTCTACAAATTTCTTAAATTGTCCTGAAGTTTTGGAGTTTATTAATCTTTGAGGATAAGGGATAGGTGGTTTATATGGCACTGGAGGTGCTTGAGTTTTTTCACTTGCGGTATCCTCCTTCTCGTTGTCTTCCTTCTTCTCTAACTCGGATTCCTTTTCTGCTTGTTCAGTTGGTTTTTGTTGCATGGCTGAGTTTTCGGTCCTCAGATCAATCGGTTCGTCCAATTCTTTTCCACTTCTTAGTATTACAGCATTTGCTTGGCCTTTTGGATTCTGTTCGGGTTGTCCAGGAAATATGCCAGCAGGTGCGGCAGCAGAGGCTTGTTGTTGAGCCACTTGTGATATCTGTGTTTCTAACATTTTGTTGTGGGGGGCTAAAGCGTCTACTTTTCCTGTCAACTATTTAATTTGCTCGCTAGTGTGTATGTTTTGATTCAGGAATTCTTTGTTTGTTTGAGCTTGAGTAGCTATGAATTTTTCCATCATCAATTCGAGGTTTGATTTCCTAGGTGCAGTCTGAGCAGCAGCTGGTTTCTGATATCCTGGTGGAGCAGTAGGCATTTGCAATGCATTTTCGCTTTTGTATGAAAAGTTTGGATGATTTCGCCAACCTGGGTTGTAGGTGTTTGCGTAAGGATTTCCTGAGCATAATTTACCTGGTCTGGTGGGTTTCCGGCTAGCAATAGGCATTCGGGTGCATTATGAGTGGTGCTTCTGCATAACTCGCAATTTGGAGTTACGGCAGCGACGGTTGCAGTGGGGTTAACGGTCAGACTATCAATCTTCTGTGCTAGAGCATCTACTTTAGCGTTGAACTTTTCAAGGCTGCTGATCTCGTACATCCCACCTTTCGCTGTGGTTTTCTCTGTTGGAGTGCGTTCACCTCCCCATTGGCAATGGTTTTGTGACATGTTTTCGATTAATTGATAGGCTTCATCGTATGGCTTATCCATAAGTGCACCGCCCGCGGCAGCGTCTATTGTTAATCTAGTATTGTATAGAAGCCCATTATAGAAAGTATGGATTGTCACCCAGTCTTCTAGACCGTGGCGTCGACATGTTCTCATCATATCTTTGAATCGTTCCCATGCTTCGTAAAGAGATTCAGTATCTTTTTGTCGAAATCCGTTGATTTGAGCTCTAAGCATAGCAGTTTTGCTTGGCGGAAAATATCTCGCTAAGAAGACGTTCTTCAATTGTTCCCACGTCGTAACGGAGTTGGATGGTAAAGATTGTAACCATGTCCACGCTCTGTCTCTAAGAGAGAATGGGAAAAGACGAAGTCTTATCGCGTCTGGAGTTACTCCGTTTGCTTTCACTGTGTCTGCGTATTGTACAAACTTCGTTAGATGTTCGTTCGGATCCTTAGTTGCGTTTCCTGAGAATTGGTTTTGTTGTACAACTGACAGCAATGACGGTTTCAGCTCAAAATCATTTCGGGTAATAGCTGGGGCAACAATGCTACTTCTAGGCTCCATCTGAGAGGGTGTAGCGTATGCCTTCAGCGGTTTGTTTGGAGGTCCTTCAGCCATGTTTGATTCTTCTTCGGATTTGGGAATGGGAGTGAGAGGATCGGGAATGTTATGTTTGAGTTGGTACTCAATGATTCGGCTTCTTAGATGTAAGAAGCGTTCTAGTTCTGCGACTGAAGGTTTCAAGATATCGCCTTGTGAGCGATTACTTGGCATGCAATCGACAACACTAGTAAAGGAAAAATGAAAATTGTTAACCTAGTCTATACAGCGTAACAGAAGGTTACACTATTGACTAAACGGGTCCCCGGCAACGGCGCCAAAAACTTGATCGCGACTTTCTATGTCTAATACAACCTAACTGCAAGTGCACAGTCTATCGCGTAATAATAATAGATATCGATCCCACAGGGACTCGTAATCAAACTAGTGTTCTCGGGAGTTACTATGTTTAGCTAGGTAGAATATGTTTAAGGGAATAAGATTGTCACTAAAAGGGAACTAGGAATGCTACTTAGATTATAAATGATTGAATCGATATGCAGTAATTGTGTTCTTCAGGGATTTGACAAGTTACCGGTGTATGAAATAGTTTTCAGAGTTTATTTAAGCAGAAAATGGTGATTTAAAGACTCTCGCCTCACGATGGTTATTGACGCTAATCATAATTCTAAGGTCCAAACGTACACTTTCGTATCCCATTCGGGGTTAAAATTATTTTTTGGAAATCTCTAAGTTCTAATTCATTTTAAAGTGCTTTCGCTATTATTAAAATGAATGACTAGTGTTTACTATCTGATCTTACCGCAGCTTTCGCTTGTTGGTTCGTATCTTAATTAATTTCCCACTTTCGTGGCAAAACTACTTTTAAATAAGTTCTCGCTTTCGTGACGAAGTTTATTCAGTAAATCAATTTTAAACACTCAGACCATAAATTACTTTTTTGAAAAGAAAGTTTTTCACCAGTTGTTGTCAAATCCCATTCGAATTATTACTACATATCGATTACTTAAATTTAGCTAGACATGGATTTGGGAGAGATAAAACATAAATAAAAATAATAAATAATAATTTGCATTATAATAAAACTGGAATTATGATTAAAATGAGAAACCTGCAAATATTCCAATTGGCCTTTGGGCAGATCCTCCACAGACGTTGGCAGGATTCTGGTCTTTATGCCAATTTGATCGTACAATAAAAGTAGAAATTACAGAAGAATGAAAATGGAATACAGAAAAAGTAAAGAGAAATAAATAAGAATATTTAAACTGGAAAGGTATGCTCTGGAAATAAATTTGGCAGCACTTCGTTGTATGAATGCGGCTCCCTTTCTGAGGTCCCCTTCTTCCCCTTTTATAGAGATGGAATTCTAACGGTTACTGCTGGAGAGAGTGGACTTTGAGGCAGAAAAATCAGGGAGTAGTGGTCCACTATTTGGGACTTGGAACAGCTTCTTTAACGTGTAATTGAAGTGGGGCGTTTTTGCCTGCATGACGGTCGTCACAAGGTGTGACGGTCGTCATGGAGCTGTGGCGATCGTCACATAAGCAAAAACAGCCTTCTGCGCTTTTCATGATGTTTTCACTCCTTTTTAGTCCATATTTCATCTGAGATTGCTTCTTTTCTTCATGTTGCCTTGTTTAGACGTGATCGTTGAATACCTGCAAAACATCAGACAAATACACGGAAATAACCCGAAATCGGATCGAAAACGGTTAAACTTTAGTTGAATTATGCATCAAAATATATTTACGATTTCGTGTTATCATGGAACTAAAAACCGGTAAATGAAATTTTTTCACAAATGGTAAGTCTTTCATCTTGCCCTTCCATAAGTTATAATTAGAACCATTCAACAATACCATATTCATCATTGTATTTGACTCAATTATTCAAACAAGTAAAACAACCCTTAACCAAGAGTTTTGATGCCACTCTAATGGGAAATTAAGACACAATAACATACCAATACGCAGCGGATATAAAACTCCACAAACTTGTAGGAACTTTGAGGATCAACAACAAATATAAGACGACAAATCAAGAAATTAAGGCACAAAAGAACACCGATATTTTTAACGTGGAAAACCCCTCAATATAAGAGTAAAAACCGCAAGTCATCCAGACCAAAAAAATAATTCCACTATAATTAATTAAGGGTATAAGAGAGTCTTAAAGTGATTCACAAACTAGTGCTAACAACTGAAAATCAAAAAATAAACTAGCTTACAAATAAGAATAAAAAAAGCTGAATGTTTTTCCCCAAATTTGCAGCATCAGTGCGAAGCAAATAACTTTCACCTCAGATGTTGTTTTGAAATTCTGGACGGTTAGATGTATATGTTACAAAACCTGCCCACCAAATTTAAGCTCAATTCAACAGTTAACGAATTAGGGATCGTCAATTTAGTGAGTCTGGTTGCAGAAAAACAGGAATGAGTTTCTCTTTTCTTTTCTCCCTTTTGAATCCTTATTTTTTTCTATATCTCTCTCAACCCTAAATTGATCATCTCCGCTTAAATAAGTGAGACAAATGAGCTAATTATATTTGGTCCTTTCTCCATATAGGAAGGGAGCCCAAACCCAACAATTTCAAAATGAGATGTGCATGAATTATTTTTTGAGTTATCATCTATGAAGCCCAGACACGGATACGGGACATGACATAGATACAAACACGGGGACTCCACTAATGTAAAAAAGCACAAGGCACACACACTCATGCAAACACACACACACACATACACACACACAAACACACACACAAACACACACACACACACACACACACACACACACACACACACACACACACACACACACACACTCACACACACACATATGAGTGAGTATCAACTTACTCCAAGAGTAATTTTTTAACTTACTTCAAATCATAGCCTTTGAATTGAATTCAATCTAATGGTTAGATTAGCCAGTTACGTAGTTAACCATTAGATTAGATTCAATTCAAAAGCTATGATTTGGAGTAAGTTAAAAAAACTTACTCTTAGAGTAAGATGACCCCTTATTTATATATATATATATATATATATATATATATATATATATATATATATATATATATATATATATATATATATATATATATATATATATATATATATATATATATATATATATATATATATATATATATATATATATATATATATATATATATATATATATATATATATATATATATATATATATATATATATATATATATATATATATATATATATATATATATATATATATATATCATATGAGAATGTCATCTTTATGTGAGAACATAAAAATGAATCTAAACCATTCGATTTTAAAAAAAAATGATGGAGATTATTTGTCATTTTTGTTTTTCTCTCTCCTACATTATTAAAATAAATGATGGAGAAGAGAGAAAAAAAACTGACACATAATTTCTATCATTTATTTTTAAGTCTAATGATTTAGATTCATTCTCATTTTTTTACATAAAAATCTCATTCTCATATGATACGTTCTACACACACACACATATGTGTGTGTGTGTGTCTGTGTGTGTAATTTACGAGCATGATTTATAAAGAGTTTTAAATGATAAACAAAATTTATGTTTATTAAAACTTAGCACTTCCAATAAATAAATATAAATCCACCAAAACAAAATGATATAAATTATATCATAGTCACTCCATGTTGAGAAAACCAGTCTTTAAATCTGACTCATCCAAAGATAAGTTAGTAACTTTAAGAAATTCACAGTCATCTAATATGTGTATAGTGGGGAGACGAAGAATAAATATCTAGAAACATTTAGAAAAATTTAATAAACATTTACAATAGAAGATAGAGAAGATGAAAAAACCTTGTGAAGACCGAAGCAACGGTATCCGGCGAAGATGAACAAAATTTGAGAAGATAAAAACAACCTTGTAGAGAGAGAGAGAAAAGAGTGGAATATGAAAAAAAAAAAAAAAAAAGAATCCTAGTTGTGTTGTTTTTATAGTATGGAAGTGGAATACGAAAGGTAAAAAACTTTTTTTTTTAATTCTGAAAACTTTTGTGTTAGGCTTTCTTTAAATTCATTTTTTGAGTTGGGTCGTGTCCTTTATTTGAAATAAGTTGTCATATTCGTTTCTGATGCGATTCAATTTTTTTCATTGGACACTTCAAAAACGTGCCAAATAAGTGATGTACATGTGGAGTACGCGTATTCGTGTCTGGCACGTGTCTGACACGGCGACACGCAACCTTAAAGATTCAAATAGGTTACTTTTTACTCCTAACTCGATCAATTCCTCTCTAGGGAAGCATTTTCGTCAAGATAATGAATATTGTAAATATCATTTAACCACACCAGCTTTTTGGAAAGGTATAATTATGAATGATTGTAGCGGTAGAAATTGTGAGTATAAGTTATTGATTAACTTAACTCATAAAGTAAGAGTCGTCACCGCACTTTTATTTTATCCAAAGAAAAAGAAAAAGAGCGAACAAAACCTAAAGAAGCTTTTAAACAAGAACAAATAAACAAAGAGAGGGTAAGGGGGTTGGTTACACAAAAGGAATTTTTTAGCACCCAGAATGTCTATTGTACTCTATAGGAATCTCTTTGAGATATCTACATTTTTTGGTGTAAAAAATGGTTTTCTTGTAAAACATTGGGGAGGTAAGAAAAAAAGTAATTTTTTAAAATAATTTTTGTGTTTGACAAGACTTCCTGAGCCTCGTGCCCACGTACCCACAAAGTGTAATGGAGGATCAAAGCCTCGCAGTTTATGGTAAAAAAAGTGTGTTATGATTCATTTTAAATGAAAAGGCAAGTTGTTATTTTAAGGAGAATACTACAACTAATCACCCACAAGTAATGAGAACTTTGATTCACAAGGAGTAGGGCTCCAACCTGGATAAAGATCAACAAGTATGCCACTAACTATCACAAGTGGAAAATAATGACCATCAATATTATGGGGATAGGAGAATTAATCTGAACTATGAAAATGACTCATTTCTAAACTTTATGAAAAGTTTTAAAGCAAAAAGTGCACAAAGGCACAAAATAATTTTAATGGGTTAAGTGTTTTTTTAAGTATTTTGAAAATGGTCAAAGTATACTTAATATTTATTAGCATTTATTAAGAAAATGAAGTTTGAAAATGCACTTGACAAAGTCAAGGTTTATTATGAAAGAGGTTTTAGTTTGAAAGAAGAAAGATTTAAAAAAGGGAAGAGATTTTGAAAATTTAAGAAGGGGGAAAGATGAAGTGACTATCCTAAAGCATAAAATAAAAGTTAGGGACAAATAAAGATCTAACCAAGAGAAGATAGCAAACTCATGACATAAGTCAATCAAAAAATCCTCAAGCAAGCCAAATAAGCAATAACAATCTATGCATCGGATGAAATCAATAATAACCAGGATGAGTCTTCAAGAGAATCCTTAAGCCAAGGGTACCAGATGAATCCACATAGGTCTTAAGATGTACTTCCAAGCAAAGGCTAAGATCTTAATTCTAAGTCCAAACTTCACAATAATGCATAGGGTAGTAACATCAATTCCATGAAAGTAACCAAGTTTTTTTTAGGAGTTATGATAGTTATTAATGTTTTAAGAAAAAGTCCAAATGGACAAAATAAAAAGAGCATAAGCATAAACACAAGTCCAAGTGGACAAAGAAAAATCAATATGATAATATGATATGAAACGCTAAAGTAAAAGCATAAAATAATTTGTAATAAGTAAAAGGCATAAATTAAATGACTTTAAAGTAAAGAAATAAAACAAAAAGTTAGTAAGTTAGTAATTAGAAAAGAAATGTCAATTTGTCATTTTTTGGAGAACACTTAACTAGACACCCACAAGCATGAAAACATGGTCTTATACATTACCAAGAGAAGAGCTCCAACTTGGATAAAATCAACAAGTATGCCACTAGCTCTCTTAGATAACAAAAGATCCAATCTATTTCACATAATACCATAGAGAATAGGAGGCTGACAATCTTACTTACAAAAATGACTTAGTTTCCGATTCGGGACAAATTTAGGAAGGTCATACTATGGGAGACCGGTCAATAACAATTTATGTGTTAATACAATTTAGAGAAATGACATGTAAGTCATTCTCCTAAAGCTTGTCACACAAAAAGAAAAAAACCAATGATCTCATCTTAATCAAGAACTTCAAAAGTTTCATGATGTTAAAGATTTTCATCAACAAAAAAAAAAGAACAAGGGAGATGAAAAAGAGGCAGCAAGGAAACAAAACAACAAGTTGAATATAAAGATTGATCAAATTATCATCAAAATCATTCATCCATTTTGGTGGATTAAGATTTTCACCCCATCAACACCCAAGATTCGTTGAGCTTGATAAAACTTGACCAAATCAACCAAGATTCAAGTTAAACAGAAATCAACAAACACAAAAATGTAATAGTATGAATATGCATCAAAATGAATTTTAAAATGAAAATAAACATGGAAATGCAAATGATGCATCAAACAAGATCATAAATGACCAAAAAAATTCAGAAAATTCAAAAACAATGCAAGACTGCTATGGAAAATTTTTGAGAATTTTTTAATGGATAAAAATATCTTTAAACTATTTAAAATGCAAGGAAAAAGAGAAATATCATAAAAAAATATTTAATGATGGAAAAAATATGAAAAAAAAGATAATCAGAAATAGGAGAAAATAAGAAAATTGTAGCAATTGGTTTGGTATTTTTTGGATAAAAAATGAAAAAGTTATGAATTTTTAAAGAAAATCCAATTTAAAATAAAATAAAAAGAAAATAAAGCAAATAAAAGGAGAAAATGTCTGGTCTGTTGGATGGATTCTGACTAATTAAAGTAGTCAGATCCAAGAGTCATCAAAAGGCGTGCGCCATGGAATTAATAAAATAAAACACTAGATCCTAAAAATACACCAGCCATCAGATTTAAAGGGAAAAGTCAATGTATACGCATCCTATGGTCCAAATGAGAGAGAGCGCCATAGACCACTCAGGAAATAACACATATGATTCAATTTAAACATAAATTCCCCGATCATCTTCTCCAGTGAGCTCTCACCGGAGCTTTGGCAAACAATTACCTCAGGTCAAGAGACCTATGCCAACCCGACCGTCTCATTGAGACGACTTCAATCATATGCTTCATTTTAATTTATTGAAAGTGAGCATGCTGAATTTTAAAAAATATGCAGAAACAAGCGACTCGCGAAATTTAAAATTAAATGATGAACAATGAGAATCAATGCAAGATGATTGAGGGAAAATGATTAGTGACTGATGGAATACATCTTGGTAACTTGTTTGAAGCAAATTGAAGCTTATAACTACCTTGTTGAGATGGTGGCCGGAGGTTGGAAAAAGCTTGATATGGTCAGAGCACTTCAGAGAGTCTGGGAGCTTGAGACTTGATTCAAAAACATCAAAAGAGGTCGATGAAGGTGTTAGAACAAAGAAAATGGATTGAAACTGGCTATAATTTAAAACTCGATGGTGAAGATTCTGAAGAAAATTTGAAGTTCAAGCAGGGGTCCAATGGCTCTCAAAAGCTCGGGAATAAGGTAAAATAAACCTCTATTTATAGCTGAAGATGATGGAATGCTAAAAGGGGTGAATTGAGTGGAAATTGAGTGAATTTGTGCACACCCTCATCATGCCAAAAGTGTGACTCTAAAGTCATCAAAACTTAACCAAAACGCGTGTTTCAAGTGCTAAACAACTTCAGGATACTTGCTAAACTTGATTAGGCACGGGATTGAACTTTAATTTAGCATCTAATTGGAATTAGAATGAATAAAAAATCTGATAATGGAGTTTTCTTCAGTTTCAATAAACTATGTTCACAGTGATGGGGAATCCTAATCAAAAGGATTTTTTCCACCATTCTTCTTGCAATGTGTAATCCTCATGACCTAATTTAAAATGTTCCAAGAAAGTATTCATTTGGATATCTGAGGAGAAAGTTATGAGGTGTTGAAGTTGACATGAAAAACTAGTCATCATACTTAGAAAAATTCTAAGTCTTTGAGGCAGAAAATAACCTATAATATTCCAACAAATTCCAATGTCTTCCAAGCATAATTTGATCTTGACCATTGAAGCAAACTTGTAGAGGGCGTTGTAAATGATATTCTGCAAAAGGAATAAGCTTCAAAGGATAAAAATTGAAGAAGTTGTGATCCTTGAAAGTTGAGAAAAAGTCACTTAAAAATAGGTCAAATTTCACCAAGTCCACAAATGACCTATAATGTCTTCAAACTTTTGATGGTCCTCCAAGCATAATTGGCTCTTGTCATGTAAAGAGAAGTTGTGGAGGATATTGATAAGAGTCATATGAAAAAAGAATCACTCAAAAATATGGAGAACTGAAGGAGTTGTAGTCCTTGGAACTTTGACTTGAAAATGTTGACTTTTTGGTCAAACCTTTTTGAACCAACTTGTATACTTAAGATATTCTTGCACTTCAAAGCACATGGATGATCATATGAACCCAAAATAAGATTTCCTTGAATAGACTTTGATTGAATTGACCAAGGTTTGGGATAAATTTTTGAAGAAGACATATAAATAAACACATGAACCTTTGATTTTCTTGAGGAACAAGCTACACAACCTTGAGGTACTCTTGCTCAAAGTGATATATGATGATACTTGAGAACATAAATATTGATATTAGAAGTCAATGAATGTTTACACTTTGACTTGAGGGATTAAAACCCTAACTGAGGAACCAAGCATGATGCTCCTGATGAAATGCTCTACCTTGCACAATGAACTTACAGAAACAAGACATATTTTTGCATTTTAATTAGTGGTTAGTTAAATAATAAACATATAAACATGAAGATGAAATACACATAAAAAAGGTGCTTGGTGATCTTAAAAATAAAAACCCAAAGGATGAGAGGGAAGAACCAAATGTGATATTGTTTGTGTAAAGATGCAAATTATAAGTGGATCTTAGGGTTAAAAATTAAGGTATGACAATGATATGCTAAATAAAGACTTTGATCAATAAAAATTCCGCAAAGGCATTAACAATTTAGCATACAGGCATCATTTACCTCATTATTCTAAGAATCTAAACCTCAATCAAACCATCATCTGAAGCATCAAAATCAAATTTCTAACTAGAATCGTAAAAGGAAACCTTCTGAAACTTTTACTGAACCATTGGGGGCAGGATTTTAGAAGCTTGTGGAAAATGAGGATACTGATTCAAATGTTGATAACAAGGTTGCTTTAGACATTGGAGAAAACAACATTATTGAAACTATACATCATGACTTTTCAGGAAAAAAAATCGGTAATTTTAATAATGAAATAAAATTATCAATATGTTGTATAAAGGTTTACAAGTTTATAAAAATATATTTTTATATTTTTTATAAAATTTATTACTCATTTGAATAAATAAAATAATTTAGTTTTGGTTTATGACATTTAAAAACTAAAATTTTGGAAAATATTTATAAAGTTGTTAAAACATAAATATTGATCAAATAATTTTTTTAATATAAATACGACAAAATTACAAATGAGAATGAATTTAATAATAAAATTAATATTATTATTTTACAAATACAATACAATAAAAAAATATATAACTATATAGTAGTTATAAATATATTATAACGAGCAATGTATAAAATTGAAAATCGCTAGAAGGAGGGGTTGAACCTCCGACCTTGTGGTTAACATCCACGCTCTAACCAACTGAGCTATTCCAGCTTCGTTGGTTCTAATACTTTGATGTCTTTATTTATATACATGACACATAACCACATTACACTGTAACATGGTTTGTGTATAGTGAACCTCAAATCAACAATTGAAGAAGATGCAACATGCTTAAATTCAATAATGGCTAAAAAGCTTTTCAATTTGAATCTTCCATATCGATCATTCTCCTCGACTCTCTACTCTTTCCTTCAACCATGTTTGTTTTCTTCCAATAAACCCTTTTTCGACGAACCCCAAAACCTCCCAATTTCTCCACCACACTCACTCTCCCTCACACCACACCAAACTCCAACCATGTAGACTATGGATGTTGACTGGACTTCCTTATTGTCATGCAATGTCTTGCATGAACGATCAACATTTAGAGATTGATGAATTTGTACCTGACTATTACAAGAAGGAACAATATGCGGCTTGCTATGCACGTGATATATCCACTTAATAGGGAAGCCTCGTGGGTAAAGACTAGTGTTATTGATCTTCAGCCACCACCAATAAAGAGGCATCCTAGAAGGCCAAAGAAAAAAAGGAATAGGGAAGCTGGAGAGATGGTGAGGGATGAGACACACATGAAGAGGGAAAGACATGGTATAAAGTGTAGTCGTTGTCACAAGGATGGTCACAACAAGGCCACTTGTAAACTACCACAACCACAAGAACCAACAAGTCAGCCATCATCACAGGCTAATTAAAGTCAGATACAAGATGCAACAAGTCAACAACCACCACAAGCTAATACAAGTCAACTACCACCACCTGTTGCAACAAGTCAGCCACCATCACAATCTGCTACAAATCAACCACCACCACCTGTTGTTACAAGTCAGCCCCCATCGCAATTTGTTACAAGTCAACCACCGCCACCTGTTGTTACAAGTCATCCACCACCCATAACTAAGAAAAAACTTCATAAGGGTGGCAAGCCTGTTTCAAGCCAACCATGATTAATATTATTATGCCTACTAAGATTTTGTAATGCCAATTAATGACCTGACTCTTTTGTTTTTGTTAATGCATATTTTGGAATTAAACCTGTTATGTAATTCCTTATAATGGCCTTTTGGTTTTGAACCTGTTATGTAATACCTTATAATGACCTTTTGGTTTTTGGACCTGTTATGTAATGCCTTATATGGCCTTTTGTTATTGAACCTGTTATGTACCAAATATTGAATATGTTAATGAATGTTGGAATGATTATTAAACTTGTTATGTACCAAATATTGAATTTGTTAATGAATGTTGGAATGGTTATTGAACTTGTTATGTATCAAACTTTGAATCTATTATTGAACCTATTATGTATCAAACTTTGAATCTGTTATTGAATTTTTTAATGAATGTTTGAACAAGTTATATTATAGTTTGTTTCCTGAAATATTGGTCATTGGGCTGCATATTTTACAGGTTGGATATTGAAACAACATATTAATACATTATTCATTAAACAAACTCATCAATTTGTCACAAACATAAGGTTCAACCCTAGAACTACCAACATAAAAACATAACTTTGAACTACTCTAAAACTAATTGAGATACATTATTACAAACACAAGGTTTAACCATAAACTTACAATCCTAACAACAATGGACATTTTGAGCCACGCTTTAGTGTACATAACTTCATTCTTCAATTTATTAATTTTCTTCTTTTGTCTTCCAAGCTTCACATCCTTGTCATTAACAAACTCATCACTCAACCACTTGAAGAAATTACAACCCTTTTCAATGTGGTTTCTGTAATTTCTACAACCCCAAAATTTTCTCCTCTTGTTGACACTGTTCACATCATTCACTGTTCTAAGAGCACTTTCATCTTGGAAAAAGCAATTGATCATATTGTTTCTACGAATCAAAGATCTAGATATACCATAGCTATGATTGTTTGAAGTTGAGGCGTTGCTTGCACTCTTTGACATTGCTTGAATCCTAATTCCTAAATTGCAGAAGAAAATAAAAGATGGTAGAAGGAAAATAGAAGAAAGGGATTTAACCCTGATTTAAAGATGAAGATGGAAGAGGTTGAAATATGGAACACGGTTGAAGAATGGTGAAAGAACAATGAAGCAACAAGAGTGAAATATGGAACCTTATGTAACGCAACATATACATATGCTGACGTGGAATCCTAAATTGGCTTACTTGACATGCCACCTCACACAAACTAACCTTTTTTAACACAAACTAACGGAAGGGACCAAAATGTTTAACGGGAATTTTAATTAAAAGATCATTAAGTAACATTTTTTAGTTCAGGGACCAAACCGAAACTTCGTTCAAAATTAAGGGACCCAATGGCTAATTATGTCTTTTTTGTATTAGCCTTTGCTACATATACTAGGGAACTTTTTCACTAATATGAACCTTGGAAAGGTTGGGGTTTCTTTTACCCGTGCTTTTGAATTTATAACTTTTCTTACAACTGAATTAATCATAAGAGAATGGTAAGATAATAATATGTTATTGTTGAAACAACATCTGAAGCAATGTGCAAATGGATATTTGATATAAGGTTTAAATTACAATGTTTAATTTGCATGTGGATATTTGATATTATGAGAAATTTTTTTCAATAGTGCCTCAACGCGAAATATACTCGGACTTAAGGAATGTTCGATATATAATACAAAACAGAGTCGTCACCGAACTTTATTTATTTTCAAAAAGAGAAATGTGAAATTTTGATAAAACCCACAAAAAACACAAGGAGACTGGTTGTCACAACCCGATCAAATTCGAAGTTGCTTTGAGCTATCGTGGTAGCTATCTCTAATAATAGAGGTTGCTTTGGGTTGTTAATGATATAAGGGAACTGCTAAACTGATACCTCTCCATTTGGTAGCTTGCAACTCAAAATAAAAAACCACCCAGAACAATGTCTCATTTAACTATAGCATCATAGAATACAATACTCCATGTTAGAAGTTTAATTGTTGAAAACATTATATAAGCAGTTCATTTGTTTATTTCAAATGCATAATCATTTAAATTATTCATTTATGAAATACCGATAGAAGAACAAGATAAAAATTAAGGAGTCAGAACATAGAATACAGTTTAGTTGATAAGAACCTTCTAACAAATGCCAATTGATTTTCATTAAGTAAAATTTAATTGTTCGCCTCAAATTTTTGAAAGTGTCTGTGTAAAAAGTTGAAATAAGTTTGTGAAATTTTATTAATAGGTTCTTTTAATCATAAATTAATCATGAAATATATGTAAGGAGACCTTTTTTACTATAGAATAATCTTAAAATTTTATGAGACTATATATTATAAGTCGTCTTGTATACTCTCAAACGACCCTGATACTTGACTTTAAACTTTTAATAAAATGTTGTGACAGATAACCAAAGTTAATTATAACTATCAAGTATTTAGCTATAGGATGAGTTCAAGGCTGATGATTCTTCTACGCTAATGAGCCCAAGAGAAATCTTTTGCAGAGGTAATCTCTAAATCAAAGAAAAAATTATTATAGAAGCAAGTCCTTCATATTTAATTATATGATATTCTATAAAGAGATGATTCTAAAAAGTCTTGTAAGCTTATTACATTTTTCTTTTTGATGATATATATTTTTTCCTCATGCATTGGGTTTTAGTTTGGTTTCCCAACTTATTATCTATTTTTGTCCTGTATTGTATTGCAGATTAGTTTGTTCATACTTCATGACTTATCAAGAAAAAAGTCTTAAATTTTAATAATGAGATAAAATTATCAATACGTTGTATAGAAATTTGCAAGCTTATAAAAATATTATTTATGTTTTTACAAAATTTATTACTCATTTGAATAAATTAAATAATTTAGTTTTGGTTTATCATATTTCAAAATTAAAAATTTTAAAAATACTTATAAAGTTGTTAAAACATAAATATTGATCAAATAATCTTTTAATATAAATATGACAAAATTACAAAAGAGTAGGAATTTAAATAAAATTAATATTATTATTTTAGAAATACAATACAAAAAAAATATAAAACTACATAGTAGTTATAAATATATTATAGAGTATTGCAGAAAATTCAATGTGGTTCCAAGAGTGGGTAAATGTGATGTATAGAGAGAAACGAGGGTTATAGAAGTAAGATAGCATGGAAAAAAATGAAAAAACGCTAGAAGGAGGGGTTAAACCTCCGACCTTGTGGTTAACACTAGAAGGAGGGGTTAAACCTCCGACCTTGTGGTTAACAGCCACACGCTCTAACCAACTGAGTTATTCCAGCTTCGTTGGATACAATGCTCTAATGTCATTATTTATATGAACGCGTAATGAAAGGCAAAATCACAGTTACAGACGCAATAGCGCAATGAGTGAAAGCAGCAATCGCAGAAAACGCAAGATGCTTGAATTCAATTGATGAATGAATAATGGCCAAAAAGCTTTTCAGTTTCAATCTTCCATATCGATCATTCTCCTCCACACCCGAAACTCCCACTCTCTACTCTTTCCTTCAACCATGTTTGTTTTCCATCAATAAACCCTTTTTCGACGAACCCCAAAACCTCCCAACTTCTCCACCACACTCACTCTCCCTCATACCACACCAACTTTCATCTCTTCTAACAACTCTCCACAAATCCCTCATCACTTCTCAAATCGATCAAGCTTGGAAATCCTTCAAAACCCTCACAACCCACCGTTCCTTCCCACCTAAACCCCTCACCAATTCCCTCCTCACCCACTTATCCTCCCTCAGTGACATTCACAATCTCAAAAGGGCTTTTGCATCTACAATCTATCTTATTGAGAAAAATCCTAACTTGCTTGATTTCGATACCATCCATACCATGCTTGTTTCCATGAAATCTGTCAACACTGCTGCCCCGGCTTTTGCAATGGTCAAAACAATGTTTAAAAATAGGTTTTTTATCCCTTTTAATTCGTGGGGTGGTGTGGTTATTGACATTGCCAGGAGCAATGATAACCTTGCTGCTTTTTTGCCTGTTTTTGAAGAGAATTGTAGGGTTGCTTTGGAGGAGAAGATGGAGTTCATGAAGCCGGATGTTGCTGCTTGCAATGCTGCTCTTGAAGCTTGCTGTTGTTGCCTTGAATCGATTACTGATGCTGAGAGAGTTGTTGGAATAATGTCGAATATTGCCTCTCAACCAAAGCATGAAGTTCTTTGAACTTTTCCTAAACTTGGTCTTTTGTTTTCAAGGTATATACCCATAGTTTCCTGTAGAAATCATCAACAAAGGTAACAAAATAAAGTTCACCACTAAAGGATTTTACATTTAATGGACCACAAACATCAGAATGTACCAATTGAAGCAACTTTGACTTCCTTGAGGGAGGATGTCTCTTGAAAGATGCTTTAGTCTGTCTACCAGCCATGCAATAAGAACACTTCTCCAATATGATTAAGTCTTCGGTGCCACAAAGATGCTTCCATGTCGATAGCATTCACACTGTCCCTAGCAACTAAAGCTTTTGTCCAATACAATTTAAAAAGCTTTTCCCCTCTAGCCACAACCAAGTTACCATTGTTGAGTTTCTACTTTCCATAACCAAAGTGATTATCATAACCACAATCGTCTAGCATATGCACAGATATCAAATTAAAGCGGACATCCGAAGCATGTTTGACATCTCTAAGCAAAAATTGCATCCCCGTGTTTGTTTACAAGCAAAAATCACCAACACCAATTACCTTAGATACACCATCATTACCCATCTTCAACACTCCAAAATCACCAGAAGATAAGATGTGAATAAATCTCTCGTCTGATACAAGATTAACAGACTCATGATCACGGAGAATACAAAGATCATCACTAGTAACAATAGTAACATGATCATCATCATGATTTTGATGGTCTCTTTATTTAAAATTACCCTTCTTACCTTTGTTATCTTTATTCCACTGATAGTAATACTTCTGTATGTGTCCTGTTTTGTAACAATAATGACACTCTAGAGTCTTGTATCGCGGCTTGGACTTGCTTTTGTTATTCTTTCTACCACCCTTCGGTTCCTTTTTATGACTTGTCCCCATATTTTCAGTGACAAGTACCTCGGGTTGAGATGAATAACCCTGTGTCTTCCTTCTCATCTCCTCATTAAGAATACCATCCTTAACTGTTTCCAAAGAAACAACACCTATAGGAGCAGAACTTATGATAGAAACCTGAAATGTCTCCCAAGACTCTAGTAAATATAGCAATAGAAATAGTCCCGAAATTTCATCATCAAATTTGATACTCATTCCTAACAACTGATCAAGGAGACCTTGAAATTCACTCAAGTAATCTGAAATAGACCCACCTTATACTTCAAACTTATGAAGCTAATCAACAAGAACAATTTATTATTCCCTAATTTAGAGGCATACAAGGACTCTATCTTCTCCCACAAAGTTTTTGCATGTGTCTCATTAGCATTATTATTATAAAGATTATTTTCTACATACTTTCGAATAAAACCACATACCTGTTGATGTTCAAACTCCCATTCTTCACCAGACACATAATCTAGCTTTGTGGAACTAAAAACCGGTAAATGAAATTTCTTCAGAAATGGCAAGTCTTTCATCTTGCCCTTCCATAAATTATAATTAGAACCATTCAACAATACCATATTCATTATTGTATTTGACTTAACCATTCAAACAAGTAAAACAACCCTTAACCAAGAGTTTTGATGCCACTCTGATAGGAAATTAAGACACAATAACAGACTAATACACAACGGATATAAAACTCCACAAACTTGTAGGAACTTTGAGGATCAGCAACAAATATAACACGACAAATCAAGAAATTAAGGCACAAAAGAACACCGATATTTTTAATGTGGAAAACCCCTTAATATAAGAGTAAAAACCACGAGTCATCCAGACCAAAAAAATAATTCCACTATAATTAATTAAGGATACAATAGAGTCTTAAAGGGATTCACAAACTAGTGCTAACAACTGCAAATCAAAAAAAAACTAGCTTACAAATAAGAATAAAAAAGCTGAAATTTTTTCCTCTAAATTTGCAGCTTCAGTGTGAAGCAAATAACTTTCACCTCAGATGTTGTTTTGAAATTCTGGACGGTCAAAAGTTAGATGTATATGTTACAAAACCTGCCCACCAAATTTAAGCTCGATTCAACAGTTAACGAATTAGGGATCGTCAATTTAGTGAGACTGGTTGCAGAAAAACGGGAATGAGTTTCTCTTTTCTTTTCTCCCTTTTGAATCCTTATTTTTTTCTCTATCTCTATCAACCCTAAATTGATCATCTTCGCTTAAATAAATGAGACAAATGGGATAATTATATTTGGGCCTTTCTCTACATAGGAAGGGAGCCCAAATCCAACAATTTCAAAACAAGATGTGCATGACTTATTTTTTGAGTTATCATCTATGAAGCCCAGACACGGACACATGACATGACATAGATACAAACATGGGGACTCCACTAATGTAAAAAAAAAAACACAAGGCACACACACTCACACAAACACACACAAACACACACACACACACACACACACACACACACACACACACACACACACACACACACACACATAAACACACACACACACACACACACACACACACACACACACACACACACACACACACACACTCACTCACTCACTCACACACACACACACACACACACACACTCACACACACACACATATGAGTGAGGATCAACTTACTCCAAGAGTAACTTTTTAACTTACTTCAAATCATAGCCTTTGAATTGAATTCAATCTAATGGTTAAATTAGCCAGTTACGTAGTTATCCATTAGATTAGATCCAATTCAAAAGCTATGATTTGGAGTAAGTTAAAAAAAAACTTACTCTTGGAGTAAGTTGACCCATTATATATATATATATCATATGAGAATGTCATCTTTATGTGAGAACATAAAAATGAATCTGAACCATTCGATTTTAAAAAAAAATGGTGGAGATTATTTGTCATTTTTGTTTTTCTCTCTCATCCAGTATTAAAATAAATGATGGAGGAGAGAGAAAAAAACTGACACATAATCTCCATCATTTATTTTAAATATAATGATTCAGATTCATTCTCATTTTTTACATAAAAATGTCATTCTCATATGATACGTTCTACATACATATATATGTGTGTGTGTGTGTGTGTGTGTGTGTGTGTGTGATTTACGAGCATGATTTATAAAGAGTTTTAAATGATAAACAAAATTTATGTTTATTAAAACTTAGTACTTTCAATAAAAAAATATAAATCCACCAAAACAAAATGATATAAATGATATCATAGTCACTCCATGTTGAGAAAACCAGTCTCTAAATCTGACTCATCCAAAGATAAGTTAGTAACTTCAAAAAATTCACTGTCATCTAATATGTATATAGTGGGGAGACGAAGAATAAATATCTAGAAAAATTTAGAAAAATTTAATAAACATTTACAATAGAAGGTGAAAAAGATGAAAAAACCTTGTGAAGACCGAAGCAGCGGTGTGCGGCAAAGATGAACAAAATTTGAGAAGATAAAAAAAAACCTTGTAGAGAGAGACAAAAGAGTAGAATATGAAAAAAAATAAAGAATCCTAGTTGTGTTGTTTTTATAGTATGGAAGTGGAATATGAAAGGTAAAAAAACTTTTTTTTTTTAATTCTGAAAACTTTTGTGTTAAAGTTTCTTTAAATTCATTTTTTGAGTTGAGTCGTGTCCTTTATTTGAAATAAATTGTCCTATTCGTTTCTGATGCGATTCAATTTTTTCATTGGACACTTCAAAAACGTGCCAAATAAGTGATGTACGTGTGGAATACGTGTATTCGTGTCTGACACGACGACACGCAACCTTGAAGATTCAAACATGTTACTTTTTACTCCTAACTCGACTAATTCCTCTCTAGGGAAGTATTTTCGTCAAGATAATGAATATTGTAAATATCATTTAACAATACCAACTTTTTGGAAAGGTATAATTATGGATGATTGTAGCGGTAGAAATTGTGAGTATAAGCTATTGATTAACTTAACTTATAAAGTAAGAGTCGCCACTACACTTTTATTTTATCCAAAGAAAAGGAAAAAGAGCAAACAAAACCTAAAGAAGTTTTTAAACAAGAACAAATAAACAAAGAGAGGGTAAGGGGGTTGGTTACACAAAAGGAATTTTTTAGCATCCAAAATGTCTATAGTACTCTATAGGAATCTCTTTGAGATATCTACACTTTTTGGTGTGAAAAATGGTTTTCTTGTAAATCATTGGGGAGGTGAGAAAAAAAATATTTTTTTATATAATTTTTGTGTTTTACAAGACTTCCTGAGCCCCGCGCCCACGTACCCACAAAGTGTAATGGAGGATCAAAATTTTGTAGTTTATGGTAAAAAAAATAGTGTGTTATGTTCATTTTAAATAAAAAGGAAAGTTGTCATTTTAAGAAGAATACTATAACTAATCATCCACAAGTAATGAGAACTTTTGCATCACAAGGAGAAGGGTTCTAACTTGGATAAAGATCAACAAGTATGCCACTAACTATCACAAGTGGAAAATAACGACCATCAATATTATGGGGATAGGAGAATTAATCTCAACTATGGAAATGACTCATTTCTAAAATTTATGAAAAGTTTTAAAGCAAAAAGTGCACAAAGGCACAAAATAATTTTAATGGGTTAAGTGTTTTTTTAAGTCTTTTGAAAATGGTCAAAGTATACTTAACATTTATTAGCATTTATTAAGAAAATGAAGTTTGAAAATGTACTTGACAAAGTCAAGGTTTATTATGAAAGAGGTTTTAGTTTGAAAGAAGAAAGTTTTAAAAAAGGGAAGAGACTTTGAAAATTTAAGAAGGGGGAAAGATGAAGTGACTATCTTAAAGCATAAAATAAAAGTTAGGGGCCAATAAATATCTAACCAAGAGAAGATAGCAAACCCATGACATAAGTCAATAAAAAATTCCATCATTTGGATTAAGCCTCAAGCAAGCCAAATAAGCAATAACAATCTAAGCATCGGATGAAATCAATAATAACCAGGATGAGTCTTCAAGAGAATCCTTAAGCCAAGGGTATCAGATGAATTCGCATAGGTCTTAAGATGTACTTCCAAGCAAAGACTAAGATCTTAATTCTAAGTCCAAACTTCACAATAATGCATAGGGTAGTAGCATCAATTCCATGAAAGTAACCAAGTTTTTTTAGGAGTTATGATAGTTATTAATGTTTTAAGAGAAAGTCCAAATGGACAAAATAAAAAGAGCAAAGTCTAAATGGACAAATAAAAATCAATATGATAATATGATATGAAATGCTAAAGTAAAAACATAAAATAATCTGTAATAAGTAAAAGGCATAAAATAAATGACTTTAAAGTAAAGAAATAAAACAAAAAGTTAGTAAGTTAGTGATTAGAAAAGAAATGTCAATTTGTCATTTTTTGGAGAATACTTAACTAGACACCCAGAAGCATGAAAACATGGTCTTATACATTACCAAGAGAAGAGCTCCAACTTGGATAAAATCAACAAGTATGTCACTAACTCTCTTAGGTAACAAAAGATCCAATCTATTTCACATAATACCATAGAGAATAGGAGGCTAGAAATCTTACTTACAAAAATGACTTAGTTTCTGATTCGGGACAAATTTAGCGATATGTTAAGCAATCGTAGCACA
Source organism: Lathyrus sativus (assembly GCA_963859935.3). Classification (NCBI taxonomy): domain Eukaryota; kingdom Viridiplantae; phylum Streptophyta; class Magnoliopsida; order Fabales; family Fabaceae; genus Lathyrus; species Lathyrus sativus. The sequence goes on from OZ012736.1 coordinate 559,692,829, forward strand.
ACCTATAAGGAAGGTCATACTTGGGAGGCCGGTCAATAAAAATTTATGTGTTAATACAAGTTAGAGAAATGACATGTAAGTCATTCTCCTAAAGCTTGCCACACAAAAAGAAAAAAATTGAATGATCTCATCTTAATCAAGAACTTCAAAAATTTCATGATGTTAAAGATTTTCATCAACCAAAAGAAAAAAAGAAGAAGGGAGACGAAAAAGAGGCAGCAAGGAAACAAAACAATAAGTTGAATCTAAAGATTGATCAAGTTATCATCAAGATCATTCATCCATTTTGGTGGATTAGGGTTTTCACCCCATCAACACCCAAGATCCGTTGGGCTTGATGAAACTTGACCAAATCAACCAAGATTCAAGCTAAACAGAAGTCAACAAACACAAAAATGCAATAGTATGAATTAATATGCATCAAAATGAATTTTAAAATGAAAATAAACATGAAAATGCAAATGATGCATCAAACAAGATCATAAATGACCAAAAAAAATTCAGAAATTCAAAAACAGTGCAAGACTGCTATGGAAAATTTTTGAGAATTTTTTAATGGATAAAATTATCTTTAAACTATTTAAAATGCAAGGAAAAAGAGAAATATCATAACAAATATTTAATGATGGAAAAAATATGAAAAAAAGATAATAATAATAAATAGGAGAAAATAAGAAAATTTTAGCAATTGATTTGGTATTTTTTGGATAAAAAATAAAATAGTTATGAATTTTTAAAGAAAATGCAATTTAAAAAAAATAAAAAATAAATAAAGAAAATAAAAGGAGAAAATGTCTGGTCTGTTGGATGGATTCTGACTAATTAAAGTAGTTAGATTCAAGAGTCATCAAAAGGCGCGCGCCATGGAATTAATAAAATAAAACACCAGATCCCAAAAATACATCAGCCATCAGATTTAAAGGGAAAAGTCAGTGTATGCGCATCCTATGGTCCAAATGAGAGAGAATGCCATGGACCACTCAGGAAATAACACATCAGATTCAATTTAAACACAAATATCCCCAATCATCTTCTCTAGTGAGCTCTCACCGGAGCTTTGACAAACAATTACCTCAGGTCAAGAGACCTATGCCAACCTGACTGTCTCATTGAGACGACTTCAATCATATGCTTCATTTTCATTTATTGAAAGTGAGCATGCTGAAATTTGAAAAATATGCAGAAACAAGTGACTCACGAAATTTAAAGTTAAATGATGAACAATGAGAATCAATACAAGATGATTGAGGGAAAAGGATTAGTGAGTGATGAAATACATCTTGGTAACTTTTTTGAAGCAAATTGAAGCTTATAACTACCTTGTTGAGATGGTGGTCGGAGGTTGGAAAAAACTTGATATGGTCAGAGCACTTCAGAGAGTCTAGGAGCTTGAGACTTGATTCAAAAGCTTCAAAGGAGGTCGATGAAGAAAGAAAATAGATTGAAACTGACTATAATTTAAAACTCGATGGTGAAGATTCTGAAGAAAATTTGAAGTTCAAGCAGGGGTCCAGTGGATCTCAAAATCTTGGGAATAAGGTAAAATGAACCTCTATTTATAGCTAAAGATGATGGAATGCTAAGAGGGGTGAGTTGAGTGAATTCGTGCACACCCTCATCATGCCAAAAGTGTGACTCTAAAGTCATCAAAACTCAACCAAAACGTGTGTTTCAAGTGCTAAACAACTTTAGGATACTTGCTAAACTTGATTAGACGCGAAATTAAACTTTAATTTGGCCTCTAATTGGAATTAGAATGAATAAAAAATATGATCATGGAGTTTTCTTCAGTTTCAAGGTACCATGTTCACAGTGATGGGGCATCCTAATCAAAAGGATTTTTTCCACCATTCTTCTTGCAATGTGTAGTCCTCATGACCTAGTTTAAAATGTTCCAAGAAAGTCTTCATTTGGAAATCTGAGGAGAAAGTTATGAGGTGTTGAAGTTGACATGAAAAACTAGTCATCATACTTAGAAAAATTTTAAGTCTTTGAGGCAGAAAATAACCTATAATATTCCAACAAATTTCAATGCCTTCCAAGCATAATTTGATCTTGACCATTGAAGTAAACCTGTAAAGGGCATTGTAAATGATATTCTGCAAAAAGAGTAAGATTCAAAGGATAAAAATTGAAGAAGTTGTGATCCTCGAAAGTTGAGAAAAAGTCACTTAAAAATAGGTCAAATTTCACTAAGTCCACAAATGACCTATAATGTCTTCAAACTTTTGATGGTCCTCCAAGCATAATTGGCTCTTGTCATATAAAGAGAAGTTGTGGAGGATATTGATAAGATTCATATGAAAAAAGAATCACTCAAAAATATGGAGAAATGAAGGAGTTGTAGTCCTTAGAACTTTGACTTGAAAATGTTGACTTTTTGGTCAAACCTTTTTGAACCAACTTGTATACTTAAGATTTTCTTGCACTTCAAGGCACATGGATGATCATATGAACCCAAAATAATATTTCCTTGAATATCCTTTGATTGAACTGACCAAGGTTTAAGATAAATTGTTGAAGAAGACATATAAATAAACACATGAACCTTTGACTTTCTTGAGGAACAAGCTACACAACCTTGAGGTACTCTTGCTCAAAGTGATATATGATGATACTTGAGAACATAAATACTGATATTAGAAGTCATATCTTAAGAAATAAGTCATTAGGAGTCAATGGATGTTTACACTTTGACTTGAGGGATTAAAACCCTAGCTGAGGAACCAAGCATGATGCTCCTGATGAAATGCTCTACCTTGCACAATGAACTTAAAGAAACAAGACATATTTTTGCATTTTGATTAGTGGTTAGTTAAATAATAAACATATAAACATGAAGGTGAAATACACATAAAAAGGGTGCTTAGTGATCTTAAAAACAAAAACCTAAAGGATGAGAGGGAAGAACCAAATGTGATATTGTTTGTGTAAAGATGCAAATTATAAGTGGAATCTTAGGGTTAAAAATTAAGGTATGACAATGATATGCTAAATAAAGACTTTGATCAATAACAATTCTGCAAAGGCATTAATAATTTAGCATACATGCATCATCCACCTCATTATTCTCAGAATTTAAACCTCAATCAAACCATCATCTGAAGCATCAAAATCAAATTTCTAACTAGAATCATAAAAGGAAACCTTCTGAAACTTTTACTGAACCATTGGGGGCAAGATTTTAGGAGCTTGTGGAAAGTGAGGATACTGATTCAAATGTTGATAACAAGGTTTCTTTAGACATTGGAGAAAACAACATTATGTCTAACATTTTATCTTTGAAACTATACATCATGACTTTTCGGAAAAAAATCTGTAATTTTAATAATGAAATAAAATTATCAATATGTTGTATAAAGGTTTACAAGTTTATAAAAATATTTTTTTTTATATTTTTTTATAAAATTTATTGCTTATTTGAATAAATAAAATAATTTAGTTTTGGTTTATGACATTTCAAAACTAAATTTTTTGAAAATATGTATAAAGTTGTTAAAACATAAATATTGTTCAAATAATTTTTTAATATAAATACGACAAAATTACAAATGAGAATGAATTTAATAATAAAATTAATATTATTATTTTACAAATACAATACAACAAAAATATATATGTTGTATAAAGGTTTACAAGTTTATAAAAATATTTTTTTTTATATTTTTTTATAAAATTTATTGCTTATTTGAATAAATAAAATAATTTAGTTTTGGTTTATGACATTTCAAAACTAAATTTTTTGAAAATATGTATATAGTTGTTAAAACATAAATATTGTTCAAATAATTTTTTAATATAAATACGACAAAATTACAAATGAGAATGAATTTAATAATAAAATTAATATTATTATTTTACAAATACAATACAACAAAAATATATATAACTACATAGTAGTTATAAATATACTATAATGAGCAATGTATAAAAATGAAAATCGCTAGAAGGAGGGGTTGAACCTCCGACCTTGTGGTTAACAGCCACACGCTCTAACCAACTGAGCTATTCCAGCTTCATTGGTTCAAATACTCTGATGTCTCTATTTATATACATGACACAAAACCACATTACACTGTAACACGATTTGTGTATAGTGAACCTCAAATCAACAATCGAAGAAGATGCAACATGCTTAAATTCAATAATGGCCAAAAAGCTTTTCAATTTGAATCTTCCATATCAATTATTCTCCTCGACGCTCTACTCTTTCCTTCAGCCATGTATGTTTTCTCCCAATAAACCCTTTTTCGACGAACCCAAAAACCTCACAATTTCTCCACCACACTCACTCTCCCTCACACCACACCAAACTCCAACCATGTAGACTATGGATGTTGACTGGACTTCCTTATTGTCATGCAATGTCTTGCATGAAAGATCATCATTTAGAGATAAATGACTTTGTACCTGACTGTTACAAGAAGGAACAATATGCTGCTTGCTATGCACATGTGATATATCCACTTAATGGGGAAGCCTTGTGGGAAAAGACTAGTGTTATTGATCTTCAGCCACCACCAATAAAGAAGAAGCCTAGAAGGCCAAAGAAAAAAAGTAATAGGGAAGCTAGAGAGATGGTGAGGGATGAGACACACATGAAAAGGGAAAGACATGGTATAAAGTGTAGTCGTTGCCACAAGGATGGTCACAACAAGGCCACTTGTAAACTATCACAACCACAAGAACCAACAAGTCAGCCACCATCACAGGCTAATTCAGTTCAGATACAAGATGCAACAAGTCAGCAATCATCACAAGCTAATACAAGTCAACTACCACCACCTGTTGCAACAAGTCAGCCACCATCACAATCTGTTACAAGTCAACCACCACCACCTATTGTTACAAGTCATCCCCCACCGCAATCTGTTACAAGTCAACCACCACCACCTGTTCTTACAAGTCAGCCACCACCCATAACTAAGAAAAAACGTCATAAGGGTGGCAAGCCTGTTTCAAGCCAACCATGATTAATATTATTATGTCTACTAAGATTTTGTAATGCCAATTAATGACCTGACTCTTTTATTTTTGTTAATGCATATTTTGGAATTAAACCTGTTATGTAATGCCTTATAATGGCCTTTTGGTTTTGAACCTGTTATGTAATGCCTTATAATAACCTTTTTGTTTTTGGACCTATTATGTAATGCCTTATATGGCCTTTTGTTATTGAACATGTTTTGTACCAAATATTAAATATGTTAATGAATGTTGGAATTATTATTGAACTTGTTATGTACCAAATATTGAATCTGTTAATGAATGTAGGAATGGTTATTGAACCTGTTATGTATCACACTTTGAATCTATTATTGAACCTATTATGTATCAAACTTTGAATCTGTTATTGAATCTTTTAATGAATGTTTGAACAAGTTATATTATAGTTTGTTTCCAAAAATATTGGTCATTGAGTTGCATATTTTACAGGTTGGATATTGAAGCATTATTAATTGAAACAACATAATAATACATTATTCATTAAACAAACTCATCAATTTGTTACAAACACAAGGTTCAACACTAGAACTACCAATGTAGAAACATAACTTCGAACTACCCTAAAACTAATTGAGATATATTATTACAAACACAAAGTTTAACCATAAGCTTACAATCCTAACAACAATGGACATTTTGAGTCACCCTTTAGTGTACATAACTTCATTCTTCAATTCGTTAATTTTCTTCTTTTGTCTTTCAAGCTTTACATCCCTGTCATCAAAAAACTCATCACCCAACTGTCGCTACTGCGAAAAAGAGGAGTCGGAAAAGACAGAAGAGTCGCCACCGGTCGTTATGTATCTCAAAGAGAGGGAAAGGAAGCGATCAGAGAAAACCTACGAAAAAGGGAAAAGACAAGGTCTTCGCAACCAAATATTGGATTCAGGAGTCGGTTACACAAGGGGAAGGTATGAGCATCCCACACGTTCGTTGTACTCAATGGGATCCACGCTTGTTGTCTAAACTACGGGTATAAAAAACTATCTAAAGGCTGGCACACAGGGGGTGAACAAAAAGAAAAGAGACTCGATAGGACATCGCCGCCCTATGCCTACGTACTCCCTCGTGCAATGGGAAAGTCAGAGTCAACGTAGTTCAGAAAACTACGGGTGAAAAAGGGGGGAAGGTTGCTCGCCAAGACATCGTCGTATTGTGCCTACGTATCCTCATCTGGTACGAGAAATCAAAGCAAACATAGTTCGGGCTAACACGACCACTGGTTGGTTCAAGTGTTTTAACTAAGTAGGTTTAAATCTCTGTCCTAGCAGTTTGAGACGGTGTCTGTTTGCGGTAGAACAGAAACTTAACACACTCTTTCTGAAAATTAAGTTTGAACAATCCCGAAGGATGAAAAAGGTTTGATCTTTTGTTTTTGTGTTTTTTATGCAAAGAAGTGAATTGAGTTAGTTTGTAACTCATGTTGCACTAAAGACTATGACTTGAGAGCGAATGCATCGCATATCGCGCAAAGGGCATACGCTAAACACTCTAGACAGTGTGAGAGGTTGCCCCCCATGTAACACCCCAAATTTAATCGAAATATTTTAATTATTTATTTAATTGAGAATATTCATATTTTGGTGGTTTCGGTGGTTTTGTGGATTATTGGGAATTATGCATATTTGGAGTATTTGTTTTGGAATAATAGTATGTAATATGGATTTATTAATATTATTAGGAATTAAAATAAATATAAGAGGAATAAGGGTAAATTGGACATTATGAGGAGTTAGTAAGGATATTATGGGAAAAGCCCGATTGTGTGGCCCAAGTCTAAGTTTGACAAAATAGAATTCTGAAGAGATTTAAAATTCATTTGTTAACCGTGGAAAGTTGGGTGGCCAGAGCTCTGAAGGAAAGGTTGGAGGCAGAAGATCCCAAAGTTAATCGTGAAAGCTGCAAATCGACTAAGGTATGGGGAGTATCGATGTTCATGATTTTCTATGTATGCCTTTAGATGTGTTTATGGTTGGTTTATGATTTAAGGTATTTTGGGCTGGCTGTGGGAAAATAGGGAATTTGATGATAAAGCTTTGAGGTTAGGGGTAATGGTATGTAACACTGAATATTGATATGAGAAGGGAAACCTTAAGCCTTCGTGGCCAAAACCTTGGATCGTTATATGTTTGACCCTGTAGGAATAGGAATGTTCAGATGTGAGTAACTCTGATGCACTCAGAGCAGTTGCAGGAAAATAGTGATTTAGGCAGTGCAAATGTTGCCAGATTGGCCTAATAAACCATAAATGTTATATCGTTATCGCCGTATGACCGTAGGGATGATTTAGGGATGTTTTAGGGGCACTGGGTAAGTGAATCGTATGAGTATTTGGACAAGAACCAGTTCTGGTCGTAGCAGGTTTTTACTGTCATCGCTCTGTTCGCCTAGAGAGCAAGCCATTGAAGGTTCGCTACAGACTTGCCTAGCGAGCAAGCCAGTGAATGTAGCAGAGTTCGCGAAATTGATCGTTTTGCAGCAATGCCTTGATGTTTGATTCGGAGATTTCTGAGATGAGTTAACATGAGTATGACAGTGAGGAATTATGTGATCGATAGGCGATAGTGTGAGGATTACCGTGGGTATAAGTTGATGAATTAATATGAGATAATATGGGGTAGTATTATGAATTAATATGTGATAATAGGTGATCATATGATGGGCTAATATGAGGATGACTATGAGTTAATATGTGATTTGTGCGTGATGATATGACGATTTCCATGATGTGTGATGATGATTATTATGATAAATTATATGATGACATGATGTATGAGCTTAATTATTATGATGAATTATATGACGAATTATGTGCTAACCCGAGATAGGATGATTTATGTGATGATGATGATGATTATGACGATTTATGTGATAGCATGAGATATGAGGATTTATGTGATGATGATGATTATGACGTTTGATGAATATGATGAATGATGATGCACCATATGTTGTATTATGAGGATTATTATTGTGGCGTGTGCATCCGGACTTCGGTTCAGGACCTCGATTACTTTGACTTCAATCCCACTGTGCGGATGTGAAGTATTTTGATGTGCTCCAGTTCTCAAGTAGAACCGATCCTATTGATGGAGATCTATGGAGGGTTGATGGCCCAGTGTCCATCGCGCAATGATGATTGGTACCACATGCATTGAGTCTATGTTGCATTTGCATTTATGAGCCTTTGTATATAAATTATGACGTTGTGGCCTTCAAGGCCTATTGAAGGATATGAATGTTTTGAATATAGTTATGATGTTGTTTATGCATTAATTGTTATACATTGATTATTATGAATTACTTTACTCACCTTGCCTGTTTGAATGTTACCTCCACGTGGGTAACGTGCAGATGACCAAGTTTAGCTGTGGATGTCGTCGAGGAGTATTTTTGAAGTCTTAGAGTTGTTATCCTTTTGGTTAACTTAGAGGGCCTTACTCTGATATGTAACATCAGGTTGGGTTCTTTGAGTTGAACTATATATCAATGGGTTACTTTACTAACTTTCCCTTATGAGGAAACCTTGAGTTATGTTTTGAGTTCCGTTGTTTATGATGTTTTGATGCAATTTGAGAAAACCCGTGTGTTACGAAGCATTGGCTTATTTTGAGACATTGAGAAATGTACGCCCTTTTGTGACTTTTTATGAAAGTTAATACTTTACTTTGAAATCCATGTTATTTTGCCATAATATTTGTGGGGTAGTATAAGGGTGTTACACCCCACCTATCATTCCTCAAGTACTTAAGGCTCATAGCGTACAACAATTGTTAACCTTTATTAAGTGTCTTAAAGAGTTAAGAGATGAGAAGAGAAGACACAAGACTCTAAGGGGAAACTGATAAACCCTAATGTTAGCATGCAATGTGATCCTAAAGTTGAGATTGAAAAGGGAACTACCTAATATTATCATGCAAAGGATTGAAAGCCTAATGTCTCTCCTACTCCCATCTTAAACAGACGGACTAGGAATCCTAAGGGATCATGCGAATACAGGAGGTAAACAGCAAGTAAACACGAAGCGATGCAATCGTGGACAAACGTCACATATTGAAATTAGAATATGTACAAGTGTTAGAAAAATAAGCGTTAATTAAAAATCAAATTTAATCAAAAGTCTACACCTATGTTAGTTATTAAAATAAGTTCTAAGTTAAAATATAATTAAACTAAAACCTAATCCTAATTCTAAAATTATCATTAATCTAGTTAAAAACTAAATCTAAACTCTAATCCTTAATTAAATTCTAAGAGAAAATGAATCCTAAAGATAACCCTAAATTAATCAAGATTAAGTCTAAACTAACTCTAAAATTCTAGCACTAAGCTAATTCTAAAGTTAAAAAACTAATTTCTAATCTAGAACTAAATTATAAAAGTTAATTAAAATCTAACTTAATTCTAAACTAAAATCATTAACTAAAATCCTAAATTTTAAGATAGTTCTAAAAAATAATTTAAATCTAAAAAAAATTCTAAGTTAACAAATTGATAAAATTCTAAGTTAAATCTAACTTAAAGAAACTAATTCTAAAATTAAGTTCTAAATGACAAAAGGAATTCTAGTTAAAATAAACCTAAATTACTCTAAATACTTCTAACTCTAAAAATAATTCTAGGGAAATATTAAGACTAAAGAAATTCTAAAATCCTATAAATATAACCTAATTACTAAAAATCTAAATCTGAAATAAATAAATTCTAAATCAATCTATATTAAAATTAAACAAAATAATAATGCTGGTAAAATTGAAATAAATGCTGAAAAGAAAATAATTTAAAATCAATAAACCTGATCCCTCTCTCCTTCACACGTGAATCCTCTTCCTCTCTATCTATCTTTCTTCTTTCTCTGCAAAAGCCTCTCCGAAACTGATTTTCTTTTTCGCCTTCTCAACCTCTCCCAACGTCACTCTATGTCTCTCTCACTGTTATTCTAAAATCTCTCTTGTGGATTGAGCGAGTTCGTCGCGTTGTCCGAGAGGGAGAATGGTTTTGTTGTGGTTGGTGTCGTTTGGATTTTCCGGTGTTTTAGTTGAAGGTTGTGTTGTTGAAGAGATGGTGGTAGCGTAAGGTTTTAGAGTTTCGTCTGATATGGGTTTTGAAGAGGAAGTTTGAGGTTGTGTTTGGGATTCGCAGATGGTTTGAAAGGGGTTTCTGGTGTTGTGTGGTTTTGGTCGGAGAAGATGAAGATTGAAGGGATTTTCCAGAAATGGGTTTTCTGAGTTGTTGGAGTTGAAAATGAAGTGGTTTTCGAAATGGATTGGAGTTTGGTTTTGTTGAATGATGAGGTTTGTTGTGTGGTTGCTTTCACGGATGGTTTGAAAGGATTTTCTGGGTTGAAGATTTGAAGTGGGTTTGTGAGGTTGAGGTTGATGAAGGTTGAAGAACACTGGAGATGGGTTATTTTTTCGGAGAAGTGGTGATGAAGAAGATGTTGGTTGTTCTGTTATGGAGGAGATGGGTTTCTGCGATGTGTTGCGAAGGGTTTCGTGAGGTTGAGAAAGATGAAGAAGATGGCGGTTTAGTGAAAGTGGTTCGTGAGTTTTGCAGAAAAAACAACCGTTGATGATGGTGAGTAGAAGGTGGTTGTAAGGTTGTTTTTCGAGTTGGCTGGGTTGAGAATGGAGTTTGAAGGTCGATGGTGATGGCGTTCAATGGTTTGGAGGAGGTAGAAGTTGGTTTGAGGAGTATGGAAGTTTGATGGTGGTTCGATTTTCCGGCGAGATTGTAGTATGGAAGATGATGAACAGTGGGAAAGGGAGAAGGTGGGCAGCGGTCGTTTTTAGGTTTCACTAGTTTTTTTGGGGATCATGAACAGTAAATGGCTGCTAGTTTTCTAGGTCTAAGATTGCTGAAGATGAACAGTGCGGCGGATTCTAGGTCTGGGGGTGGGAGACAATGAATAGTGTATAAATACCCAGATATGTGACACGTGGCACTGTCTGGCTGTATTATTTTTGTCTTTTTTGGTTAATTAATGAAACTGGTTTAATTACTTAATAATTCTAATAATGTTCTAAACCCAATCGTAATTTAATAAACTAAGTTTTTAATCTAAGATTAATTAACAACCTAACTCTAAATCTTAACTATAATCTAAATAATATTCTAACTCTTAATCTAAACTAATCAAGATTCTAAACTAATCAATAATTAATTAAATCTAATCCTAGTTCTAAAACTAATCCAACTTAAACTAATGACTAATCTAAATTAATTCTAATAATCTTAATTCTAAAACCTATTAAATCTAATCCTAATTAAATTTAAAATAAAAGTCTAATCTAAAAATTCTATATAAAATCCTAATTTATAATAAGAAAGCTAAATTCCAATAAAACTAATAACTCCTAAATTCGTATAAAATGCTAACAACTAAGATCTAAAAATCTAAGTCTAAAATTCTATTTCAATAATTCTATTTTAAATTCCAGTTTCTGATAACATTCTAATTAAACTATTTAATTAAACAATTCTAAACTAAAAATTTAAGTGTAACTCTAATTAAAAAAAACTATATTCTAGAAAAAACTATTTCTAATTCTAAAATTATTTTCTAACTTAAAATTCTAAATAAAATCTAAATAAATAATAACTATAAGATAAAAATAAAACACAAAATGCTACAAAAATAATAAAAAAACGAAAGGAAAAGGGGATCGAACACCGAAACACAACAAAATTATCAGCATTGACTGAACTACCAGGAAGAGAACAACTTCCGCTCAATTTCGACATGGAACTCATCGTCTGAACTGGTTTATACTGTCTGAAACGTGAACAAAGCGACTGAAATCCTGATAAATTTATTCCCGCTGATAATATGAACAAAATGCGAGAAATGAACGACCTAGATGATATGCAGATGAAAAGAAACATAAGCCAAGTTAGAAAGAAAAGGTTGGTCAAATTTCGGGGTACAACACCAACCGCTTGAAGAAATTACAACCCTTTTCAATGTGGTTTATGTAATTTCTACAACCCCAAAATTTTTTCCTCTTGTTGACACAGTTCACATCATTCACTGTTCTAATAACACTTTCATCTTGGAAAAAGCACTTAATCCTCTTGTTTCTACGAATCAAAGATCCAGATATACCATAGCTATGGTTGTTTGAAGTTGAGGCATTGTTTGCACTCCTTGACATTGCTTGAACCCTAATTCCTAAATTGCAGAAGAAAATGGAAGATGGTAGAAGGAAAATGGAAGAAAGGTATTTAACCCTGATTTGAAGATGAAGATGGAAGAGGTTAAAATATGGAACACGGTTGAAGAATGGTGGAAGAACAATGAAGCAACAAGAGTGAAATATGGAACCCTATGTAACGCAACATATACATATGCTGACGTGGAGTCCTAAATTGGCTTACTTGACATGCCACCTCACACAAAATAAGATTTCCTTGAATATCCTTTGATTGAATTGACCAAGGTTTGAGATAAATTGTTGAAGAAGACATATAAATAAACACATGAACCTTTGACTTTCTTGAGGAACAAGCTACACAACCTTGAGGTACTCTTGCTCAAAGTGATATATGATGATACTTGAGAACATAAATATTGATATTAGAAGTCATATCTTAAGAAATAATTCATTAGGAGTCAATGGATGTTTACACTTTGACTTGAGGGATTAAAACCCTAGCTAAGGAACCAAGCATGATGCTCCTGATAAAATGCTCTATCTTGCACAATGAACTTAAAGAAACAAGACATATTTTTGCATTTTGATTAGTGGTTAGTTAAATAATAAACATATAAACATAAAAATGAAATACACATAAAAAGGGTGCTTGGTGATCTTAAAAACAAAAACCCAAAGGATGAGAGGGAAGAACCGAATGTGATATTGTCTGTGTAAAGATGTAAATTATAAGTGGAATCTTAGGGTTAAAAATTAAGGTATGACAATGATATGCTAAATAAAGACTTTGATCAATAACAATCATGCAAAGGCATTAATAATTTAGCATACAGGCATCATTCACCTCATTATTCTCAGAATCTAAACCTCAATCAAACCATCATCTGAAGCATAAAAATCAAATTTCTAACTAGAATCGTAAAAGAAAACCTTCTGAAACTTTTACTGAACCATTAGGGGCAGGATTTTAGAAGCTTGTGGAAAGTGAGGATACTGATTCAAATGTTGATAACAAGGTTGCTTTAGACATTGTAGAAAACAACATTATTTCTAACATTTTATCTTTGAAACTATACATCATGACTTTTCGGAAAAAATCTGTAATTTTAATAATGAAATAAAATTATCAATATGTTGTATAAAGGTTTACAAGTTTATAAAGGTTTACTCATTTGAATAAATAAAATAAATATTATTATTTTACAAATACAATACAATACAATACAATATATATATATATATATATATATAGAAAATCGCTAGAAGGAGGGGTTGAACCTCCGACCTTGTGGTTAAGGTCCACACGCTCTAACCAACTGAGCTATTCCAGCTTCGTTGGTTCAAATACTCTGATGTCTTTATTTATATACATGACACAAAACCACATTACAATGTAACATGGTTTGTATATAGTGAACCTCAAATCAACAATCGAAGAAGATGCAACATGCTTAAATTCAATAATGGCCAAAAAGCTTTTTAATTTGAATGCTTGCTATGCACATGTGATATATCCACTTAATAGGGAAGTCTTGTGGGAAAATACTAGTGTTATTGATCTTCAGCCACCACCAATAAAGAGGCAGCCTAGAAGGCCAAAGAAAAAAGAAATAGCGAAGCTGGAGAGATGGTGAGGGATGAGACACACATGAAGAGGGAAAAACATGGTATAAAGTATAGTCGTTGTCACAAGGATGGTCACAACAAGGTCACTTGTAAACTACCACAACCACAAGAATCAACAAGTTAGCCACCATCACAGGCTAATTCAAGTCAGATACAAGATGCAACAAGTCAGCAGCCATCACAAGCTAATACAAGTGAATTACCACCACCTGTTGCAACAAGTCATCCACCATCACAATCTGTTACAAGTCAACCAACATCACTTGTTGTTACAAGTCAGCCCCCACCGCAATCTGTTACAAGTCAACCACCACCACCTATTGTTACAAGTCAGTCACCACCCATAACTAAGAAAAAACTTCATAAGGGTGGCAAGCCTGTATCAAGCCAACCATGATTAATAATATTATGTCTACTAAGATTTTATAATGCCAATTAATGTCCTGACTCTTTTGTTTTTGTTAATGCATATTTTGGAATTAAACCTGTTATGTAATGCCTTATAATGGCCTTTTGGTTTTGAACCTGTTATGTAATGCCTTATAATGACCTTTTGGTTTTTGGACCTGTTATGTAATGTCTTATATGGCCTTTTGTTATTAAACCTGTTATGTACCAAATATTGAATATGTTAATGAATGTTGGAATGATTATTGAACTTGTTATATACCAAATATTGAATCTGTTAATGAATGTTGGAATGGTTATTGAACCTGTTATGTATCAAACTTTGAATCTATTATTGAACCTATTATGTATCAAACTTTGAATATGTTATTGAATCTTTTAATGAATGTTTGAACAAGTTATATTACAGTTTATTTCCAGAAATATTGGTCATTGGGCTGCATATTTTACAGGTTGGATATTGAAATATTATTCATTGAAACAACATAATAATACATTATTCATTAAACAAACTCATCAATTTGTTACAAACACAAGGTTCAACCCTAGAACTACCAACATAAAAACATAACTTTGAACTACCCTAAAACTAATTGAGATATATTATTACAAACACAAGGTTTAACCATAAGCGTACAATCCTAACAACAATGGACATTTTGAGCCACCCTTTAGTGTACATAACTTTATTCTTCAATTTGTTAATTTTCTTCTTTTGTCTTTCAAGCTTCACATCCCTGTCATCAACAAACTCATTACCCAACCACTTGAAAAAATTACAACCCTTTTCAATTCAATGTGGTTTCTGTAATTTCTACAACCCCAAAAAATTTTCCTCTTGTTGACACGGTTCACATCATTCATTGTTCTAAGAACACTTTCATCTTGGAAAAAGCACTTGATCCTCTTGTTTCTACGAATCAAAGATCCAGATATACCATAGATATGGTTGTTTGAAGTTGAGGCATTGTTTGCACTCCTTGACATTGCTTGAACCCTAATTCCTAAATTGCAGAAGAAAATGGAAGATGGTAGAAGAAAAATGGAAGAAAGGGATTTAACCCTGATTTAAAGATGAAGATGGAAGAGGTTGAAATATGGAACACGGTTGAAGAATGGTGGAAGAACAATGAAGCAACAATAGTGAAATATGGAACCCTATGTAACGCAACGTATACATATGCTGATGTGGAATCCTAAATCGGCTTACTTGACATGCCACCTCACATAAACTAACCTTTTTTTGACACATACTAACGGAAGGGACCAAAATGTTTAACGGAAGTTAAATTAAAAGATCATTAAGTAACATTTTTTAGTTCAGGGGGCAAAGCAAAACTTCGTTCAAAGTTAAGGGACCCAGTGGCTAATTATGCCTTTTTTGTATTAGCCTTTGCTACATATACTAGGGAACCTTTTCACTAATATGAACCTTGGAAAGATTGGGGTTTCTTTTACTCGTACTTTCGAATTTATAACTTTTCTTACAGCTGAATTAATCGGAAGAGAATTTTAAGATAATAATATGTTATTGTTGAAACAACATCTGAAGCAATGTGCAGATGGATATTTGATATAAGGTTTAAATTACAACGTTTAATTTGCATGTGGATATTTGATATTATGAGAAATTGTTTTCAATAGTGTCGCGACGAAAAAAATACTCGGACTTAAGAAACGCTTGGTATATAATACAAAACAAAGTCGTCATCAAACTTTATTTATTTTTAAAAAAAAAATGAAAATTTTTGATAAAACTCACGAAAAACAAAAAGAGACTGATCGTCGAAACCAGATCGAATTCGAGGTTGCTTTGAGTTATCGTGGTAGCTATCTCTAATAATAGAGGTTGCTTTGGGTTGTTAATGATATAAGGAAACTGCTAAACTAAAGTGTTACCTCTCCATTTGCTTGCTTGCAACTCAAAATAAAAAACCACCAACAACAATGTCTCATTTAACTATAAATAAAAAACCACCAACAACAATGTCTCATTTAACTATAGCATCATATAATACAATACTCCATGTTAGAAGTTTAGTTGTTGAAAACATTATTTAAGCAGTTCATTTGTTTATTTCAAATGCATGATCATTTAAATTACTCATTTATGAAATACTGGTAGAAGAACAAGATAAAAATTAGGGAGTCACACATAGAATATAGTTAGTTGATAAGAGGCTCTAGACAAATGTCAATGTAAAATTCAATTGTTTGCCACTAATTTTTGAGAGTTTTTGTGTAAAATGTTGGAATAAATTTGTGAAATTTTTTTAATAGATTCTTTTAATCGTAAATTAATCATAAAATATATGTAAAGAGATCTTTTTTACTATAGAATAATCTTAAAAAATTATAAGATTCTGTATTATAAGTTATTGTAGGTCGCCTTATATATTCTCAAACGACCCTAGTTCTTGGTTTTAAACTTTTAATATAATTTTGCGACAGATAACCAAAGTTAATTATAATTATCAAGTCTTTAGCTATAGGATGAGTTCAAGGCTGATGATTCTTCTATGCTAATAAGCCCAAGAGAAATCTTTTGCACAGGTAATCTCTAAATCAAAGAAAAAATTATTATAGAAGCAAGTCCTTCATATTTAATGATATGATATTCTATAAAGAGATGATTCTAAAAAGTCTCGTAAGCTTATTACATTTTTCCTTTTGATGATATATATGTTTTCCTCATGCATTGGGTTTTAGTTTGGTTTCCCAACTTATTATCTATTTTTGTCCTGTATTGTATTGCAGATTAGTTTGTTCATACTTCATGACTTATCAAGAAAAAAGTCTTAAATTTTAATAATGAGATAAAATTATCAATACGTCGTATAAAAATTTGCAAGCTTATAAAAATATTATTTATATTTTTACAAAATTTATTATTCATTTAAATAAATTAAATAATTTAGTTTTAGTTTATCATATTTCAAAATTAAAAATTTTAAAAATACATATAAAGTTGTTAAAACATAAATATTGATCAAATAATCTTTTAATATAAATATGACAAAATTACAAAAGAGCATGAATTTAATAATAAAATTAGGGTAACGTTAACTTGTGTCCTTGGTGCACATGTTAAAAACTAAATTAAGAAATATTGTCTTGAAAATTGTGTATAAATTTTAATTAAAATATAAAATTAATTTTTAAATCATTTTTTCCAATGCAAATTTACTATAAATGATTTTTTTAACATGTGCCCCAAGGACACAAGTTAACATTACTCATAAAATTAATATTATTATTTTAGAAATACAATACAACAAAAAAAAGAAAATATAAAACTACATAGTAGCTATAAATATATTATAAAGAGCATTGCAGAAAATTCAATGTGGTGGCAAGAAGAGTGGGTAGATATGAATAATGTATAGAGAGAAGCGAGGGTTATAGAAGTAAAAGAAAAGTATGGAAAAATTGAAAATCGCTAGAAGGAGGGGTTGAACCTCCGACCTTGTGGTTAACAGCCACACGCTCTAACCAACTGAGCTATTCCAGCTTCGTTGCATACAATGCTCTGATGTCTTTATTTATATGAACTCTTAATGAAATGCAAAATCACAGTTACAGACGCAGTAGCGCAACGAGTGAAAGCAGCAATCTCAGAAAACGCAAGATGCTTGAATTCAATTGATGAATGAATAATGGCCAAAAAGCTTTTCAGTTTCAATCTTCCATATCGATCATTCTCCTCCACACCCGAACCTCCCACTCTCTACTCTTTCCTTCAACCATGTTTGTTCTCCATCAATAAACCCTTTTTCGACGAACCCCAAAACCTCCCAACTTCTCCACCACACTCACTCTCCCTCACATCACACCAAATTTCATCTCTTCAAACAACTCTCCACAAATCCCTCATTACTTCTCAAACCGATCAAGCTTGGAAATCCTTCAAAACCCTTACAACCCACCGTTCCTTCCCACCTAAACCCCTGACCAATTCCCTCCTTACCCACTTATCCTCTATCGGCGACATTCACAATCTCAAAAGGGCTTTTGCATCTACAATCTATCTCATTGAGAAAAACCCCAACTTGCTCGATTTCGATACCATCCATACCATGCTTGTTTCCATGAAATCTGCCAACACTGCTGCCCCGGCTTTTGCAATGGTCAAAACAATGTTTAAAAATAGGTTTTTTATCCCTTTTGATTCGTGGGGTGGTGTGGTTATTGACATTGCCAGGAATAATGATAACCTTGCTGCTTTTTTGCCTGTTTTTGAAGAGAATTGTAGGGTTGCTTTGGAGGAGAAGATGGAGTTCATGAAGCCGGATGTTGCTGCTTGCAATGCTGCTCTTGAAGCTTGCTGTTGTTGCCTTGAATCTGTTACTGATGCTGAGAGAGTTGTTGGAATAATGTCGAATCTTGGTGTTAGACCGGATGAGTTTAGTTTTGGATTTCTTGCTTATTTATATGCGCTGAAAGGGTTACAAGATAAGATAGATGAGTTGAAAGTTTTGATGAAGGGTTTTGGTTACTCGAAAAACAATAAATGCTTCTATTCTAATTTGATTAGTGGTTATGTTAAGTCTGGTAATTTAGCTTCTGTGGAGTCCAGTTTTCTCAGTAGTCTGAATGATAGAGATGGGGAGGATGTTTGGAGTTTTGATAGAGATACTTTTTGCTTAGTGGTTAAGGAATATCTTCAGATTGGAAATATCAAGGGTTTGGCTAATTTGATTATTCAAGCTCAGAAGTTTGAATCTTCAAATATCAAAGTTGATGAGTCTATAGGATTTGGCATTGTTAATGCATGTGTTAGTATTGGATTATCAGACAAAGCGCACAGTATTCTCGATGAAATGAATGCTTTGGGAGGCTCTGTTGGTCTTGGGGTCTATGTGCCGATCTTGAAGGCTTACTGCAAAGAGAATCGAACTGCCGAGGCCACTCTATTGGTGATGGAGATTAGTAGTTCAGGTCTTCAGTTGGACGTGGAAACTTATGATACTCTGATAGAAACGTCGATGTCATGTCAAGACTTTCAGTCGGTGTTTTCTCTGTTTAGGGATATGAGAGAGGCGAGGATTACTGATTTGAAAGGGAGTTACCTGACTATAATGACAGGTTTGATGGAGAATAATCGACCTGAGTTGATGGCAGCTTTCTTAGATGAAGTGGTCGAGGATCCACGTGTTGAAGTTGGTACTCACGATTGGAATTCTATAATCCATGCTTTTTGTAAAGCTGGGAGACTAGAAGATGCAAGGAGAACTTTCAGAAGGATGATATTCCTGAAATTTGAGCCAAATGATCAGACTTACTTGTCCATGATTAACGGATATGTTTCGGCAGAGAAATATTTTGACGTAATGATGCTGTGGAATGAGGTTAAACGCAAATTATCAGCCAATGGACCGAAGGGGATCAAGTTTGACCAGAATCTGGTTGATGCATTCCTGTATGCTATGGTCAAGGGAGGTTTCTTTGATGCGGTGATGCAAGTTGTTGAGAAATCTAAAGAGATGAAAATATTTGTTGATAAGTGGAGATACAAACAAGCATTCATGGAGAAACATAAAAAGCTCAAAGTGGCCAGGTTAAGAAAAAAGAATTTCAGAAAAATGGAAGCGCTTATTGCTTTCAAGAATTGGGCTGGCTTAAATGCATGAAACTGTTAGAGTGACTACCATTTATCTCAAGGATTATCATCACTTATGGACATAACAGCTTAAGTTGTTAGTCAAACAAGGATATTGTTCTACCCCAAAACTCATATCTTCAGGTTTAAGGTTTTGATTCAGTTTCACATATTTTCTAAAAAATCCCTAAACTGTTTGATAATAGCTCTCATAGTTGAGACTTGTAATAAACTACATCAGTTGCAAATAGCGAGGACAGTGGTTTTGCCTTCATCACAACTCTGAGAGCATAACTTCATTACTTTATATGAAAACGTCACTACATAGAGCAATTTTTTTTTATCAGTGACATTTGCTTTGGTATCACCTTGTATGATTGAATGATGAATGAAAATGAAAGAGATATAGTTTTTTACTTCAATAACAAAGTAAAGTGATTTTTTTAAAGAAATAAACGTCAATTTTTTTTCTTCATAAATTCCAGCAAAAGAAATTGTTTAAATTGGCATAGAAGTTGGATGAATTAATTCCAGCAAAAAAAATTATTTAAATTTTCTACTAAATTAAAAAAATAAATTGGAAAAAATCTATTCATTTTTACATCAAATTAAGATAATTAATGTTACTTAACTGAATTTCTTAAATACTCGTTTTTTATTCTTCTTACAAATGTCATTAGAAGAAGTATTGATTATGATTTTTACTCCGGTTTGACTTGAAGAAGTATTGATTATGATTTTTATTCCGGTTTGAATTGAGTCATATTCATATCCGTATAATATATTGGACAAGTGACTCTAAATATAAGAAATGGTGAATTGTGTGGGTTAGAAAAAGAATATTTTAATATTTTTTTTTGATAAAATCATAGTTTAAAACAAGTTTGTAAACAAACAAGGAATAAGCAGCGAAATAAAGAAAATCATAGTAGAAAGAAAGAAATATAGGGGAAGTAAATAAATGACTGAAATATAAAGAGACAATGCTAGAGAAAGATGCACCAGAAATTCATAGAGGTTTGGTCTAACCATTTAGCCTACTCATCCTCACAAACAAAACAAGAGCTTTTAACGATGGTTTAGCTTAGAACCAAACACCAAAATCTCACAAGCGATATTACAAAATTAAATTCCGCTATATCAGAACCATTTACCTCAAATGTAAATTTTGTGGGACCGTGTTTTGCAGATTATTTGTAGGAGTAGTCAAATCCAAAAGATGACAATTAGGATTTGCCTTTGGTGATGTGATTTTGATGATGACAACTTGAAAGTCAACTTGGATAACTTGGTTTACTAGTGAAATATGCATGAAGATGAATTAGGGTTTGGTGATCACTGCAATCATCCTCTGATGATGATGGTGATCACTACAAACAACTGAAATATGCTTCTTTAGGTTTTTAATGCCAAATCCAAAGCTGCAAATTCAATCCAATTGTTTACTTATCTGAAAAATAATATAACAACGTGGAATAAGATATTAATCTCACTGAATTCTTGATCTAAATCATTGAATCACTCATTACCCTTCTACTAGGTTCAAGGTATAAGTTATATAATCCATTAGGGTGACTCACATAATCCAACCATGTTTTACAAAATAATCATTAATCCTCTATATAATCTAAAAAGACGTCACCAACCATATATCTTCTAGATAACTCACCTGGGTCACGAATCTCCAAGATACCTACCATGAGCATAACGTTTGGATCGTGTATACTACTACCACTCATAGGATCTAAACCAATGCATAGTCCCCTACATCAGAGTATAGAACTGGGAGTCCAAATATCTCATATAGCTTGCAGGTCATGGACCATACAGGTAGTACTCGACTATCAAGTGTGGAGTACAAATCATTGACCATCCAACTATAACTCATGATACTTCAATCTCGATGCCCAAACGTATAATTAGAATTATATGTTATGAGATGGATAATTAGAAATCATTCAAGGTTAATTTCTCAACACACATTCTAAGATCGACAATCCAATACTCATGAATATGACTTGATTACACGATAACATCATATCAACCAATTGGAGTATCGGAATAAGATTCATATTCTTATACTGGCTCGACCGGGACAACTCAAAATGACTAACTTAATCACTAAGATAAGTACCATGTCTTGTGATGGTTACTGTAACACCCCATTTTTTAGTAATTATTAATTAAATTAAATTAATTGATTAATTGTGTGACTTTGTGCCTAATTGAATTAACTAATTTATTTGATTTAAATGAATTATTTGATTTATTGAATTAATTAAATTAATTGATTTATTAAATTTATATAAATTATTTGATTTATCTGAGTTGTTTGAATTAATTGATTTATTGGACATATTTGAAATAATTGATTTAATTTATTTGATATATTCTATTTGGTAGAATAATATAGAATTGTTAGATTAATTAATTGGGCCTAATTGGAGGTGTGAATAGAAGTGGGTTAGTAAGCCCATTAGAAATTATTAGGTTTTGAGAAATTGTGAGAGTTTAAGAAAAAGAGAAAGAGTTAGAATAGAAAGTTAGTAAAGAGGAAGAAAGAGGCAAAAGGGAAAGGGGAGTTGAGAAGAAGAGAAGAACCAAAAGAGCTAAAGAAATTCAAGAAAATCAAGGTAAGGGTGGGTATTTATATGATTAATGGGATTATATGATAGTGTATGATGGGTAGCATCATATTTAGGATAAAAATTCCTAATTTCCATGGTTTTGAAATTTATGATTAAATGATATATGATGATAGGATCCTTAAATATATGTTGTAGGCTGTTATAATTGTAATATAATGGTAGTATTTCGAATTTTGGAACTGGGGCTTTTTACGGAATTGAAATCGGAGGTCCGGAAGGAATCCAACGGTGGAAAACGCAGAAAATTGTGCATTTTACGTTGTTTGCGTCGACGCATATGTCACAACGGTCGACGCATACTGAATGCGTTTTTCTGGATTTTGTTTCGGCCTTCCATGCGTCAACCGATCCGTCGCTATTGGTAAAAATTTTGTTCTGACAATTTTGGCCATAACTTTTGATCCGTAAGTCGGTTTTGGTCTCCGTTGGAAAGCTAATGAATAGATCTATAACATAGTATAGATAATATAATTGGTTGCCAAATATTTTTATATCTAATATGTTTGGGAAGTCAATTGTGTATATGTTCTATTATTAAATTGTTGCAATGTTGCTGCCGGTTGTGAAATTATTTGTGGATAACTTATCGAATACTTGTGTGTGTGCTTGTATAAGTATATTTTGGTGTGTGACAACATGAAATTCATGATAGTTATTGCTTGTTGTAATGATAATACCATTGTGATTGTATTGTAAAATGTGTTGTATACCATTGAAAATGAATTGCGTGTGAATGATTGATAAAAATGTGCAAGTATGTGTGATTGCGTGATAATTCAAGTGTAATAAATTATTGAAGATATGCATAAATGTTAAGATTAGGGAATGATCTTAATTGCATATGGTTGTGAACTTGCACGTGCATCATTTGTGTCAAGAGGCAATGTTTGTTAGTTCTGTGGGAGCTAGTGACTTGTCCCAATCTTAGAGAGGGGTTTGAAAGCTTAGGGAATGAGTTTTTTATGTGTTATTGGTCTAGGAAACGGACCCGGTTTAAATGTAAAAACTGAAAAATAATAACAAGTGTTGGTACCATATGACATGAGTTGTATTGAGTCTTGCATTGAGTTTTGCATTGGGTCTCATTTTGTATATGTTGGTGATATGAAATTATGTGTATTTATGTGAATTGTTGAATTGGTGAAATTGTGGTTTGTGTGTATATACTTGTGAATAGTATGGTTACTTGAGTGATACTTTGTTGATGAAACTTTTGAAGTGTGAGAACAATTATGATTATGATTGCATGCCCTAAATTATATATTATCTTATAATGCCAATAATCATGTGAATTCTCACCCTTATGTTGGAATGGTGTTTTATACGACATCGCTCGGGTATCGAGGAGTAGAGTTGCTTCTAGCGCGAGGTAGCCGTTGGAGTAGCTTGTTTTGTATTTTTTTATTTTGGGTCGAGTCATGCTCTGATAATGTAACACTGGGGAATGTTTCGATTTCATGTTTTAAGAGATACTTTATGTACTATACTTCATTCTGTTATTGTTATTTTGAATGATATGAAGCATTGACTTTTAAGCCTAAGTATTGATTATGAATGAGATGAACATGAGACTTTCATTATGTTTATTATGATTAAAGTGAATCTGCTACATGCTAATGTGAAAGTGTATGAAAAACATGAAGTTATTTAAGTGTTATTGAGCATGACAGGTGTTTGTGTGATGTTTTGAATTTATATGTGACACCCTTTTGTGAGATGCATGACAATTATTCTAATTATTTATATATATTCCGCGGGGTTTAGAAGGGTGTTACAGTTACCAGGACAACTCAACACGCCCTATAACTAGATCATGGTATAAAACCATATTCATATGATCATATTGGAAAATTAAGATTTATATCCTCCCATGAACTATTTAAAACCCATTCTCTAGAAATATCATAATAATCACTTATTCCTCTATCGGGGATCGTCAGGATACATTACATATCCTTGAATTAAGTTATCGAGAAAATCACAAATCCTTCAATAAGTCGCTGGAATAATCACATACCCTACAATTGGATCAACGAAACACATTACATGCAAATGATTGTAATACACAACCACACAGGACGTATACACGTATTCACTTTGATATACTGAATGTTGCCTTACAAATGTTACTCCATTGTCGTCTTCATACCTATATTACATGTACCATAGTATAAGTATGACCCTCGCCTTAACTATACTTATTGTATTTACCTAACTATACTTAATATTCAAGGTTTTCTTAAGCCTAAGTTATCCAAATCTTCTCTAACATGATCTACCTTCCTTCCTAATGAAAATAATGTATAAAATCACTCCATTAGGATCCATGATCATTAAACAACTCAAAACAGGGTTTAAAGCATGATAAATAAGGTTTTTAGGCAAAATTGGGCTATTAAATCGATCTAGACAGTGCCTTAAATTGATTCCTACAAACATAACTGAAATCCCATTCATTTGAATCGATTCATAGTAGTCCTAAATCATTTACAGTAGTCCACGAATCAATTCATAGCCTTCCTAAAACGAGTCACAATCAAAACATCCTTGAATCGATTCAAGTAGATAATAACTTAAAAATCAACTTTTCAACTTCAAAAACTCATCTTTTAATATACTAAAATCATCTCTAATCCTCATCTATCATCAAAGCATCATCATACCTTTAATTTATCACATAAAATAACCTAATTCTCACCGTAATTCATATTAAAGGATTCTAGAAACTATCATACTTTCATAAAGATATTTTAAAGGAAATATCATCGGGTGCAAGAGTACTTTATTCAAGTCTGAGATCATGATCAAAAAATTAATGGAGAAGAAACATGTCTTATGAATTTGTGTTGCACCCTAAAATTTGCTCAACCTATTTCACTTGGTTTATGTTTCAATTGCATTAGCATTTGCATATAGAGTCATGTACATAGTCTAATCATTTGCATAGCATAGCATAGCAAGTCATCCAATAAGGGACCAAGTACTATTCTTATCTCTCTGAGCCTATCAAGAGGTTATTATTCAAATTCATGCCTATCCAAGTCATCAAAAAGAAATTGAAATCTAAGATGTGGATCAAGCAGTGGGTCTCTCTCCTACCTTGAGGGCATTTGAAGACCATCAGAGAAGTTGTGAGCTGTGGATTGAGCATAGAGGGTATCTAGACATCATGGAGGACTTAGAGAGTCATTTTGAAAGTGAGACAAGTCATTGATGTGATAACAAGAGTTGCAGTTGAAGACAGTCAACTAGGGTTTCATCTGGGTCAACCCTGGGTCAACCCTAGGTCAAATGATTGATTGAAAGGTATTAAGGTCTATTGGAGAGATGTGGGGTTCATCATTTTACATGTAGAGAAGGATATGGTGTTGTGCCAAGAAGAAATCAAGAGAAATCAAGAAGAAGAGGAGTTTCTAAATTAGGGTTTCTGTGTAAAATCCCCTAATTTAGGGCAAACTTCCAAGCAAGATAATTCAAAATTCAAGGTTCAAATGGACCCTTGGCCAACATGAAACTTGTAGAGGATCTCAAGACTTTTAATTTGAGTGGTGGAAGACATCAAGGAGATTTATAGAACTCAAGTTATGGTCCTTGCAAGTTACAGGTCATTTGAGGTATCTGAAATTTTGTCTGTGAAAGTTACTTGTCTTCCAAGCAACTTTTACCCCTCAAGGAGATTTCAAATGAATTTCTGGTCAACATAAGAGTTGTCACTCATTGTCTTAGATTTATAGAAAGGTATGGTATGCCTTCATCTGATTTGTGGAACTCTACTTATGGCCTTGGCAAGCAAAGGGTATTTTGGTCATTTGAGAATTACAGGTCATTTCAAGCCTATGCCCAAAACTCATACAAGGAAGCTTCAAATGAAAAGCTTCACAACATCAAACTTGCTCCAAATGACATTTTGAGTCTAGGAAAGTGATCATGAAAGTTTGGAAATGTCCATAGCTCAAGATTTCAAATTTGGTCATTTAAAAGTGAATTTAATGAATAAAAGTGACCTAAAATTGAGATTTTTCATAACATGGCCAAATGGGATGATTATAGGTCATTTTGATTGGAAAAAATGTTTTAAGAACATTGGCAAAAGTAGATTTTTGAGTTTAGGGCAAAGTTTGAGAGATACCATTGGTTACTTATGTATGAAGTTAACATATCCAAAATTCAAGGAAAGTGTGCACAAGAAGTTTCTACCAAGTTCTAGAGTGTTCTAATTTCATCTATATATTGGGTAGAGTGGCTTCATTCAAGGGTTGGTGATTCATTTTGATCAAAATACCAAGTTTCATCTCATTCTTCCATTTTGCAAATCCACTTCAAACTCCATCAAATCTTCATCATTTTCCACACTTCTTGATCCTATCATCATCTACATCATTCAAGGATCAAATTTCCATCAAAATATCTTTGAATTGAGGAAGAAATCGTGTGCTACCAACTTCATCATCCAAAGTGCAAGAAGATTGTGATTGCAAGATCCAAGGGGTTTGAGCAAGATCTACTGCATACAGAACCAAGAACCAAGTTTGTTGATCAAATCCAGAGCATTACAAGCTTTGGATCCAAGGATTTCTACCTCTGTTTTAATCATTAAACCAGGTTGGTAATCCTATCGAATTAGCATGAATTAGTTAGAATAGTGTAGAATATTTAGGTTAGAATGGTTAGGCATAGTTAGATGATTGATTCTGGTGAATTTGAAGACATTTCATGGAAGTTACCATTGGAGCACCAAAACTGTTAGGGCCTAGAACACCTAGGTTAAGGCATGATAATACTGGTTAGATAGATTAAAATGATCAGCAAAGTGTGTAGATCGTGTTAGGGTAAGAATTAGAAGGAATTAGCATGATGGATATCAGTGTAAAATGGTGGAGCCAATGCTTTCTACCTATCGGGTTTGATGCTGGGGTGAGTGTTGGAGGAAACTAATGTCATGGTTGTGTAAAGGAGAAGAAATGGAGTGTTTTTGCTTTTTACAGAAGTGAATTTCATGGAGAAATGAGGTTGTATGAATGTGTTGAAAATCTGGTTCATGAGCTCGTGCATGGTTCTTCAATGGAGGAAACCCTAGCTTTGGAGAAGATACATGAGGACCGTTGGATGAGGTCTCTCTTGTTGACTGAAGATCTGATCGCGTGGCCAGGGTTTAAAGCTGGAATTTGGAGGGAATTCAGGGTGCCAAAGCGCACTGTTTCACTTAAACTTCAGACTGGGCTCAAGCAACCATTGCTTTTCACACCCCTAGTTTCCAGGCCCACTTGATTTGAACTGAGTTTCTTGCTAATTGCACCGTTCCCCTTTTTTTATTTTTTGTTGTGTTTTCTGAGCATGCACTGGGCCCAGACGCGCTTTGCTATGCGCGCCCCCCAGTCTGGGCCCATCATCTTGTTTTAACTGAAATAATTGATAACTGCACCCCAGCCCATATAATTCATATTAATTTCTTCCATTTTTTTTATTTCTTTAAAAAAATCACAACAAAATGAAAAATGCTTATTTTTTAGTGGTTGTTTTTTTGTCAGGTTCATATTTCTGTTAAAAAAATTAAGAAATAATAAAATTCCAATTTTATTTTGTTTTAGCATTTTTAGAATTTTTTTCTTTTAAATAGCTTTTTAAGTGGTTTAATTTGATACATGATATTGTTGGTTTTAGTTTAGTTAGATGCTTTTATATTTTGGATCCATTCTTTTTAGGGTGATTAACTTAGGACTTTAGATTACTCATAGGATTTAATTCATAATTTTAGGATTAATTTTTAGATGATTTGTTTAGGTGTGATTAGGAGAATTAAAACTAGGGTTTAGATATAACATAGGTGTAAGAGATCATTTCCTTTTAGGAGTTGTAGTTTGAATTTTGGGGTATGGGACTATAGGGGTTATGGGTAGATAATAGATCCCTTAGAAATTACTAGGTTTCCCCTATTCTACTACTACTATTAGTATATTGCTTGTATTTGATTGACTGTGTGGTGTGCCCTCTCTAGGTTTTTTTTTTTGACTGTGTGGGGTATTGGGCTTGTTTGGGGATTGCTTGAGCTGAAGACTGTGCTGATGAAGCCCATTGGAGATCAAAGAGCTTGAAGACCAACTCCCAGAGTTGAGGAGGAGTATCTCTTGCTGGCAGCTGTTGAAGGTTATAGGGTTTAGGAGCTAGGCAGAGCTCTAGAGTAGAAAACTTGATTCACAAACATGGAAGGTCTTGTGTGCCTCCATTCTTTCTTTATGATTCAAAGTCTCTTTTAAATACCCACCTCATTCCTTTGGAAGGATTAATGAAGGTATTTAAAAGATAGAACTTTTGAGGGAAAACTGTCAGTATCATGTTAACAGTCAGTAGGCCACCCTTGGTAGGCAACTGATTGCTTAACATCCCATTCATCTTGTTGACTGATATTCATCTTGGAGATTGGGACTTGAAGAAAAGCCATTGAAAGACTGATGATAGAGACCTTGCTTGAAAGTTTGAAGATGAAGATTGATGCTTGCTTGAAGCTTGTAGTTGTTTGATGATGACTTGAAGATAGATGCTGATGAAGACTGCTGTTGCTGTTTATTTTTGCTGTTTAATTCTTGATGTATTGATTGAATTTCCCTGACTGTATTGCTTGCTGTTTAACCTGTAGGTTGAAAGTGAATCTTGTTCACTTTTGCCTGTTGTTTTCTAGGTTCAAGGTTGAGGGGGACTCCCTTGCCTCGCTTGTATTGCTGCATCCATGCATTTTACTGCTTTATTGTATATATGTTGTTGTTTCTGTTTCCGTTTATCCCTTAGGATCTCTGTTTCTCTCTGTGCAAGAGAGGAGCATGATAGACATTAGGTCTTAACCCGTGCATGATAACATTAGGTTAGTTTGATTCCCTTTTCAACCATAAGATAGAGTTCTGTTTCTTCTTTCTCAAAACAAACAGAAAAACACAATAAGATTTCAAACACAATAAAAGACACTTCTTCCGTAAAAGAATGTGAACTCATCAAAACGTCATTTTTGTCCGCTGGGACTGTTAATCAGAAAAACCCTTTTTCAGAAGGAATAAAAACAATCAAAACAGATTTGTGTCGTACGTGGCCCGAACTACGTTTGCTCTGATCTTTCATGCCGTGTGAAAGTACGTAGGCATAGGATGCGATATCCTAGCGAGCAACCTTCCCCTCCTTCCCCGTAGGTAGGCGAACTACGTTGACTCTGATTTCTCGTTCCAGACGGGAATACGTAGGCATAAAGTGCGATACTTTGCCGAGTCCTTTTATTTTATTTTTAACCCTTAACCCTTAGTGTAGATAGAAATAACAATCCATACCCGAAAACAAGCGTGGATCCCGTCGAGTACGACGGACGTGAGGGGTGCTAATACCTTCCCCTTGCGTAACCGACTCCCGAATCCAGGTTTTGGTTGCGATGACCATTCCTTTCCCGTCTTTGCGGTAGGTTTACTCTGAGCGTTTCCTTTCCCTCCGTTGTGATAAATAACGCACGGTGGCGACTCTTCTGTTCAGCCGGCGCCGATTTTCGCAGTAGCGACAGCTGGCGACTCTGCTGGGGATCCAACGTCCCCTGGCTGCTAAGGACTGCGATAGTTCCTTATGCATTTGGGATCCAACGTCCCTTAAGCGAGTCAATCCTAGCGCCTGTTTTCCCGTCGAGGATTTTGTATGGATTTATATTTTTGTCATTTACCTTCAGCATTATATTATTGTTATTATTGCTGTATTGGGGAGTGACGGGTGTTCTATGATTGAGAGATAAGCCGGACCTGGGCTTGAGTGCACTTAGAATTAGAGTAGAAAGTAGTGGGCGCGTGCCGGCTTTGCTTGCATTAGTGTCCCACGAAATCTACACTCGGACGAGGTTCTTCTGGTTGACTTCTTTTTCTACCCTTTGGGTCGAAGGGGTTGATGGTTAGCTGAATTATCGACTCCGGGAACCGATCATTTGGAAGTTGGCTAAGTGAGGCCTCTTCAGGAATTGATGATGCCACTCCTTCTGGGAATTGTGTCATCAACCCTGAAAGTCTGTGACGCCGACGACCGCATAGGATGCCATACCTTTGTCAGTTACTAGGACACCTACCTGTGAGAGGGTTTGGGGTTATGCAGGTAACTAGACCTTCAGATACCGGTTATTTCTTGATATGAGATCCTGGGTATTTATGGACAGTTGTGAGGTCTATCAGAGACCAGTTAGAGTTGTGATATGGGGTCTGTCAGAGACCAGTCAGAGTTATGTTATGGGGGTCTATCAGAGACCGGTGTCGGAGCTTTGTATTGGGTCTATCTGAGACCAGGGTTTGAGGAATTTTGGAGGGTCTATCTGAGGCTTCTGATATGGTTCAGGCTTCTCAGCTATGGCATTTGGTCCCTGTTGCATGTATTTGCATTGCATTGTTTGCATAACCATTATCATTGCATCCCATTAACGTGTGTCTGTGCTGCAGGTGCATTTGCATATTCCCTGGTTCTAGTGTTCGGACTTCTGCTTATTGATCATGGTTGGTTTGAGGAAGACAGTTGCGTACAAGTTGCCTACACCTGACATTACTCCCTTACTTGGTCTGATGTCCCTTACTGATGAGGAGGTTAGGAGAAGTTTCAGGATGAGTCATGGAAGATTGCTGAGATTAGTCTGCAAGCCAACTGCTGTTGAGATGAATGGGTTGTACACCTTGATGCAATTCTATGACCCTGCTTAGAGATGTTTCACGTTTGCTGACTTTACTGTGGGGCCTACCATTGAAGAGTATGTAGAGTTTACTGAGCTACCAGTACAGAATAAGGTTCCCTTTATTCATTCAGCCGCTGAGCCCAAGTTGGAGGACTTAGCCAAGGCCTTGCACATGAACGCTGCTGAACTATTAGTGACTTCTTGGCTTGGGGTTCCAGGTTTCTCCCTTGATTTTATGGTTGGCAAAGCTCAAGAGTATGCCAAGAGCGGGTGCTGGATAGTCTTTAATGCTATCTTGGCTCTATGCATCTACGAAATAGTGTTGTTTCCCAACTTACCCAATTTTATGGACTTGGACGCTTTCCATCTGTTTGCTGCTGGCAACCCGATACCCACTTTGATTGGAGATCTCTATCACTCATTGCACTACAAAAATGAAAATAGAAGGGGAAAGACTGTTTACTGTTGTGCGCCGCTGTTGAATATGTGTTGCACCCTAAAATTTGCCCAACCTGATTCACTTGGTTTATATTTCAATATCATTAGCATTTGCATATAGAGTCATGTACATAGCCTAACCATCTGCATAGCATAAGCATAGCAAGTCATCCAACAGGGGACCAATCATTATTATCATCTCTAGAGGCCTATCAAGAGGTTATTATCCTGATTCAATCTCATTCAAGTCATCAGAAAGAATTGGGAAGCTATCAAGTCAATGGGTCAAGCAGTTCATCTATCTCCTAGCTGAGGGTATCTGGGGATCATCAAGGAAAGTATGAGCTGTGAATTGAAGGCATAGGGAGTATCTAGACATCTTGGAGGACTTAGAAAGTAATTTGGAGAAGGAGACAAGTCATTGGTGAAGTCACAAGTATTGCAGTTGAAGTCAGTCAATTAGGGTTTCATCTGGGTCAACCCTAGGTCAACTCTAGGTCAATTGGCTGATGGAAAGGCATTAAGGGCTATTGAAGAGATGTGGGGTTCATAATTTGACATGGAGAATAAAGATATGGTGATATGCTAAGAAGAAATCAAGAGAAATCAAGGAGAAGAGGAGGTTCTAAATTAGGGTTTCTATGTAAAATCCCCTAGTTTAGGTCAAATTTCCAAGCAAGATAAGTCAAAATGCAAGCTTCAAATGGATCCTTGGCCAACATGAAACTTGTAGAGGATCTCAATACCTTTAATTTGAGTGGTGGGAGACATCAAGGAGATTTATAGAACTCAAGTTATGGTCCTTGCAAGTTACAGGTCATTTGAGGTGTCTGAAATTTTGTCTGTGAAAGTGACTTGACTTCCAAGCAATTTTTACCCCTCAAGGAGATTTCAAATGAATTTATGGTCAACATAATAGTTGTTCCTCATTGTCTTAGATTTCTAGAATGGTATAGTATGCCTTCATAGGATGTGTGGAACTCTACTTATGGTCTTGGCAAGCAAAGGGTATTTTGGTCATTTGTGAATTACAGGTCATTTTAACCTATGCCCAAAACTCATACAAGGAAGCTTCAAATGGAAAAATTTACAACATCAAACTTGTTCCAAATGACATTTTGAGTCTATAAAAGTGACCATGAGAGATTGGAAAGATTCATAGCACAAGGTTTCAAAATTGTTGGATTTAATGAATAAAAATGGCCTTAAAAATGAGATTTTTCATATCTTGGCCAAATGAAGCAAAATTATAGGTCATTTTGAATGGAAAGATCATTTTAAAGACATTGGCTAAAGTAGAATTTTGAGCTTAGTTCATGTTTTAAGAGTTATCCATGGTTGCTTGCAATGGAAGGTACATAAGCCAAATTCAAGGGAAAGAATGCAAGGGAAACTTCTCCAAGTTTCTAGGAGGTTCTAACCTCATGTATATATTGATGCAAGATAGTTCATGCCATGGTTGGTGATTCCATTTGTTCAAAAACCTCAAGTTTTACACACTTTCTCATTTTTGCATAAGCTTCACAAACTCTCCATAATCTCCATTAATTCTCACTGTTCTTGATTTGATCATCATCTAGATCATTCATAGGTCAGAATTGTATCAAAGAATTGGTTGAATTGGTCAAAGATTGTACCATTCATCTTCTTCATCCAACTTGCAAGAAGGTTTCAAGTCCAAGATTCAGGAGGTTTACACACGAATCATTGCATACAGAACTCTCAATTCAAGACACTGAGCAAGTCCCAATCACTGCAAGCATCAAATTCAGAGAGTTGCATAGCTATTTCTCCATTTTTCAACAGGTTGGTATCTCTGCTCGATTTGCGTAGTTTAGGTAGCATGATAAGGTTTTGATAGTGTAGAATGGTTAAGATAGGATAGAGGACTGAGTATGATGAGTTTGGAGAAGTTTCAAGGAGTTTGATCATGGTGCATAAATTTTGTTAAGGTCCATAGCACGTGGAATATAGCATGATAATTCATTGTATGTGGTTTGAAATGATCAGGATGAGGTGTAGATTAGTTTAGGATGAGTTTTGGCAAGAATTGAGACATTTGATAGCAGGTGATAATGGTGGATGTCATCTGTTGCACCTATCGAGTTTGGAGATTGGATGAGCTTTAGGAGAATCTAACACCATGGCTGTGTAGAGGGTGAGGAGGAGAGTAATCTTTGTCTTTGGATCGTGTTAATTCATGGAGAGATTAGGGAGAAAGAAGGACTGGAAGTTCTGTGCATGGAAGGGGGATTTTCAGAAACCCTAGGGCTCGTTGGGGACGATGACCCTCAGCCCTCAGATCCTTCCCAGATGTTGACTTAATCCCCTCATCGTGCGGCCACGGTTTAATGTTGCAAACGGAGGGAAAATTTGAAAACTCAAAACGCAGCGTTTGAGTTAGTGACCAGTCTGGGCTCAATTGCTTTTCGCGCCCCCCAACTTGCTGGGCCCAACGTGTATCCTTTATGTTTTCTTGCTATTTTCACCCCCTCCCATTTATTTCTTTTAATTCTTTTTAATTTCTTTCATTTTTTTCATGCATTTTATAAAAATCACATAAAATTGAAAAATCATTATTTTTTGATGATTCTTTTTGCATAATTTTCTTTGAAGAGTCTAGAAAATTATAAAAAATAAAAATTGCATTTTATTTTTTATTTGATATTTTTGCCATATTTTCCAAATAAATAGCATTTTAAATAGTTTCATTTCATACATAAATTTGTTAATTTTTGTTCTATTAATTGCTTTAATATTTTTTGTCCATTCTTTTTAGGTTGTTTAGTTTAGATATTCAACTTGTAGATACAATTTAGTTCCCATTTTTAGAAATTAATTTTAGGTGTTTAGTTTAGGTGAGAATAACATGAACAAATTAGGGTTTTAAGTGATAACTTAGGTGAATTAGTTCCTTTCCCTTAGGACTTAGAGATTGAATAGTTTAGCTATGGGACTATAGGGGCTATGGGTAGTTATTAGATCCCCTTAGAAAAGTCAGGATTCCCCTACTGCTATTAATCTACTGTATATCTGATTGACTGGTGTGGTGTGCCCTCTGGGGATTATTGCTTGCTTGTTTGGGTGTTGGGATTTGTCTGGGGATGTGGGAGAGCTGAAGACTTGTGAAGATGATGAAGCCATTGGAGATCCAGAGACTGCAGACTAACTTCTAGAGTTGGAGAGGAGATTTTTGCCATCAGCTGTTAAGGAGATTAGGGTTTAGGAACTAGGCAGAGCTCTAGGTTAGAAAGCTTGATTCTCAAACATGGAAGGTTTTGACTGCCTCCATTCCTCTCTGTGATGCAGAGTCTCTCTGAGACACTCACCCCCTTCCTTTGGAAGGCTTGGTGCTATTGTCTGAGGGATAGAACTCTTGAGAGAGAATGTCTTATGTGTTGGTAGCAGTTGGTTTACCACCATTGGTAGTCAACTAATTGCTTAACACCCAATCCACTCTGGTGATTGATCCCTCAGCTTGGAGGATAGGACTTGAAGAAAAGCCATTGTAGACTGAAGATTGGCAACCAAAGCCTTTGCTTGAAGACTGTGAAGATAGAGACTACTGCTGACTGAAGCTTGTAGCTAATTGGAGATGACTTGAAGATGGATATTGATGCAGAGCTGTTATGGCTGTTTATTTTGCTGTATTTCATTTCTGATGTATTGACTGGTTTTCCTGACTGTATTGTTTGCTGTTTACCCTGCTGGGTTGAAGGTGAAGCATGTTCACTTTTGCCTATTGTTTTCCAGGTTCGAGGTTGAGTGGGACTCCCTTGCCTCGCTTGTATTGTTGCATTCATGCATTTTACTGTTTTACTATATATATCTGATATTGTTGCTGTTTCCGTCTATTCCCTTAGGATCTCTGTTTCTCTCTGTGCAAGAGAGGAGCATGATAGACACTAGGTCTCAACCCATGCATGATAACATTAGGTTAGTTTGATTCCCTTCGCAACCGTAGGTTAGAGTTATGTCTCTTCTTCCTCAAAACAAACAGAAAAACACCATAAAGATTTCAAACACAATAAAAGACACTTCTTCCGTAAAAGAATGTGAACTCATCAAAACGTCATTTTTGTCCGCCGGGACTGCTAATCAAGAAAACCTTTTTCAGAAGGAATAAAATCAACCAAGACAGACTTGTGTCGTACGTGGCCCGAACTACGTTTGCTCTGATCTTTCATGCTGTATGAAAGTACGTAGGCATGGGATGCGATATCCTAGCGAGCAACCTTCCCCTCCTTTCCCGCAGGTAGGCGAACTACATTGACTCTGATTTCTCGTTCCAGACGGGAATACGTAGGCATAAAGTGCGATGCTTTGCCGAGTCATTTTATTTTCATTTTATTTTCTTTTTAACCCTTGACCTATAGTTTAGATAGAATAACAATCCATACCCGAAAACAAGCGTGGATCCCGTCGAGTACGACGGACGTGAGGGGTGCTAATACCTTCCCCTTGCGTAACCGACTCCCGAATCCAGGTTTTGGTTGCGACGACCATACCTTTCCCGTGTTGTGCGAGGTTTACTCTGAGCGTTTCCTTTCCCTCCCGTGGGATAAATAACGCACGGTGGCGACTCTTCTGTTCAGCCGGCGCCGATTTTCGCAGTAGCGACAGCTGGCGACTCTGCTGGGGATTCAACGTCCCCCGGCTGCTAAGGACTGCGATGGTTCTTATGCATTTGGGATCCAACGTCCCTTAAGAGAGTCAATCCTAACGCTTGTTTTCCCGTCGTGGACTTTGTATGGATTTATATTTCTGACCTTTATTTTCAGCATTATATATATTGATTATTATTGTTGTATATTGGGGTGTGACGGGTGTTCTGATATTGAGTGAGAAGCTGGACCTGGGCTTGAGTGCACCTTAGACTTAGAGTAGAGATTAGTGGGCGCGCACGTGCTTTGCATGTCCTAGTGTCCCGCGAAATCTACGCTCAGACGAGGTTCTTCTGGTTGGCCTCCTGTCCCGCCCTTTGGGTGGCTTAGGTTGCTGGTTAGTTGGATTGTCGACTCTGGGGACCGATCATTTGGAAGTTGGCTAAGTGAGGCCTCTTCAGGATTTGATGATGCCACTCCTTCTGGGAATCGTATCGTCAACCCTGAAAGTCTGTGACGCCGACGACCGCATAGGATGCCATACCTTTGTTAGTTACTAGGACATCCACCTGTGAGAGGGTTTGGGGTTATGCAGGTAACTAGACTTTCAGACTACCGGTTATTTCTTGATCAGAGATCCTGGGTATTTATGGAGAGTTATGAGGTCTGTCAGAGACCATTTGGAGATGTGTTATGAGGTCTGTCAGAGACCAGTTGGATAGTTCTGAGGTCTGTCGGAGACCATTTCGAGATATGATTTGAGGTCTACCAGAGACCAGTCTGAGTTATGGTTTGAGGTCTGTCAGAGACCGTTGTTGGAGCTTTATTATAGGTCTATCCGAGACCAGGGTTTGAGGATTTCTAGAGGGTCTATCTGAGACTTCTTGATACGGTTCAGGCCATGTAGCTATGACAGTTGGTCCCTGTTGCATGTTATTTGCATTGCATTGTTTGCATACCCATTATCATGGCATCCCACTAACGTGTGTCTGTGCTGCAGGTGCATTTGCATTCCCCCAGTTCTAGTGTCGGGATTTCTGAGTATTTGATTATGGCTGGTTTGAGGATGACCGTTGCGTATAAGCTACCTGTCCCCGATGTTACTCCACTCCTGGGTCTGATTTCTCTTGCAGATGAGGACGTCCGTAGAAGCTTCAGGCAGAGTTACGGACGGTTGTTGGGTTTAGTGCGCAGGTCTACTGAGGATGAATTGGATGGGCTGTACACCTTAATGCAATTCTATGACCCGACTTTGAGATGCTTCACGTTTGCGGACTTTATCTTTGGGCCCACCATGGAGGAGTATGTAGAGTTTACTGAGCTGCCAGTTCAGAATGCAATTCCTTTTATTCACTCAGCCGCTGAGCCCAATTTGGAGGATTTAGCCAAAGCCCTGCATATGAATGCTTCTGACTTGTTGATGACTGCGTGGCGAGGGGTTCCGGGTTTTTCTCTTCAGTTTCTGGTTGGTAAGGCTCAAGAGTACGCCAAGAATGGGTGTTGGGTGGTCTTTAACGCTATTTTGGCCCTCTGCATTTATGGGATAGTGTTGTTCCCTAACTTCTCAAACTTCGTGGACATGGATGCGTTTCATCTATTTGCCGCCGGTAACCCAGTACCAACACTGATCGGGGACTTTTACCATTCGATGCACTACAGGAATGAAAACAGGAGAGGCAAGAATGTCTCCTGTTGCGTACCCTTGCTGTATATGTGGTTCAAGAGCCATTTTCCATCGAGGGGACCTTTCATGGATAATGCAATTACGCCCGACTGGCCAGAGCATATGATGAGGTTGACTTCTGAAGACGTTGATTGGTTTGATAGAGATCTGCTGGGATCCGAGCTTATCTTCAGTTATTCTGGTTACCCTAATGTTCCGCTGATAGGAAGAAAAGGGTGTATCAATTACAACCCTTCTTTGTTCGTCCGTCAGTTCAGATATGCCCTGAAGAACCCGCCAAAAGGGGAAGAAGTACGGGAATCTCTGTACTTCACTGGAGATGTGAAGGGGGAGTTATTGGCCAAGTTGCAGCATGCCTGGACGCGCATTAACCGAAGAGGGAAGCCGTTGTTAGGAAAGAATGACTGTCAGGCCTATGCACCTTATAGAGTTTGGATTCAGGAGAGAGCCAGTCAGTTGAGGATGCCATTTCCAGATGCACCAGTTCTTGTTCCCATTCTGGTAGCAGAGCCAACTACTGTTTCTCGGGAAGCCTACGAGCAAGTTGTGAAAGAAAAAGAAGCCTTGATGAAGATCAATGAAGGGTTAGAGCAAGAGTTAGCCCAGGTACGCAGTGAGAAAAACAAGGCCGTGTATGCTTTCCAACAGCAGATTGAGCTAATGAACAAATTAGGCGCTGAGTTGACTGAGGAGAGGAAGAAGCGCGAACGTCTGGGGCAAGAGTTCAGAAGTTCCCATGACATGCTTGAATCTAAGAAGAAAGCGCTTGACATCGCTCACCGAGAGATCTCTTCTTGCAATAAGACTTGGAATGCCACGCTCACCAACAATAAGAAGAGGGAGGATAAGTTGAAGCAGCAAATCTCCAACCTCGAAGAGCAGTTGAAGTCCAGCATCAAGAAGTGTGAGGAAGAGGTGATGACCCGGTATAGTCTCCAGAATGCACTAAACAAGGCCATCAAAGGGAGAGACGAAGTTGTGTCCCAGAAGCGTAAGCTGGAAGATCGCTTCGGAGAGGGGGCATGGGAAGAAACTGCTGAAGACGTGCGCCGTGTTCTTAAGAAAAGAAACCAACTTGTCGAAGGGCTGCTTGCTCGACCCAGTCATCCGGAGACCAAGAAGTTGCTAGAAGAATACCAGACCTATGGGAGGATTTGATCATTTCATGTAGTAACTTGTATGCTTTATTTGCACAGTGCTGACCATCACCAGGATTGTTGGTTGAGGTCATGCTTTCTCTTTGTACTCTCAGTGACATTGTATTCCGGGTTTATTGGTTTCTCAGCAATATATGAGGCTTTCTGTGATTCAGCTTCGATCTTTATATTATTAGCACTGTCACTGCACCGGCACCTTCACACTAGAATCGGGGAATGAACTTCCCTAATGCACAGACACACACATTGCATTGCATTCATATTCATATTACATTACAGGTAATCATTGGATGTTATCTTTTTTCCTGCTCTGCAACAGGTACTTTTCAGGATTGCAGATCAGCACCCGCACCGCTATTCCACTCGCACCAACTGTCGAAGAATCATGGATCAAATGCAAAACGAGATGCAAGATGTGCGCGAGAAGTTAGCTCTCTTTATGCAGACCATGGAAGCTATTGCAAAAGGTCAGGAGAATTTGCAAGCCATGGTCCAACCTCTGTTGGCTCGGAATGCTGGTCACGGTAACGAGGATCATCAGTCTGTGCGAGTCGATACTGTTCATGGAGATGGCACTCCCACGCCAGTGGCTCCACCTGTAGTCAACATGCCTGCTGCTAATGTCAACAACGCTACCGCTGCTGTGAATGGTAACGTCGGAGTTGGGAATGAGACTGCTGTCCATAACGTTGGGCTTGGGGACGTCAACTTGGGTGATAATATGGGAGGCAATGGCTTTGTCAATGCTGGGTTCGGATTCAACGATCAGGGATTCAATAATGCGGGGAAATATGGTTTCAATGCTCAAGGCTTTGGGCAAGATGGTTATAGTGTGGCCAATCAGGGCTACGGAGGTTTTGGAAATGGAAACGGCGCTGGGTTTATGGCTTTTGGGCCTGCTGGAGGTGTTCAGGGATACGGCAACAGAGGCCGAGGTCCGGGGATGAATCAGATCAGGGCTGGACGTAATAATGGATATGACGGGTATGGAGCTGGGAATGGTATGTGGCAAGAAGATCAGCAGGAGGACGCTTTCTCCGGCGAAGGTTTCGAAGGGCCGATGGATGACTCCCAGAAGATCAGAATGCTAGAAGAGCAGATGAGGGGGGTCCTGAACCAAAGTGCTGTGGGCTTGGACATGGCAACAATGGGTCTGGTACCTGGTTTGAGGGTGCCAATCAAATTCAAAGCTCCTGCGTTTGATAAGTATAAAGGGGATACATGCCCGAAAGTGCACGTACGAGCTTATTACAGAAAGATGTCTGCATACTCAACTGATGAAAGAATGCTAATGCATTTCTTTCAAGATAGTTTGTCGGGTCCTTCCCTGGAGTGGTATATGGGGTTGGAGCCAACCGATATCAAGACATGGAAGCAATTGGCAGAGGCATTTGTAGCTCACTACAAGTATAACAGCGATTTGGCGCCCAATCGGGTCCAATTGGCAGGGCTGTCGCAGAAAAAGGGAGAGAGATTTAAAGAGTACGCGCAAAGGTGGCGCGATATGGCTGCCAGGGTCCGTCCTCCTGTAGAAGATAAGGAAATGAATGACATGTTCGTCGGCACATTCACAGGCTTGTTTCAT
This sequence comes from Lathyrus sativus, assembly GCA_963859935.3. Lineage (NCBI taxonomy): Eukaryota > Viridiplantae > Streptophyta > Magnoliopsida > Fabales > Fabaceae > Lathyrus > Lathyrus sativus. The sequence continues at coordinate 559,733,410 of OZ012736.1, forward strand.
GACATGCTGTTTCACACATCTCTGGCCAGTTTTTCAGACCTAATTCTGATGGGAGAAAAGATTGAGCGTAACATTAAGCAAGGAAAATTCCAGGTTGAGGAATCAACTGCATCTGGCAGTAATAGGAAGGCTTTTGGTGGGCGTCGTCAGGGCGAGGCAAGCGCAGTGTTTGGGGGCCGAGGCCGAGGCCGAGGCAGGGGACGAAACCAATATCATCAGCCGCAGCAGGTGGCGAGTGTTACTATCCCATATCAGCAACAACAACCGTCTCAGCAGCCGCCAATGCAGCAGCAGCAGCCTCAGCAGGGGGCACAGCAGGCTCAGCGAAGATTCCAGGGTGGTAAACCAAGAAGAGTGTTTGAGAAGCCTCCCACGACATATGCTGATTTACTGCAGACATTGCTGGGTTTGAACCTGGTAGAGAAGAGAACTCTGGCACCGATAACGGGAACTCCTCTGTTTGGTTATGATGCAAACAGGCACTGTGAGTTTCATTCTGGGGCTCCGGGCCACGATATAGAAGGTTGCCATGCTTTTAAGCACGTTGTGCAGGATCTTTTGGACAATAAGACTATCAATTTTGGAACGGCGGGTCCGAATATAGTGCAGAAACCCATGCCTAATCATGGGGCAAACGCCATTCTGACTGAGGAAGGGTTGAATCTGATTATGAATGTCGACGATTTAAAGACGCCGCTGAGCGAGATAAAGAGCCGACTGTTGCAAGGGGGTGTTTATCCAGGATGTGACGAGTATTGTGTAGAATGCTAGGCCCTAGCTGGGGGATGTGATGATTTGAAGAAAGGCATTCAGGCTTTAATCGATGGAGGCACATTGCAGTTTGACCGAGCAGCAACTGAAGAGCCCGCAGGGGCAGTAGCAGATGATCAGAGTGATGTGGCCACTGTAACGATTCCTCGAAAGACAATCACTATTGCAGCACCAGCTCAGCGACCACCGATCACCATAACTAAGGCCGGACCAATCCCGTACGAGAACACGAAAGCAGTCCCATGGTCATATGGGTTGGAGGTGTATTGTGACGGGATAAAGATTGATGTTAATAAGCAGCCGGCCGAGACTGTGGATAATGTTGTTGGTTCGGGAGGTATGACAAGGAGTGGTAGGATCTTTATATCACCTGAAGTGGAGGCCGAAAGACTAGCAAAAGGAAAAGGGAAGATGGTTGAGAATGTCCCAGTGCAAGCAAGCGAAAAAGAAGCAGCATCGAAAGATGTAGAAGAGTTCATGCGCTTGATTCGAAAAAGTGATTATAAGATTGTGGAGCATCTGCAGCAGACGCCGTCCAAAATATCTATCCTGTCATTGCTGTTGTGTTCGGAAGCTCACAGAAATGCTTTGTTGAAAGTCCTGGATACTTCCTTCGTACCCTAAGATGTCTCTGTAAATCAGCTGGAAGGAGTGTTGGCACATGTAAACGCAGGCCACAGCTTAGGCTTTACCGACTTCGATTTGACCCCGAAAGGGAAAGATCATAATATGGCGCTGCACATATCTGTCGAGTGTAGAGGATCAGTAATGTCGCATGTACTGGTCGACACCGGGTCGTCTTTAAATGTGATGCCCAAGAAAGCGATGATGAAGCTGGATGTTAGAGGAATTTTGTGCACGCCCAGTGACTTGGTAGTTAGAGCCTTCGACGGCACGCGGAGAACAGTCTTCGGATCGATAACATTGCCTCTACAGGTGGGGCCGGAGGTGTTTGCCACTGAATTTTATATCATGGATATACAGCCTGCGTACAGCTGCCTGCTAGGAAGACCTTGGATTCATGGGGCTGGGGCAGTCACGTACACCCTGCATCAGAAGCTAAAATATATGGTCGGAGACAGCGTAGTCACTGTATGCGGAGAAGAAGACATCCTGGTCAGCCATTTGTCGTCGTTTAAATATGTGGAAGTCGACGGAGAGATCCACGAGACACCTTGCCAGGCATTCGAAGGGTTGCGTATCAAGGACAAAGGTCCCGGGCCGAGCAAAGTGCCAGAGATAGTCGTCTCATCGTATAAAGAAGCTCAAGCTCTAGTGGAAGCAGGAGAAGCAAAGGGCTGGGGCAAAGTGCTGGATATTCCTGTGAAGATGGACCGGTTCGGGCTGGGGTACCAACCGTCGTCATCAACTCCCGCTGTGGGAGCACCCCGTTTCAGAGGGCCAATTACCATCTCTGCCAGTGGAGTATGTCATGAAACCATCAACGCTGCTTCGGAGTCTGACGAAGGAGACAGCGACTGTGATATGGATGCCTGGATTCAGCCAAGCACGCCAGGACAAGGACTGTGCAACTGGTCTATTCAGGAGCTTGTTCCTGTGACTCTTAAACAGTAATGCTTTGCTTTATTAATTGTTGAATAATCTGATGTCTTGCCCGGGGCATCATGATTTGCTCAGGGCTGTGTTGTTATGGACATTGCGTGTTAATTGTTGCAGTGGAAATACGATATCAAACTATTAATGAGTTTGAATCGCAATTCAGTTCACAACCGCTCTTTGATTTATCCGAAGGAAAAGGTCAAAAGAGGGAAAACCTATTTTGCATCGTAAACACAATGCGGGGAAAGATCTAGGGCTCGGGGGTTGGTTAAATTTAGGGAAGGTATTAGCACCCTAAACTTCTGTAGTACTCTACAGGAACCTTTTGTTCAGATGTTTACTATTTGCTTTATTATTCTTAAGGTATATGTACAAAGGATTAAAAGTAATGAGAAAGGAGACCTAAGGGGTTAATTCTAAGTTTACTCGGCAAGACATCGCATCTTGTGCCTACGTATCCTTACGGGAGTGGAATCAGAGTAATCGTAGTTCCCCTCAAAAGGGAGGTTAGAAACGTCTTGACTGTGGCCAAGGTTTCAATGGGGAATAAACGTATCTTAGGGACACGCTTACATGGAGTGTAGAAACTCCAAATTTCTACGTTGAAATGTTAAGTTGTAATTAGGGTTAGGTTAGGTTAGGGATTCCACGGCGGGAAACCCTAAAATGAGCGCGGCGGCTCTTTGACCTAATGCTAGGGGTAAAATTGTAATCTTGCCTGCGGCGAGGCATTTATGAAAATTAGGGTTTGTAAGGTGCAAGGGTTTGAAGTTGAGGACTATTGACACGGCGGTCATATGCTAGACCTAACCTTCGGATGCGTGTAGTGTGACAGAATAATTGATGAATGTGTGAGATGACTGAATTGAAAACAGAGAATAATGACAGAAATTAAAACCATACAAACAGAAATTTAAAGGCAGAAATTTAGAGCGCGATTGTTAGATTCGCGAGATTACATAGGAGGAACAGTTACAATAATATGATACAACTCAGTTTTAAGAATGCAAACATAAAGACACAACATGGTAAGCTGCACAGTGAACGAACTAGGTTAGTAAACAAAATTATGAAAACAGAATCACGAAGCTATGAGGCATTTTTTTGGGGTTTCTTGTTTTATGAGAAGTTTAACATGAATCTAAGCTTCATTTTTTTACTTGGTAATAAACAAATAAATAGAAGGAAGAAAAAAGCTTAGTTTTAGTTTTAAAATTTGACTCTAATTAAAAAAAAAGTTTTAATTTTAATATTTTAAAAAAGGTTTTAATCTTTTTAAAAAATGCTTTTCTTTATATGAAAACCTAAATATTAGTTTTTTTAAAAAAAAAGTTAAATAATTTACTTAATTAATTACAAAAAGAAAAGAACAAAATAGTTAAAAAAATAAAAGGGTTGGGCCGGTCATCACATCCGGACCCAACCCGGCTTGCAAACAGAAATGAAAAGGAGGCGTTAGGGTTTGCCCTTGATCCCATCAGCGGCGCTCCTCATTTTTCTTCGTTTTCTTTTCGCGTTGCTTCATGCTCTCCTACGATCTCTTCATCTTTCTTTCTAACCTGGAAACAGAACATAGAAAATTATGAGGAAAAACGTTGTGGCTTACGTTTATGGTTTCACAGCGGGGTGACGACGATGATGACACCGAGAATCTCTTTGTGTCTGAGTCTAACAGGCTTTGTGTTTTTATGGATGATCAACGGTGATAGTGGTCGATGATGAGTCCTCTGAGGCCGGGAGGTGATCGCCGCTGATTACCCACCGTCGGTGAAGGTGATCTCGGTGGTCACAGGTGCTTTGTGTGCGATTGTTGTACACCGTTTCCTCGTATTTCTCCACCGTTGTTCTCTAGAGTTTCGACGAGGTTTGCTTCGCCGCTTCTGGTCTAGGGTTTTCGCGATCCTCCGTTAGGGTTTTTTCACAGGTGAAATCGTCCCCTTCTTATAGTTTCTGACTCTCTTTTTTTTTGGGCCTTTGATTGTTGGATCGTGATTATTTGTATGATTCTGAGATATAATTTGATTTGCTGTGATTTTTGATATGGTTTGAACACTTTTCGGATTCACTCTTGCTTGATCGAATTTCTGATACCCTGATTGGATTTTTCTGATACTGATATATCCTGTTTCCTCTTTACAGATTTGATTGGGATTTTGGTGAGATTGGACTTCGCTTTTTCTGATATATTTGATCTCATATGATCTGAACTTTCCTTTTTCAGGATTCCTTGATTGAACGTCACTTGACCCTATTCGATTTGTTTGATAATCTGAACTGAATCTGTTTTGATTTCATTTGGACATTGCTTTGGATTCTGATATCTGAACTGGTTTGGTTTTGTTTTGAACCAAATTGAACCATTTTTGATGCAGTCTGGGTTGGATTTCTGATTTTCTGGATTCCGGTTTTGAAACATACATTAATTTTTCCTCTTCTTCTTTCAGGGAATTGAAGCTGATGCTTCGGTCGGGTCAAAATTGCCGAGAACGGTAGGAGGTGATGATGACTTTAGGGTCTGAACTGCTATTGTGTGGTTGCTTTCGATTATGGTTGGCGGCTTCGTCCGAACCTGTATTAAATGCCATTGCCAAGTGGTTTTGGTTGCGTTGCCTTAGCGATGATGACCTTCGGGCCTGAGCTGATATTTTTGGGTTGATAGTTCGCACGAATTTGCAGTTCGAAGTTCGGTAGGGAGTTGGTAACGGCTTCGGCCGTGGCTCTCCTGGCCACTCGAATTCTCACGCCCAATGATGGTTAAACTGAGGGCTGAATCCCTGTTCCATCCATTTTGATACCTCGATTCTTCTTTGTCTGAACTGAAACTCATATCTCCTTTTTCCTGAACTGATAGGTGGCTGCGACTTTTGGGCTATGGCTTTCACTGAGCTTTGAGCTTTATATTTTAGCTTTCCCATAGTGACCCACACATTCGGTTGGAATCATTATGACTGATGCAGCAAACTGAATCTCAGTCTTCGGCATGATTATGAAATTGTTTCTGAGGTGGTTTTCTGTCATTAATCAGGGTATTCATTACCATGTTTTAGACTTTGCCTGTTGGCTTTTCATTGTGACTTGCACCCTTGGTTGAGGCTTGCCCTGAGCTGGTCAGGTGAATGTAGTTATGTGAATTTATCTTGCTCTTTTGATTGAGTTTGCAAAGCATGAATTGAGTTTGCTGTTGGTGACTTATTCTTCTGGATTGAACTGGTCTTACAGCTTGTGAGTTGAACATGATTTCCTTTTACTGCTACAGCTTGTGAATTGAGCTTGATTTCCTTTTTACTTGTGGCGTATGAATTCAGTTTTGGGGTGTTCTCATTCCAAGGCATGAATCTTAGTTTCTTTTGGTCCTAACATCTCCTTCTATGATTTTCAGGGCCGGATTACTTGTGTTGTTTGTTGTGCGATAAGAGGCTATGATGTTGTCCTCAACTGAGCCTCTGTGTTGGATGTTTTTCTTGCTAACTTCGTGCACTTCCAACCTCCAATTGGCCTTACAGATTTGCTTGATAGTTGCTACCACAATATTTACTTGATGAATGGCATTTTGTTTTGGCTTTGAGGTAGAGATCATTTATCGGTTAATCATTTATCGGCCCGGACTTCTTTTACCTCTTCATCTTTCTCGGTTGTCCCGCATTGATAAGAAAACAATAGCCACTTGATCTGACGCCAATGGCGCGGATTGGTAACGGGGGTAGGATGCAGCTTCGGTTGTGCCACTCCCGGCACTCGATGATGACATTGTTCTGAGAGTGTCCAAGTATTTATAACACTTTTCTTGCTTCTGTTTTGTCTTTGTTATGCAGGTAACCGGAAACGGAGATCATTGAGAACAAGGCTGAAGACTTTAGCTTTTTAGGCTTATGTCTTAGGACAGAAAAATAATGTAACTAAGATTCTCTTGTAATTTGTAAACAAAGAGTTCAAATGAAATAAAATTCAATATTTTCCTTCCATTCAATTTTCTCTCAATTTTCTTTTATGCCTTGAATGGTTTATGTTTCATGGGTCATGAACTTTGAAATATTTCACTGTTATGCAATAAAGATACCACTTATGCCCATCGCCTTTGAATATTTGAACATACCATAAAAACCTCAATTTCCCGTTCCAAGACATGATAACAAAAGGGAGAACTCGTGTTATGAATTGAGTTTGAAATATTCTCTAAAACAAACTGATTAATCCCCGAATAAATTCAAACTGACTTTCGCTGGTAACATAACTTCTCAAAACAAACCCGACAACATCCACTCCATTTTCAATCCAAAATTGTGCATTACTAAGAGAAAAGAAACTGCTCAAGAATGTCTTAAAAAACCATAAGCAAGGAACGGCCCAAGTCTAATTAATTCTGAAAAACATACAGGCACCTTGACCCACGTGACAAATAAATGCCTCAGGAATGATGTCTCAAAACTTGCGGTTTCCATGTAAAATGACCAAAATGCCCCTGGGGTAATTCCTGCAAACAAATTATGCTCCATGACTGGTTAGTGTTTAATGGATTCAAAATGAAATGCTATGCGAAATGACTGACTAAATGTAAGGGCAAAATTTGGGGTATTACAGTTGCCCCTATTTAAATAGCTACACCAGACGACTTGAGTGACAGAGACTCGAGGAATCGTGGTGGAGAGATTTAAATATAGATAACCGAAAATTTTGCCCTTATATGCGATGATATGCAATGCTATGGACAAAACTGGAATGGCTTAATGCAGATGATGCCATGAATATGATATGCTACGTATGCTGGAATGATGAATGCGAAAATGCTGACGAATACGATGACACAGGGACAGACACCACGAGAAGAACTCACTGGGGAAAACGACGCGCTGGGACACAGTACAACACTGGGGAATCTAAAAGTAAAACTGGATCATGTACGACTGCAAGATCGATTACAGAACGCTGGAGCATTGAGCAAAGAATAACATCCAAGCTTCTGTAAACTATCTCTCGTGACACGATCAAACGGACTTTTCGGAACTCCGTAGCAAATATACAGGGTAAGGACCGGCTGTATGCCAAAATAAATGGACTTTAATGGGAAATGCCCTGATAAGCTGCTCGAGAGAGAACTATCACTTATCGTTGGAAGGGACTTATGTGCAAAAATGGATAAGCACTCAAATAAAAGGCTGCTGCTTATATGATAAATAAATCTTCTCGCATTTTAAGGTCGGCGCCTGGAATACGATTCTAATTTTTCTCTTACTGAAGGATAAATAAACTGCTTCAAGATCGTGCTCTCTTGAACATGAAAAGGGTAAACTGAACTTCCTCATACGTCAGAATCGTGCTCTCCTGAATATGAAACTGGATGACTGAATATACTCATACTTCAGAATCGTGCTCTCCTGAATATGAAACTGGATGATCGAACTTCCTCATACCTCAGAATCGTGCTCTCCTGAATATGATTCGGCTCTTGAAATTTCCTCATTTTTCAGAATCGTGTACTCCTGAAAAACGGCCAACTGAACTTCCTCATAATTCAGAATCGTGTTCTCCTGAATATGATTCGGCTCTTTCTTGTAAATGAAATTCTTCATACTTCAGGATCGTGCTCTCCTGAACATGAAAACGGATAATTGAACTTCCTCATAACTCAGAATCGTGCTCTCCTGAATATGATTCTGCTCAAACCTCCCCGTAACTCAGGATCGTGCTCTCCTGAATACGATTTGGTTCATACCCCAAGACGGCAGGTAAATGGAAGCCCAACTGCTCCATGGAGATGGCCATTTGCTGCGAGTCATAACGAGGATAGGATCGACTTCTTAGGTGAGAAATGTCGTGTGTTGATGCTGTAAAATGTAAAGTGTAAAGGGTTGTAACATGTAGGATTGTAAAGTGTTGTACTGATATATTTTCCAGGCGCGAACTGGCGTGTATCTGTAAAGGATTGTAGTTGATTTTCTTGAAAGGTAGTGCAAAATAAATGCACGTCCGGGTACAGTGATAAACTTCTCGGGCGAGAACAGTCGAACATCTGTCATGGTATGGTGAAAATCTTTAGATGGTGCAAAATAAATGCACGTCCGGTTGGGCTTGACTACCGATATGACTGAGATTCAATCTAGGATCGAGCTAGAAAGAAGACTGGTAATCAAGACTCCATCGAGGGAATGATCTCGAAGAGTAGATATCTTATCCTGGAGAGAAAAGATAGCTGAAGTAACCGTCATCCACAAGGATCGAGCTCCGTGGGGAAGCTGGAAACAAGTAAGTATTTTATGCTTATGGCTGACAATCTATTTGGAGAGAATGGACGAACCCAAGTTACTCGGCGGTAACGACCAATGATGGAGAGACACAATGAACCTGCGAACGCTAACGTATGTTAATGCATATGTTAATGTGAATGTATGTTAATGTCTATGTATGTTAATGTTTATGTATGCAAGATATTATGAAATGAGTATGCAATGAGTATGTAATGAATATGTAATGAAATAGGCATGTGATGCTTATGCCCCTGCGCATGCTGACGAAACAGACTAGAGACGGGACGAGAGATGAAATAAACATCTCGACGGAAATACCCTGCGTTCTCTGCAACCAATACGTCAATCACGGGTGAGAAGGATCAATGGTGGAACCAAATCTGGTTTTAAATGTTCTGAATTCTCTGAGGGAGAAAATGATCTGCTTGGGTGCACAGTATCACGTCTTCACATGGGGAGAAGAAAAACCTGAGGGACACTTTCGAGTTACCCGAAAAAAAAAGTTGTCAGCTTATAGTCTCGCTGGGGACTGTGTTAGAGCAATGGTTTGAAAGTGTTTCTGCAATAATGATATTTCCGGGGAATGAAGAGATCCTTTCGGAATTTCCACTAGTCAAAGTAATTTATTACATTTCAAATTTGTTTTGTTTTTGAAAAACAGTTTGAAAAATCTACAATGCACCTTTCATTTTCAAATTTTAGGAATAAACGCATTTTGCATAACAAATAGAAAACAAAGAGCAATGCACCAAAGAATGTAAGTAACGAGATGGTTTCTTTTATTTAAAGGGCGGTAGCTCGCTGAAGGCATAGCTCCACAGATGATTATGTTTTGAAATTGGCAACATGGGAAAAAGTTACATCGAATCCAATGACACCTACTGACACTAATAACTAAGACTAATCCAGAATCCTGCTTTGGGCAAGGTTGAAAGAACTGAAACATGGCTCTCATGTGGAAAGTGTGTTCGAGATGATCAGTGTCCTCTGATGCAATGAAATGCCTTTGTCCCTAACTTTTGCCTGGACCGCCCTTTCGGGTTTTCAATCCACCGGGACGCTCTTTTTTGCCTAAGCCGCCCTTTCGGGTTTTCAACTTAGCGAGCTTTTTATTATTATTTTTTTTTCAACCCTTACTTTTGCCTAAGTCGCCTTTTGCAGGTTTTCGACTTAGCGGGTTTTTAGGCATAATATTTTCGGACTGCATCAGAATTCACGGGATGTGCTAGTTCTTCACCGTCCATTGTCGTAAGTATCAGAGACCCTCCGGAGAAGACAGTCTTTACAATGAATGGGCCTTCATAATTGGGCATCCACTTTCCACGCATATCTTTATGTACTGGTAAGATCTTTTTGAGTACGAGCTCTCCTTGACGGAACTCGCGGATTCGAATCTTCTTATCAAACGCTCTTTTCATCCGTTTCTGATATAATTGCCCATGGCACATGGCTGTCAAACGCTTCTCGTCAATGAGATTCAACTGATCCAATCTGTCTTGAACCCACTCAGCTTCCTCAAGTTCAGCCTCCATTAACACTCTTAGCGAAGGTATCTCTACTTCGATGGGGAGCACGGCGTCCATTCCATATACCAGTGAGAAAGGTGTTGCCCCTGTCGAAGTTCTCACCGAGGTTCTGTATCCATGTAAAGCAAACGGTAACATCTCATGCCAATCTTTGTAAGTCACAACCATCTTTTGCAGGATCCTCTTGATATTCTTATTTGCAGCTTCAACAGCTCCATTCATCTTAGGACGGTACGGAGAAGAATTGTGGTGAGTGATCTTGAAATTATCGCACAGCTCTTTCATAGTCTTATTATTCAGATTGGTGCCATTGTCAGTTATTATCCGGCTTGGGACTCCATAACGGCAGATAATCTCTTTTCTGATGAATCGGGCAACCACTTGCTTGGTCACGTTGGTGTAGGAGGCAGCCTCTACCCATTTGGTGAAATAATCAATGGCAACAAGGATAAAACGATGTCCATTAGAAGCTTTTGGCTCGATTGCCCCAATCATGTCAATCCCCCACATAGAGAACGGCCATGGTGAAGACAAAACATTCAACGGTGACGGAGGTACGTGCATCTTATCAGCATAAATTTGGCACTTATGGCATTTCCTAGCGTATTGGATGCAGTCGGCTTCCATGGTTAACCAGTAATACCCAGCCCTTAACATCTTCTTGGACATGGCATAACCATTGGCATGAGTTCCGAAGGTCCCCTCATGAATTTCTTGTAGTAACATGTCCGCTTCCCGTTTATCAACACATCTGAGCAGGACCATGTCGTGATTTCTCTTGTACAACACACCATTACTGATAAAGAATTTGGACGCCAATCTTCTCAATGTCTTTTTGTCCAGACCAGTAGCACCATCGGGATATTCCTGCTTGACGAGATAGTTCTTGATATCATGAAACCAAGGCTTTTCATCCACCTCAACTTCTTCGACCATCTGACAATAAGCGGGCTCAACCTTGCGCTCAATATGGATAAGAGGTGCTTCATTAACGAATTTAACTTTCCACATGGATGCTAACATGGCTAAAGCATCGGCTACGTGATTCTCGGATCTAGGAACATGCTCGAACTCTATCTCGTCGAAATACTTGATCAGCTCAATAATATAGTCCTTATAAGGGATCAGCTTCTCATTCTTCGTTTCCCATTTGCCTTGTACCTGGTAAATAACCAAGGCTGAGTCACCACTTACTTTAAGAAGTTTGATTCGGAGGTGAATTGCCGCTTCGAGGCCAAGAATACACGCTTCGTATTCTGCGACGTTGTTAGTGCACTCAAAGTCCAACCTCGCTGTGAATGGAGTGAATCCGCCCTTTGGGTTCATCAAAACGGCGCCTATACCATGCCCATTGAAATTCGAGGAACCATCAAACATCATCCTCCACCAAAGACCTGGTTCTGGACCTTCGCTCGGATCTGGCTCTTCACAATCTCTTTTAATCAACAAAATATCCTCATCAGGAAAATCGAGCTTAAGAGGTTCATAATCTTCAACTGGCTGGTCTGCAAGGTAATCAGACAAAATACTACCCTTAATCACCTTCTGGGGTACATACTGGATGTCATATTCGGATAACAACATGTGCCAACGGGCTAGCCTCCCGGTTTGAGCTGGTTTTTCAAAAATATACTTGATCGGATCCATTTTAGAAATCAATAACGTGGTATGACAGACCATATATTGCCGAAGGCGCTTAGCGGCCCATGCCAATGCACAACAAGTTTTCTCCAATGGTGAGTATCTGTTTTCGCAATCGGTAAACTTCTTGCTCAGGTAATAAATCGCATGTTCCTTTTTCCCAGTCTCATCATGTTGCCCAAGCACACAACCCATAGACTTCTCGAGAACAGTGAGGTACATAAACAACGGTCTTCCAGGTACGGGCGGGATCAGAATAGGGGGATCTTGCAAATAACCCTTAATCTTCTCAAACACTTTCTGACAATCGGGGTTCCACTCAACTGTCTGCCCCTTGCAAAGCAACTTGAATATCGGCTCACAAGTAGCGGTCATATTAAAGATAAACCTGGAAATGTAATTCAGACGTCCCAGAAAGCCCCTAACTTGCGTCTCGGTTCGCGGAGCCGGCATATCTTGAATGGCTCGGACTTTGTCAGGATCCACCTCAATCCCTCGCTGGCTAACAATGAAACCAAGCAGTTTTCCAGATCTGACACCGAAGGTACATTTGGCAGGGTTCAATTTCAACTGATATTTCCTGAGTCGTTCAAACAATTTCACCAAATGGTCTAGATGCTCCTCTTCACTCTGAGATTTGGCTATCATATCGTCCACATACACCTCGATCTCTTTGTGCATCATATCATGAAAAAGAGTGGTCATAGCGCGTTGATAAGTTGCTCCTGCATTCTTTAAACCGAAGGGCATGACTTTGTAGCAGAAGGTTCCCCAAGGAGTAATGAAAGTAGTCTTCTCTCGATCATCGGGATCCATCTTGATCTGATTATAGCCAGAGAAACCATCCATAAATGAGAACAACGCAAAACTGGCCGTATTGTCTACCAATGTGTCAATATGTGGCAGTGGGAAGTCGTCTTTCGGACTCGCTTTGTTCAGATCCCTGTAGTCTACACACATCCTAACTTTACCGTCCTTTTTAGGCACTGGCACGATGTTGGCAACCCAATCTGGATATTTTGCGACTGCCAAGAAACCTGCATCCAACTGCTTTTTAACCTCATCTCGAATCTTCAAAGCCATGTCGGGTCTCGTTCTTCGGAGTTTCTGCTTGATAGGTGGACAATCTGGCTTAAGTGGCAACTTGTGAACAACAATATCTGTGTTTAGGCCCGGCATATCTTGATACGACCATGCAAACACATCAATATACTCTTTTAACAACTCAATCAACCTCGGCCTAATCTCCGTCCCAAGCATTGCACCAATCTTGACCTCTTTCTTGCTCTCATCTGTACCGAGATTAATTAGGTCCACCTGCTCTTTATGCGGTTGAAGCTCTGTGTACTCGTACTCAATCAATCTCGTCAGTTCTGCGGGTACTTCAAAATCTTCTTCACCCTCGTCCTCAGCTTGATTGATGGGTGCATCCCAGTCAGGAGTGTCAGTAAGGTCATCGGATCCAACAAGGTTTATGATGTCTCTGCATGATGGAAGGCTTACTTAATTAAAATGCTCGAAGATATGTAAGAATGAAATGCTGTTTTTTTATTATTATTTTTTGGAAAAAGGGTTGCCAATTTCATTTTTAAAGGTGAAAACGAAAAACGCAAATGAACCAAAGTGGAATTGAACAAAATGCTTTTATTAATATTTTTTTAGAAATGAAAGGTGGCCCAATAAAAGACCCTATAGCCTTGGGCAGAGCTACGGATTTTTATTTGAAAATGTAAATGAAACTTAAAAAAAACAATTACTTTGACAAGGGAAAAATAACAGGGATCTCTACGGCCTCCCAGTTGTTCAGAACTGCATCACCCTTAAACACCAGGTTGCTCAGCTCTTCATTTTTTTCACAGTCACTGATGGCATTGACTTGGAAACCTCCGCTGACAAATACCTCTTGGATAACCTTCGGACGCCCTTCGACAGTTGTGGCAGCTCCATTCTGAGTTGGTTTGTAACCCAACCCAGAGCGATCAGTCTTGGTCTTGACATCGATTACCTCTCCCCAACCTTCAGGAATGCCCCTGTCAATTGTTGCCTTGGTACTCTTCAGAGATGCAAAAGATGGATTACCCTGACCCACTGTTTCTTCGACTTCCAGCAGAACAGCATTGGCGATCTCAAGTGCTTGAAAGGAGATGTCTAAAGCATTCTCATCGGCCTCGATGTAACGGAAGGAAGACAGGTTACTGACCATCAGATCCTCCTCACCGTGTATAATAACCAACTTTCCATCGATCACGAACTTCATCTTTTGATGTAACGTTGAGGTCACTGCCCCAGCGGCATGGATCCACGGCCTTCCAAGTAAACAACTGTAATTGGGATTAATGTCCATGACTTGAAACGTGATATTAAAAACTTGCGGACCGATCAAGATAGGCAGCTCAACCTCCCCCATTACCGATCGGCGAGAGCCATCGAAAGCCTTGACAACCAAAGGTGTAGGTTTCAGCGCAGTCTCTTTACAAGCCAACCTATCAAGAACCCTCTTGGGTAGTACATTCAAAGAAGAGCCGGTGTCTACTAACACTCTCGCTAAATTGTCCTCCTGACATTTTACCGATATATGTAAAGCACGATTATGGTTCGGACCCTCCTTCGGTAACTCTTCATTGCTGAAACTGAGGGTGTTACAAGCGGTTAAGTTGGCAATCACACTATCAAACCGACTGGTGCTAATATCTTGATCCACATGTGCTTGAGTCAAAACCTTCTGCAAGGCCATTCTATGAGCGGGTGAACTCATTAACAGAGATAGAATTGAGATCTTGGAAGGAGTCTGATGAAGTTGATCGATAACTTTATAGTCACTTTTCTTGATGATCCTCAAAAATTCGGCATCTTCATCATTCGTGACGGCTCCTTTACCTTTGTCTTTGGCAGGCATCGGGGTACTAGTCGTTTCCTTAGGTGGGACTTCATTGGAATGGGGAGTATACACACGACCACTGCGAGTCATCCTGCTTACCTCTGCGATATTGGTCACCGTGCCCTTAACCTCTTCATTTGGAATAACCTTCCCGGACTCCTTGTCAATCATTGTCACGTCATATTTCCAAGGCACAGCTTTAGGATCACTGAAAGGAAACGGACTCGGTCTTCGAATAACTATAGGCTTAGGCTGATTCACTTCAGGGATATACGACCTCGGTATATCGAACACGAGATTGGCGGAGCCTGCCCCTGATAGATTAAACACTGGTACCTTACCCTTTGATTCAGGCCGATGGAAGACAGGCTCAACCACAGCGACTACATCCTTCTTGGCTTGGCTTGTCACTTGTAAAACACCCTCATTAATCAACCTCTGAACATCATTCTGAACCAGCACGCAACCCTTAGTACTGGCTTCACAACTTACGCACGCAACGTGGGAAGTATCTACCAAACCGGCTTCAAACAGTTTCGAATGAAACATCTTGAGAGGAGTCTTAATCTGTTCAACGTCAAGGGCATAACCTTCCCCCGAATCAGCACTAACGGCATTGACACTCTCATGGTTAGGAAAAGGGTTCTTCTTAACATTTGGTTGAGGATCTTCAAATGACAAAATCTTCTTTTCCAATAGATCCCTGACAATATTTTTGAGGGCATAACAATTCTCCAGATCATGACCAGGCGCACCCTCATGAAATAAACAATGAGCGGCGGCGTTGTAATTGGCGGGTAGAGGATTAGGAGGCGGTCCCAAAGCCCGAGTGGTGATGAGCCCCTGCTTGACCAAAGAGGGATACAACTCGGTAAAAGTCATTGGAATCGGCGGACAAGGTTTATACGTTCTTCTGTTCGGCATATTCTGGCGAGGAGCCGGACTCTTTGGCTGTTGAGGAGCAGGAGTATTGGGTGCCTGCAGGTAGTTGACAGGAGGCGGATAAACGGGAGGTTGTTGCATAGGTTGATACATGGGAATCTGTTGATTGAAAGAAGGTGTAATAGCTGCCACATAGGGTTGTTGAGCATATTGGACTGGGTACCCTTGAGGTTGAGCATAACCTTGCGGATGTCGATAAAAGCGTTCTCTTGGTCTACCAGAGGATATAGCATTAGTCTCACCCTCCTTCTTTTTCTGGGAGCTATACGGAGGTTTCTTCGGCTGATCCTTAGAAGCACCATGATTATTTGTCATTTTACCACTTTTCATACCCAATTCAATCTTGACACCCACAGCAACGATGTCGGAGAAATTTGAAGTCACACTGCCCACCATTCTCTCGTAAAATTCTGGACGGACCGTGTCAACAAACCAATCAGCTAACTCTTTCTCGGTCAAAGGAGGTTCTACCTGCGAAGCAGTCTCTCTCCACCTTTGGGCATATTCTTTGAATGACTCGGAATTCTTTTGTGATATACTCAGCAACTGTCTTCTGTCAGGAGCCAGATCCATATTGTACTTGTAGTGTTTGATGAAAGCGTCAGATAAATCCTGAAAGCTCTTAATGCGAGACTGGTCTAAAGTTAAATACCACTTGGAGGAAGCACCCTTCAAACTATCTTGGAAGCAATGAATCATCAGTTTATCATTCTCAACATGGGCCAGCCATTTTGCGATAATACATGATCAGATGACTTTTAGGACAGGTGGCGCCTTCATAACGATCGAAGTTCGGAGTTTTGAACTTCGGGGGAATAACCAAACCCGAGACCAAACAAACATCCCTTGCAGCAGTCCCAAAAATTTGATCACCCTCTACCTTTTTCAATCTCTGGACGATGGTGTTTACTTCCTCACGAAGCTTATCATGTTTCTCATAACCCTCAACATTCTCATCAAGATTATCAAAAACTGTCTCATTGAAGTACGGTTGCGCACGAGTGTGTACAACAGGTGGTGCAAAGATAGGAGCCCCCCTAGAAACTTCAGAAAACAAGGGCACGGCCTGCTGAACAGGTTGATTAATCGGAACAGTGGCTTGAGGAGGCACAAAACCTGGAGCAAGACCATAAGGTGGGTCCCTTGCTACGGTCACACTTGGTGGAGGGTCCACAGTAACGCCGGTAATCTCAGAAACAACAGTGGGCTGGGTATCCATCTTAGCATTCATGACATGTAACAATTCCATCATACGCCCCATACCCCCTCGAAGGTCTTCAAGTTCATTGCTAAGGCGATCAATCTCTTTTGCCTGATCCTCCATTCTTTTCCGAGTTTGAGCTCTGGTGTTGTATTGGTGCCGAGAACTCAGGGTGACGAAACTGGAAGGTGAGAGAACCGAGGGTGAGAAATCGGGAGACACATGCAATGCAAGAAAGTAAATGATGCTAAAATGCGGGTGAAGATTTCATGGAATTCAAACATTTACGAATGTCGTGGGGTACCAAAGAAATCTTTTTCTTATTTCTTCATTTTATTATTTTTTATTTATTTATGATATCCCGCGATATCCATAAATGATATTTGAACTCCATGAAATACAATGCAATGAGATGCTTTATGGATGCAATGCATGAAAACACACAAAGTCCTAGGTTAAAGGAACATGAGCGGAGTCAAGGTCTACCCATCCCAAAAGGAGTGTACTATAGGTTAGTTGTACCTGCCGAACAAAGTTCTACAAAGTGCCCAAAGTCATCAGCCCATCTTTCGGATACTATCAACCTTCCGACTGACTCAGGGGTTAATAATATTCTCAAGAGAACCTCTTTTGAGTGTAGTATCACGTAGCAGCCATTGTAAGATTACTCCCACATAGCTCCCGCACTACGTCCTAAATAAGGCCAAGGTGGTGTTAAGGTACTACGGTCCTCAATATCACAGACTCCAATCGACCATGGAAAAAGTTTTCGCGATTACTCGTTCAACCGAACCATTTTCGAAAGGGTCTCAACTGAGCGGTGAT
The DNA here is from genome assembly GCA_963859935.3 of Lathyrus sativus. NCBI lineage: Eukaryota > Viridiplantae > Streptophyta > Magnoliopsida > Fabales > Fabaceae > Lathyrus > Lathyrus sativus. The sequence continues at coordinate 559,750,996 of OZ012736.1, forward strand.
TCTCGAATCAGCTTGGTCGGGATTCAACTCCCTATAAGCCTCATCGAATATATCCCCATCCTATAATAATGTCACTAGTCCGGGCGTAGGACTTATCTCACAACACAAGGAACAGTCCCCCAGTCAAAGTACAATATATACATGCAAATGAATAGCAAAGCAAATGGTAATAAATATGAACAAATTAGGGATAACCCTCAAAAGTTAAGACATCCCCAGTGAAGTCGCCATTTTCTGTTGCAGTGGAAATACGATATCAAACTATTAATGAGTTTGAATCGCAATTCAGTTCACAACCGCTCTTTGATTTATCCGAAGGAAAAGGTCAAAAGAGGGAAAACCTATTTTGCATCGTAAACACAATGCGGGGAAAGATCTAGGGCTCGGGGGTTGGTTAAATTTAGGGAAGGTATTAGCACCCTAAACTTCTGTAGTACTCTACAGGAACCTTTTGTTCAGATGTTTACTATTTGCTTTATTATTCTTAAGGTATATGTACAAAGGATTAAAAGTAATGAGAAAGGAGACCTAAGGGGTTAATTCTAAGTTTACTCGGCAAGACATCGCATCTTGTGCCTACGTATCCTTACGGGAGTGGAATCAGAGTAATCGTAGTTCCCCTCAAAAGGGAGGTTAGAAACGTCTTGACTGTGGCCAAGGTTTCAATGGGGAATAAACGTATCTTAGGGACACGCTTACATGGAGTGTAGAAACTCCAAATTTCTACGTTGAAATGTTAAGTTGTAATTAGGGTTAGGTTAGGTTAGGGATTCCACGGCGGGAAACCCTAAAATGAGCGCGGCGGCTCTTTGACCTAATGCTAGGGGTAAAATTGTAATCTTGCCTGCGGCGAGGCATTTATGAAAATTAGGGTTTGTAAGGTGCAAGGGTTTGAAGTTGAGGACTATTGACACGGCGGTCATATGCTAGACCTAACCTTCGGATGCGTGTAGTGTGACAGAATAATTGATGAATGTGTGAGATGACTGAATTGAAAACAGAGAATAATGACAGAAATTAAAACCATACAAACAGAAATTTAAAGGCAGAAATTTAGAGCGCGATTGTTAGATTCGCGAGATTACATAGGAGGAACAGTTACAATAATATGATACAACTCAGTTTTAAGAATGCAAACATAAAGACACAACATGGTAAGCTGCACAGTGAACGAACTAGGTTAGTAAACAAAATTATGAAAACAGAATCACGAAGCTATGAGGCATTTTTTTGGGGTTTCTTGTTTTATGAGAAGTTTAACATGAATCTAAGCTTCATTTTTTTACTTGGTAATAAACAAATAAATAGAAGGAAGAAAAAAGCTTAGTTTTAGTTTTAAAATTTGACTCTAATTAAAAAAAAAGTTTTAATTTTAATATTTTAAAAAAGGTTTTAATCTTTTAAAAAAATGCTTTTCTTTATATGAAAACCTAAATATTAGTTTTTTTAAAAAAAAGTTAAATAATTTACTTAATTAATTACAAAAAGAAAAGAACAAAATAGTTAAAAAAATAAAAGGGTTGGGCCGGTCATCACATCCGGACCCAACCCGGCTTGCAAACAGAAATGAAAAGGAGGCGTTAGGGTTTGCCCTTGATCCCATCAGCGGCGCTCCTCATTTTTCTTCGTTTTCTTTTCGCGTTGCTTCATGCTCTACTACGATCTCTTCATCTTTCTTTCTAACCTGGAAACAGAACATAGAAAATTATGAGGAAAAACGTTGTGGCTTACGTTTATGGTTTCACAGCGGGGTGACGACGATGATGACACCGAGAATCTCTTTGTGTCTGAGTCTAACAGGCTTTGTGTTTTTATGGATGATCAACGGTGATAGTGGTCGATGATGAGTCCTCTGAGGCCGGGAGGTGATCGCCGCTGATTACCCACCGTCGGTGAAGGTGATCTCGGTGGTCACAGGTGCTTTGTGTGCGATTGTTGTACACCGTTTCCTCGTATTTCTCCACCGTTGTTCTCTAGGGTTTCGACGAGGTTTGCTTCGCCGCTTCTGGTCTAGGGTTTTCGCGATCCTCCGTTAGGGTTTTTTCACAGGTGAAATCGTCCCCTTCTTATAGTTTCTGACTCTCTTTTTTTTTGGGCCTTTGATTGTTGGATCGTGATTATTTGTATGATTCTGAGATATAATTTGATTTGCTGTGATTTTTGATATGGTTTGAACACTTTTCGGATTCACTCTTGCTTGATCGAATTTCTGATACCCTGATTGGATTTTTCTGATACTGATATATCCTGTTTCCTCTTTACAGATTTGATTGGGATTTTGGTGAGATTGGACTTCGCTTTTTCTGATATATTTGATCTCATATGATCTGAACTTTCCTTTTTCAGGATTCCTTGATTGAACGTCACTTGACCCTATTCGATTTGTTTGATAATCTGAACTGAATCTGTTTTGATTTCATTTGGACATTGCTTTGGATTCTGATATCTGAACTGGTTTGGTTTTGTTTTGAACCAAATTGAACCATTTTTGATGCAGTCTGGGTTGGATTTCTGATTTTCTGGATTCCGGTTTTGAAACATACATTAATTTTTCCTCTTCTTCTTTCAGGGAATTGAAGCTGATGCTTCGGTCGGGTCAAAATTGCCGAGAACGGTAGGAGGTGATGATGACTTTAGGGTCTGAACTGCTATTGTGTGGTTGCTTTCGATTATGGTTGGCGGCTTCGTCCGAACCTGTATTAAATGCCATTGCCAAGTGGTTTTGGTTGCGTTGCCTTAGCGATGATGACCTTCGGGCCTGAGCTGATATTTTTGGGTTGATAGTTCGCACGAATTTGCAGTTCGAAGTTCGGTAGGGAGTTGGTAACGGCTTCGGCCGTGGCTCTCCTGGCCACTCGAATTCTCACGCCCAATGATGGTTAAACTGAGGGCTGAATCCCTGTTCCATCCATTTTGATACCTCGATTCTTCTTTGTCTGAACTGAAACTCATATCTCCTTTTTCCTGAACTGATAGGTGGCTGCGACTTTTGGGCTATGGCTTTCACTGAGCTTTGAGCTTTATATTTTAGCTTTCCCATAGTGACCCACACATTCGGTTGGAATCATTATGACTGATGCAGCAAACTGAATCTCAGTCTTCGGCATGATTATGAAATTGTTTCTGAGGTGGTTTTCTGTCATTAATCAGGGTATTCATTACCATGTTTTAGACTTTGCCTGTTGGCTTTTCATTGTGACTTGCACCCTTGGTTGAGGCTTGCCCTGAGCTGGTCAGGTGAATGTAGTTATGTGAATTTATCTTGCTCTTTTGATTGAGTTTGCAAAGCATGAATTGAGTTTGCTGTTGGTGACTTATTCTTCTGGATTGAACTGGTCTTACAGCTTGTGAGTTGAACATGATTTCCTTTTACTGCTACAGCTTGTGAATTGAGCTTGATTTCCTTTTTACTTGTGGCGTATGAATTCAGTTTTGGGGTGTTCTCATTCCAAGGCATGAATCTTAGTTTCTTTTGGTCCTAACATCTCCTTCTATGATTTTCAGGGCCGGATTACTTGTGTTGTTTGTTGTGCGATAAGAGGCTATGATGTTGTCCTCAACTGAGCCTCTGTGTTGGATGTTTTTCTTGCTAACTTCGTGCACTTCCAACCTCCAATTGGCCTTACAGATTTGCTTGATAGTTGCTACCACAATATTTACTTGATGAATGGCATTTTGTTTTGGCTTTGAGGTAGAGATCATTTATCGGTTAATCATTTATCGGCCCGGACTTCTTTTACCTCTTCATCTTTCTCGGTTGTCCCGCATTGATAAGAAAACAATAGCCACTTGATCTGACGCCAATGGCGCGGATTGGTAACGGGGGTAGGATGCAGCTTCGGTTGTGCCACTCCCGGCACTCGATGATGACATTGTTCTGAGAGTGTCCAAGTATTTATAACACTTTTCTTGCTTCTGTTTTGTCTTTGTTATGCAGGTAACCGGAAACGGAGATCATTGAGAACAAGGCTGAAGACTTTAGCTTTTTAGGCTTATGTCTTAGGACAGAAAAATAATGTAACTAAGATTCTCTTGTAATTTGTAAACAAAGAGTTCAAATGAAATAAAATTCAATATTTTCCTTCCATTCAATTTTCTCTCAATTTTCTTTTATGCCTTGAATGGTTTATGTTTCATGGGTCATGAACTTTGAAATATTTCACTGTTATGCAATAAAGATACCACTTATGCCCATCGCCTTTGAATATTTGAACATACCATAAAAACCTCAATTTCCCGTTCCAAGACATGATAACAAAAGGGAGAACTCGTGTTATGAATTGAGTTTGAAATATTCCCTAAAACAAACTGATTAATCCCCGAATAAATTCAAACTGACTTTCGCTGGTAACATAACTTCTCAAAACAAACCCGACAACATCCACTCCATTTTCAATCCAAAATTGTGCATTACTAAGAGAAAAGAAACTGCTCAAGAATGTCTTAAAAAACCATAAGCAAGGAACGGCCCAAGTCTAATTAATTCTGAAAAACATACAGGCACCTTGACCCACGTGGCAAATAAATGCCTCAGGAATGATGTCTCAAAACTTGCGGTTTCCATGTAAAATGACCAAAATGCCCCTGGGGTAATTCCTGCAAACAAATTATGCTCCATGACTGGTTAGTGTTTAATGGATTCAAAATGAAATGCTATGCGAAATGACTGACTAAATGTAAGGGCAAAATTTGGGGTATTACATTAATCATTAAATAAATGGCGTTTTTTCATGTGCAAATACTGTAATCCCTGTCTTTCTCGTTTTATATTTCTCAATAAAATGGCAACGTGGTTATTTGCTTTATACGTATTTTGAAGCACTTAACCGTTCCTTTTGCAGGATAACATTTTCAGATAACATCCTTGAACCACCTATGACTCGTCCCGACTTTGAACACCCGGTGTTTCAGGCCGAAGAAGAGGTTGTCGAAGATAGTGACGTTCCTGAAGAACTGTCTTGGTTAGTGAAGCAAGAGGAAAGAGCCATTCTGCCTCACGACGAGGTCATCGAAGTTATCAACTTGGGGTCGGAAGGGATTGAGAAGAATATCCGCATCGGGGCCGCACTGCAGGGTGATATCAAGCGAAAACTGGTTGAAATGCTCCGAGAATATAGTGATGTATTCGCTTGGTCATATGAAGATATGTCGGGGCTCGATACAGACATGGTTGTGCACCGCCTGCCACTGAAAGAAGAATGCCCGCCAGTCAAACAAAAGCTTCGCAGAACTCGACCAGATATGGCAGTGAAGATCAAAGAGGAAGTTCAAAAACAGTGGGACGCTGGTTTCCTGGCTGTGACGAAATATCCCTCATGGGTCGCCAACATCGTACCCGTGCCAAAGAAAGATGGCAAGGTTCGGATGTGCGTGGATTATAGAGATTTGAATAAAGCAAGCCCAAAAGACGATTTTCCACTTCCTCACATTGACGTGTTAGTTGATAATACTGCTCAATACTCCATATTCTCCTTCATGGATGGCTTTTCAGGCTATAATCAGATTAAAATGGCGCCAGAGGATATGGAGAAGACCACTTTCATAACGCCTTGGGGAACATTTTGCTACAAAGTGATGCCCTTTGGTTTGAAAAATGTTGGGGCAACATATCAAAGAGCGATGACTACTCTCTTTCATGACATGATGCATAAAGAGATTGAAGTATATGTAGACGATATGATTGCCAAATCCCAGACGGAGGAAGAGCATCTGGTGAATCTGCTGAAGTTGTTCAAAAGGCTTAGGAAGTTCAGGCTGAGACTGAACCCTAACAAATGCACCTTCGGGGTGAGGTCGGGTAAACTGCTGGGGTTTATCGTTAGCGAAAGAGGAATAGAGGTCGATCCTGCTAAAATAAAAGCGATTCAAGAAATGCCGACGCCTAAAACAGAGAAAGAGGTACGCGGGTTTTTAGGGAGGTTGAACTACATCGCCCGGTTCATATCTCACCTAACAGCTACGTGTGAACCATTATTCAAGCTGTTGAAGAAAGACCAAGCTGTAACGTGGAACGAAAATTGTCAAAAGGCGTTCGATAAAATAAAGAAGTATTTGCAGGAGCCTCCTATTTTGATACCCCCAGTGGCAGGTAGACCCTTGATCATGTATTTGACGGTTCTTGAGGGAAGCATGGGTTGTGTTCTCGGTCAACACGACGAGACAGGGAGAAAAGAGCATGTGATCTACTACTTGAGTAAGAAATTTACAGATTGTGAATCTCGATACTCAATGCTCGAGAAAACTTGTTGCGCGCTAGCCTGGGCCGCCAAGCGTTTGAGGCAATACATGCTGAATCATACAACCATGCTCATCTCAAAGATGGATCCTATCAAATATGTATTCGAAAAGCAGGCGTTGTCAGGAAGAATTGCCCGATGGCAGATGGTCTTGACTGAATATGACATCCAATACGTCTCGCAAAAGGCTATAAAGGGGAGTGTGTTGTCCGAGTATTTGGCAGAGCAGCCTATTGAAGAGTACCAATCGATGAGGTTTGATTTTCTTGACGAGGATATCATGTACCTAAAGATGAAAGATTGTGAAGAGCCGTTGCCAGACGAAGGACCAGAGTCGGGTTCCAAATGGAAGATGATATTTGACGGAGCTGTGAATGCTTACGGTAGCGGAATAGGGGCAATCATCACTACGCCGCACGGGTCGCACATCCCGTTTACTGCCCGATTGACCTTTGCCGTTACCAACAATGAGGCCGAATACGAAGCTTGCATAATGGGGCTTGAAGAAGCCATTGATTTGCGAATCAAGAATCTGGACGTGTACGGAGACTCAGCTCTGGTGGTGAATCAGATCAAAGGGGAATGGGAGACGCGTCAGCCCAATTTGATACATTACATGAACTATGCAAGGAGATTGTTGCCTTTCTTTGACAAAGTTGAATTGCATCACGTACCGCGGGCAGAGAATCAAATGGCTGACGCCCTGGCCACTTTGTCTTCCATGTACAAAGTCAACTACTGGAATGAAGCTCCCCGAATCATTATCTCTCGGCTTGACAGGCCAGCTTATGTATTTGCCATTGACGAAGCATCCGACGACAAACCGTGGTATTTTGATATCCTTAATTTCCTGAAGAATAAAGAGTATCCGGCTGGGGCATCCAGTCAAGATCAGAAGACTCTCAGGAGATTAGCGGGTAATTTCTATTTGAATCCGGATGGCGTCTTATACAGAAGAAACCACGATTTGGTGTTGTTGCGTTGTGTAGATGAAAGAGAGGCAAAGTTGCTCATGGAGGAAATACACGATGGTACCTTTGGTACGCATGCTGGTGGGCATGCTATGACGAGAAAGCTGCTGAGGGCAGGTTACTTTTGGATGACGATGGAAACTGATTGTTTTAAGTTTGCAAGAAAGTGCCACAAGTGCCAAATCTATGCTGACAAGATCCATGTGCCTCCAAGTCCTCTGAATGTGATGTCGTCTCCATGGCCATTCTCGATGTGGGGAATCGATATGATTGGAAAGATCGAGCCGACGGCTTCTAATGGACACCGGTTCATTCTCGTAGCAATTGATTACCTCACCAAGTGGGTGGAAGCGGCGTCCTACGCCAATGTAACGAGGCAAGTGGTGGCTAGATTCATCAAGAGAGATATCATTTGCCGATATGGGATTCCCGAGCGGATAATCACGGACAACGGTTCGAACCTGAACAACAAAATGATGAAGGAGCTCTGTCAGAATTTCAAGATCGAACATCACAACTCCTCCCCGTACCGACCCAAGATGAATGGCGCTGTTGAAGCGGCCAATAAGAATATCAAGAAGATCGTTCAGAAAATGGTGGTGACCTATAAGGATTGGCATGAGATGCTACCCTTCGCATTGCACGGTTATCGTACGACGGTACGCACATCAACCGGGGCAACCCCGTTCTCGTTGGTATACGGAATGGAAGCGGTATTACCATTGGAAGTTGAGATCCCTTCTCTGAGGGTATTGCGAGACGTTCAGCTGGACGAGGCAGAATGGGTAAAAGACAGGTTGAACCAACTGAGTTTGATGGACGAGAAGAGGCTAGCTTCTCTAGCATACGGTCGTTTGTACCAGCGCCGAATGAAGAAAGCATACGACAAGAAGATACATCCGCGAAGCTTTCAGACGGGCGACCTTGTGCTGAAAAGGATTCTCCCGCCGCAAGCAGATCACAGGGGCAAGTGGACCCCCAACTACGAAGGGCCCTACGTTGTCAGGAAAGTCTTCTCAGGAGGAGCGTTGTTATTGACCACCATGGACGGAGAAGACTTCACGTCACCTGTGAATTCAGACGCAGTTAAAAAATACTTTGCTTAAAATAGACCCGCTGGACAGGAAAAAAGAGAGTCCAGGAAAAAATGGGGCATCCTGGCGAACCAAAAACAGAATAAAAGGTTCGGGCAAAAGTTAGGGATAAAATTGAAAAAAAATGTACACCCGCGAAGTTGAAAACCTACACTGGGCGGCTTCGGCAAAAAGGGGTATCCCGGTGAACTGAAAACCCGTAAAGGGCGGTTCACGCAAAAGTTAGGGATTTGAAAAGCAAACGACTGCGGTCCGAATTTGATATTGCAATGAGCATCAGGGCGGGAGAATACCTAAAGGATCGGTTATCTGATACAACCTCTTCAGAAGTGTGAATACCGGGAAAGCATTAGAGTCGGATGAGTCATAGGAGGATCAGTTCGTGGTGTTCGTCTGCATCCCGTTGCCGACATGTGTACAAAATTTGATTTGTCAAAATATTTATGCTTCTTGTGCATACTTGTGTATTTGCTTTGCGTAGCTTCCTCATTTCAGGAGTTACATCCCGTGTATAAAACTCCGCCCATTCAGGGGCCCAATCAATGAAATATGTTATTCAGTACTTGATGCTGGTTCTTTACTGTTTCGTGCATGATAAAACGCCTAAGTTTATTGAAACTAGCATGTGTATAACGTCACTGGCCCTTGCCAACAATTGCTAAAGCGTTGAATTAACTGAAAATAACGTCACTAACCTGAATCGATTTGGTTCCGTAGGCTTGTCTTGTCTTGTTTGTGTTGTTGCAGGCTTCATAACCCTACGAGAAAATGAGCAAAAGATTGCAATAACGAAAGACTCGGTCCCCGCGCAGGTCATGCATGTTCTTCCTGAAGAAGGATAGAATTCCCCAGCTAGTCGTAGCTTATCCAAAGGACATTTTCCAGCAAAGTCATTTATCCTCAACAGAATTGACGATTCCAAGATCGAAGGTTGTATTCAGACAGTGCATCTCAAGCAGAGTGGTTTAGCCGCAGAAGATTAATATGGGTGAGCTGTATTCAGGCAGTTTACCTTTCCCCGCAGGGTCATTTACTCTCCCCTAGCGGAGTCAGTTGGTTTCCCCAGGAGAATCATCCCATCCCCAGCGGAATTCTCTTTGCAAGTGTTTTCATTCCTCCCAGTGGAACTCGAAGATTAAGACTATCCCCGATAGAGTTGGTGCGGGTCCTGGCATTTATCTTGCCGGAATACCGTGTGATACCCGTTCACTTTCCCGCAGAAGTCCGATCATACCAGGCACATCTGCTATTCTCTAGCAGAGTTATATTCCCCAGCAGGGTGTTACTTCAATGAGGTGCTTGGCTTAAGTTCCCAATTTCCCAACCGAGTCGACTTCCTCTTCCAGCATTTATTTTGCTGGAATAATTCTATAGCACCTGGCTATCCCCAGCGGAGTTGGCATTATCTTCAGCATTTATTTTGCTGAAGCAGTTTCTGTACTCAGCAGTTCGAGTCTGCATTTGCATCCACCAAATAAAAGCGTAGCATTTCCACGCCGAATGGAGCATTGCATCATTGCCGAACGCATGCATTTTCGAAACATAAACTAGGTTGGCTAACCGTTTGTTCCAAGTATTGTTTCTCTTGCAGGAAGAGAGAGCCCTTGCTCAGGTGAATCAATAAACATTCAGGATCTCGACGTGAGATATTCGACGAAGTGTCAGCTGTGGCACTACTCCCCACAGAGTCAGCAGGATAAGTTTCCCCTTATCCCCAAGCAGAGCTATTGGTCATCAAAGGATTCATGAATCATAATTTCAGAGGCTACCGTCGGTTATCAGAACAGGCGTCCGGAAGTTTGGTTTCCAAATGTCCCCAGTAGAGTCAGCCTCGAAGTTGCTGTAACGTCAGTGATAAGAAGTTCGCGGACCAATGGAAGGATGAGTCCTAACATGGACAATTTTATTGACGAGATTTCTTTGTGCTAGAGACGATTGTTGGAATGTGGAGTCCTAACGTGGACATTTCCTCAAGTTGACGATGTGTGATAGTCCTAACGTGGACAGGTTCGAGTTCTCAGTATTGATTGGGTGTTGAGTCCTGACGGGAGTGAAGGTTGATTGTTCTTCATGTTGGTGTCCTGACGTGGACAATTTATTTCCAACAAATAGCTTTATTCGTAATGGTGAAAGGGGTGTCCTAACGTAGACGAGTTTGTAGTTCTTCGCGTCGTCAAAACGCGAGAGTCCTGACGGGGACAATTTTATCCTTCTTCGTGTTGTTGGCAAAGTATGTGTCATAATGTGGACGGGGTTTATTTCCCCAGCAAGTCGAAGACGCGCGAGTCCTGACGTGGACAGGTTCTATTATTTCATCGGATGAAGATGTGAGTCCTTACGTGGACGAATCAAAATATGTTTCCTTACGTGGAAAGATTGAGTCCTTACATGGACATATCAAGATGGGAGTCCTTGCGTGGACAAATCAGATTGTGGTTTCCTTACGTGGAAAAGTCATGATTCCTCACGTGGAACGGTTATTCCCTACACGGAACGATGGGTCCTAACGTGGACGGTGCAGTCCTAACGTGGACAAGTTTGATTCCTTACGTGGAAAGATGTGATTCCTTACATGGAACAAGTTGGAGTCCTTACGTGGACAGATCGAAAGAAAATAGGCTTCCTTACGTGGAGGAGAAAGTGAGTCCTCACGTGGAAGAGCTTATTCCTAACGTGGAAAAAGTGTTATTCCTTACGTGGAAAGAGTGAAGTCCTCACGTGGACAGATAAAGAATGAGAATCCTTACGTGGAAAGAATATGGTTTCCTAACGTGGAAAGATGGTGATTCCTGACGTGGAAAGAAAAGTTATTCCTGACGTGGAAAGAGTGTGGTTTCCTTACGTGGAAAAATGATATTCCTTACGTGGAAAGATTAGAGTCCTTACGTGGACAGATTCAGATCAAGATCAATTCCTAACGTGGACAGATAGTATTCCTTACATGGAAAGAGGCTTGTATTCCTGACATGGAAAGAAAGAGTGTGTTCCTGACGTGGAAGGGGTTTAGTCCTGACGTGGACAGATTTAAAAGAAGACGTATTCCTTACGTGGAAGAGTTTGACGAAGAAGAAGTTCACTCCTAACGTGGAAAGGTGAGTCCTAACGTGGACGGTGTTATCCCTAACGTGGAAAAGTTTGCTCCTAACGTGGACGATTTATTTCTGACGAGAAGGCAGACGAGCCATCCCCGACAAAGTTGTTGAAGTTTCCCGAATTGACGAAGCAGGCGTCCTAACGTGGACAATGTTCTATCTCTGCAATGATAAAATCTTTTTCAGAATGATGAGAAGAATCCCCAGCACGGTCGCACGAGATCAGTGGGTTGCTGTAACAGTCAGATCCAGTTGATGAATGTCGTTCCCCAAGCAGGAGCGCAGTGTATTTCTGCGGTTGGCAAATTTCCGGGTTCTTAATATTCAACCGTCTCGTACTGCGAATGTCTGAAGGCTCCGGGCTCTTCACCCAATCGGGTCCAAGTCGCTTGAATAGGGGCAGCTGTTGCACCCTAAAATTTGCCCAACCTTATTCACTTGGTTTATATTTCAATATCATTAGCATTTGCATATAGAGTCATGTACATAGCCTAACCATCTGCATAGCATAAGCATAGCAAGTCATCCAACAGGGGACCAATCATTATTATCATCTCTAGAGGCCTATCAAGAGGTTATTATCCTGATTCAATCTCATTCAAGTCATCAGAAAGAATTGGGAAGCTATCAAGTCAATGGGTCAAGCAGTTCATCTATCTCCTGGCTGAGGGTATCTGGGGATCATCAAGGAAAGTATGAGCTGTGAATTGAAGGCATGGGGAGTATCTAGACATCTTGGAGGACTTATAAAGTCATTTGGAGAAGGAGACAATTCATTGGTGAAGTCACAAGTATTGCAGTTGAAGGCAGTCAATTAGGGTTTCATCTGGGTCAACCCTAGGTCAACTCTAGGTCAATTGGCTGATGGAAAGGCATTAAGGGCTATTGAAGAGATGTGGGATTCATCATTTGACATGGATAATAAATATATGGTGATATTCTAAGAAGAAATCAAGAGAAATCAAGGAGAAGAGGAGGTTCTAAATTAGGGTTTCTATGTAAAATCCCCTAGTTTAGGTCAAATTTCCAAGCAAGATAAGTCAAAATGCAAGCTTCAAATGGATCCTTGGCCAACATGAAACTTGTAGAGGATCTCAATACCTTTAATTTGAGTGGTGGTAGACATCAAGGAGATTTATAGAACTCAAGTTATGGTCCTTGCAAGTTACAGGTCATTTGAGGTGTCTGAAATTTTGTCTGTGAAAGTGACTTGACTTCCAAGCAATTTTTACCCCTCAAGGAGATTTCAAATGAATTTCTGGTCAACATAATAGTTGTTCCTAATTGTCTTAGCTTTCTAGAATGGTATAGTATGCCTTCATAGGATGTGTGGAACTCTACTTATGGTCTTGGCAAGCAAAGGGTATTTTGGTCATTTGTGAATTACAGGTCATTTTAACCTATGCCCAAAACTCATACAAGGAAGCTTCAAATGGAAAACTTTACAACATAAAACTTGTTCCAAATGACATTTTGAGTCTAGAAAAGTGACCATGAGAGATTGGAAAGATTCATAGCACAAGGTTTCAAAATTGTTGGATTTAATGAATAAAAATGGCCTTAAAAATGAGATTTTTCATATCTTGGCCAAATGAAGCAAAATTATAGGTCATTTTGAATGGAAAGATCATTTTAAAGACATTGGCTAAAGTAGAATTTTGAGCTTAGTTCATGTTTTAAGAGTTATCCATGGTTGCTTGCAATGGAAGGTACATAAGCCAAATTCAAGGGAAAGAATGCAAGGGAAACTTCTCCAAGTTTCTAGGAGGTTCTAACCTCATGTATATATTGATGCAAGATAGTTCATGCCATGGTTGGTGATTCCATTTGTTCAAAAACCTCAAGTTTTACACACTTTCTCATTTTTGCATAAGCTTCACAAACTCTCCATAATCTCCATTAATTCTCACTGTTCTTGATTTGATCATCATCTAGATCATTCATAGGTCAGAATTGTATCAAAGAATTGGTTGAATTGGTCAAAGATTGTACCATTCATCTTCTTCATCCAACTTGCAAGAAGGTTTCAAGTCCAAGATTCAGGAGGTTTACACACGAATCATTGCATACAGAACTCTCAATTCAAGACACTGAGCAAGTCCCAATCACTGCAAGCATCAAATTCAGAGAGTTGCATAGCTATTTCTCCATTTTTCAACAGGTTGGTATCTCTGCTCGATTTGCATAGTTTAGGTAGCATGATAAGGTTTTGATAGTGTAGAATGGTTAAGATAGGATAGAGGACTGAGTATGATGAGTTTGGAGAAGTTTCAAGGAGTTTGATCATGGTGCATAAATTTTGTTAAGGTCCATAGCACGTGGAATATAGCATGATAATTCATTGTATGTGGTTTGAAATGATCAGGATGAGGTGTAGATTAGTTTAGGATGAGTTTTGGCAAGAATTGAGACATTTGATAGCAGGTGATAATGGTGGATGTCATCTGTTGCACCTATCGGGTTTGGAGATTGGATGAGCTTTAGGAGAATCTAACACCATGGTTGTGTAGAGGGTGAGGAGGAGAGTAATCTTTGTCTTTGGATCGTGTTAATTCATGGAGAGATTAGGGAGAAAGAAGGACTGGAAGTTCTGTGCATGGAAGGGGGATTTTCAGAAACCCTAGGGCTCGTTGGGGACGATGACCCTCAGCCCTCAGATCCTTCCCAGATGTTGACTTAATCCCCTCATCGTGCGGCCACGGTTTAATGTTGCAAACGGAGGGAAAATTTGAAAACTCAAAACGCAGCGTTTGAGTTAGTGACCAGTCTGGGCTCAATTGCTTTTCGCGCCCCCCAACTTGCTGGGCCCAACGTGTATCCTTTATGTTTTCTTGCTATTTTCACCCCCTCCCATTTATTTCTTTTAATTCTTTTTAATTTCTTTCATTTTTTTCATGCATTTTATAAAAATCACATAAAATTGAAAAATCATTATTTTTTGATGATTCTTTTTGCATAATTTTCTTTGAAGAGTCTAGAAAATTATAAAAAATAAAAATTGCATTTTATTTTTTATTTGATATTTTTGCCATATTTTCCAAATAAATAGCATTTTAAATAGTTTCATTTCATACATAAATTTGTTAATTTTTGTTCTATTAATTGCTTTAATATTTTTTGTCCATTCTTTTTAGGTTGTTTAGTTTAGATATTCAACTTGTAGATACAATTTAGTTCCCATTTTTAGAAATTAATTTTAGGTGTTTAGTTTAGGTGAGAATAACATGAACAAATTAGGGTTTTAAGTGATAACTTAGGTGAATTAGTTCCTTTCCCTTAGGACTTAGAGATTGAATAGTTTAGCTATGGGACTATAGGGGCTATGGGTAGTTATTAGATCCCCTTAGAAAAGTCAGGATTCCCCTACTGCTATTAATCTACTGTATATCTGATTGACTGGTGTGGTGTGCCCTCTGGGGATTATTGCTTGCTTGTTTGGGTGTTGGGATTTGTCTGGGGATGTGGGAGAGCTGAAGACTTGTGAAGATGATGAAGCCATTGGAGATCCAGAGACTGCAGACTAACTTCCAGAGTTGGAGAGGAGATTTTTGCCATCAGCTGTTAAGGAGATTAGGGTTTAGGAACTAGGCAGAGCTCTAGGTTAGAAAGCTTGATTCTCAAACATGGAAGGTTTTGACTGCCTCCATTCCTCTCTGTGATGCAGAGTCTCTCTGAGACACTCACCCCCTTCCTTTGGAAGGCTTGGTGCTATTGTCTGAGGGATAGAACTCTTGAGAGAGAATGTCTTATGTGTTGGTAGCAGTTGGTTTACCACCATTGGTAGTCAACTAATTGCTTAACACCCAATCCACTCTGGTGATTGATCCCTCAGCTTGGAGGATAGGACTTGAAGAAAAGCCATTGTAGACTGAAGATTGGCAACCAAAGCCTTTGCTTGAAGACTGTGAAGATAGAGACTACTGCTGACTGAAGCTTGTAGCTAATTGGAGATGACTTGAAGATGGATATTGATGCAGAGCTGCTGTGGCTGTTTATTTTGCTGTATTTCATTTCTGATGTATTGACTGGTTTTCCTGACTGTATTGTTTGTTGTTTACCCTGCTGGGTTGAAGGTGAAGCCTGTTCACTTTTGCCTATTGTTTTCCAGGTTCGAGGTTGAGTGGGACTCCCTTGCCTCGCTTGTATTGTTGCATTCATGCATTTTACTATTTTACTGTATATATCTGATATTGTTGCTGTTTCCGTCTATTCCCTTAGGATCTCTGTTTCTCTCTGTGCAAGAGAGGAGCATGATAGACACTAGGTCTCAACCCATGCATGATAACATTAGGTTAGTTTGATTCCCTTCGCAACCGTAGGTTAGAGTTCTGTCTCTTCTTCCTCAAAACAAACAGAAAAACACCATAAAGATTTCAAACACAATAAAAGACACTTCTTCCGTAAAAGAATGTGAACTCATCAAAACGTCATTTTTGTCCGCCGGGACTGCTAATCAAGAAAACCTTTTTCAGAAGGAATAAAATCAACCAAGACAGACTTGTGTCGTACGTGGCCCGAACTACGTTTGCTCTGATCTTTCATGCTGTATGAAAGTACGTAGGCATAGGATGCGATATCCTAGCGAGCAACCTTCCCCTCCTTTCCCGCAGGTAGGCAAACTACGTTGACTCTGATTTCTCGTTCCAGACGGGAATACGTAGGCATAAAGTGCGATGCTTTGCCGAGTCATTTTATTTTTATTTTATTTTCTTTTTAACCCTTGACCTATAGTTTAGATAGAATAACAATCCATACCCGAAAACAAGCGTGGATCCCGTCGAGTACGACGGACGTGAGGGGTGCTAATACCTTCCCCTTGCGTAACCGACTCCCGAATCCAGGTTTTGGTTGCGACGGCCATACCTTTCCCGTGTTGTGCGAGGTTTACTCTGAGCGTTTCCTTTCCCTCCCGTGGGATAAATAACGCACGGTGGCGACTCTTCTGTTCAGCCGGCGCCGATTTTCGCAGTAGCGACAATATGTGGTTTAAGAGCCATCTTCCCCTGAAGGGACCTTTTGTGGACAGTGCAACTACCGCTGACTGGCCAGAGCGCCTGATGAGGCTATCTTCCGAAGACATTGAATGGTTTGACCGAGACTTGTTGGGGTCTGAGCTTATTTTCAGTTGTTCTGGGTATCCTAATGTTCCTTTGATAGGAAGAAAAGGGTGTATCAATTACAACCTGTCTCTGTTCGTTCTCCAGTTCGGATACGCGTTGAAGAACCCACCTCAGGAGGAAGAAGTACAGGAATCTCTGTACTTCACCGGTGATCTGAATGGAGAGTTACTAGCTAAGCTTCAGCACGCATGGATGCGTATCAACAGAAGAGGGAAGCCACTGTTGGGGAAGAATGATTGTCAGGCTTATGCACCATACAAAGTTTGGATCCAGGAGAGAGCAAGACAGTTACTGATGTCATTTTCAGCTGCACCAGTCCCTGCTCATATTCAGGTGGAAGAACCAACCACTGTTACTAGGGAGGCCTACGAGCAAGTTGTAAAAGAAAAAGAAGCCTTGATGAAGATCAATGAAGGGTTAGAAAAGGAACTGGTTCAGATGCGTAGTGAGAAAAACAAGGCTGTGCATTCTTTCCAACTGCAGATCGAGTTAGTAAACAGGCTAGGTGCTGAGTTGACTGAAGAGAAGAAGAAGCGTGAACGTCTGGGTAAAGAGTTCAGAAGCTCTCATGACATGTTGGAGTCCAAAAAGAAAGCACTCGATGCCGCTCACCGAGAAATCTCTTCTTGCAACAAGACGTGGAATGCTACGCTAACCAACAACAAAAAGAGGGAAGACAAATTGAAGCAGCAAATTTCTGAACTCGAAGAGCAGTTGAAGGCTAGCATTAAGAAGTATGAAGAAGAGGTGATGACCAGGTATAGTCTCCAGAATGCATTGAACAAGGCCATCGAAGGCAGGAATGAAGCTGTATCTCAGAAGCGGAAGCTAGAGGATCGCTTCGGAGAAGGGGCATGGGAGGAAACCGCTGGTGACGTGCGACGCGTTCTCAAGCGGAGAAATCAACTTGTTGAGGGTCTGCTTACCCGACCAAGTCATCCAGAGACTAAGAAGTTACTAGAAGAGTACCAGGCTTATGAGTGTACTTGATCGCTTCATGTATTAATGTGTATGCTTTATTTGCATAGCGCTGACCATCACCAGGATTGTTGGTTGAGGTCATGCCTTCTTATTGTACACTCAGTGATATTGTATTCTTGGCTTAATGGATTTCTCTGCAATATATGAGGCGTTTTCTATGATTCGGCTCCAATCTTCGTATTGCTAGCACTGTCACCGCACTGACACATTCGCACTAGAATCGGGGAATGATATCCCCTAATGCACAGACACATATTGCATTGCATTCCCATTCATATTGCATTACAGGTGATTATCGAACTATATCTCATTCCCTGCACTGTACCAGGTCTTTTCAGGATTGAAGAACAGCGCCCGCACCGATACTCCACTCGTACGAACTGCCGAAGAATTATGGATCAAATGCAGAACGAAATGCAAGACATGTGTGAGAAGCTGGCGCTCTTCATGCAGACAATGGAGACCATTGCGAAAGGTCAGGAGAATTTGCAAGCTTTGGTGAAGCCTCTGTTGGTAAGGAATGATGGGCACGGAAATGAGGATCATCAATCTGTGTGAGTCGACACTATTCACGGGGATGGTACTCCCACACCAGTGGCTCCACCTGTAGTCAACATACCTGCTGTTAATGTCAACAACGGTGCTGCTGCCGGGAACGGTAACGTTGGAATTGGGAACGAGACTATCGTTAACAATGTTGGGCTTGGAGATGTTAACCTGGGTGATAATATGGGGGGCAATGGCTTCGGTAATACCGGATTCGGCTTCAATAACCAGGGGTTCGATAATACTGGGAAGTACGGCTTCAATACTCAAGGCTTCGGACAGGACGAATTTGGTATGACTAATCAGGGTTACGGCGGATTCGGAAATGGAAATGGCGTTGGGTTAATGGCTTTCGGACCTGCTGGGGTCGCTCCGGGGTACGGTGTCAGGGGGCGAGGCCCGGTGATGAATCATACCAGAGTTGGCCGTAACAACGGATACGATGGGCATGGAACTGGGAATGGTAATTGGCAGGAAGATCAGCAAGAGGATGCTTTCTCCGGTGGAGGTTTCGAAGGTCCTATCGACGATTCTCAGAGAATCAGGATGCTCGAGGAGCAGATGAAGGGGGTCGTAAATCAAAGTGTTGTCGGCTTAGATATGTCAACAATGGGTCTGGTGCATGGCCTGAGGGTGCCAATCAAATTCAAAGCTCCCACATTCGACAAGTATAAGGGGTACACCTGTCCAAAGGTGCACGTGCGGTCATATTACAGAAGGATGTCGGCGTATTCTAACGATGAGAGGATGCTAATGCATTTCTTTCAAGATAGCTTGTCTGGTCCTTCCCTCGAGTGGTATATGGGATTGGAACCAACACATATAAAGACATGGAAGCAGCTGGCTGAAGCATTTGTAGCTCACTATAAGTATAATAGCGACTTGGCACCCAACCGGGTCCAATTGCAGGGGTTGTCCCAGAAGAAGGGCGAGAGCTTCAAAGAGTATGCGCAGAGATGGCGCGACATGGCTGCTAGAGTTCATCCCCCTTTGGAGGACAAGGAAATGAATGATATGTTCATAGGAACATTCACTGGTATGTTTTATGACAAGTTGTTTCACACTTCTTTGGGCAGTTTCTCATACTTAATCCTGATGGGAGAGAAGATTGAAAGCAACATTAAACAGGGGAGATTCCAAGCTGAGGAATCTACTTCGGCTGGCAGTAACAAAAGGGTTTTTGGTGGGCGCCGTCAGGGCGATGCAAGCGCGGTGTTTGGGGGCCGAGGTCGAGGCCGGGGCAGAGGTCGCAACCAGTACAATCAGCCGCAGCAGGTGGCAAGCGTTACTATTCCGTTTCAACAACAACCGTTTCAGCAACAACCATTTAAACAACAACAACAACAACAACAGCCACAATAGGGGGCACAACCTGCCCAGCGCAGATTCCAGGGGGTAAGCCAAGGAGGGTGTTTGAAAAGCCTCCTTCAACGTATGCAGAATTGCTACAGACGTTACTAGGTTTGAACTTGGTGGAGAAGAGAACTCTGGCGCCAATAACAGGCACTCCTCCGTATGGTTATGATGCAAGCAGACACTGTGAATTCCACTCTGGGGCTCCTGGCCACGATGTAGAGGGTTGCCATGCGTTCAAGCATGTCGTGCAGGATCTATTGGATAGTAAGGCTATCAATTTTGGACAGGCGGGTCCAAACATAGTACAAAAGCCCATGCCCAACCATGGGGCAAACGCCATTTTAACTGAGGAGGGTTTGAACTTGATTATGCATGTTGATGACCTCAAGACACCGTTGTGCGAGATAAAGAGCAGATTATTGCAAGGCGGTGTGTATCCAGGTTGCGACGAGTATTGTTTAGAGTGTTGGACCCTAGATGGGGGTTGTGATGAGTTGAAGAAAGGTATTCAGGCCTTAATAGATGGAGGCACCTTGCAATTCGACCGAGCAGCAATTGAAGAACCTGCAGGGGTATTAGCAGACAAGCAAAGTGATGTAGCCACTGTGACGATTCCTCGAAAAACGATAACCATAACGGCACCGGCCAAGCGACCGCCGATCACTATCACCAAGGCAGGACCAATCCCTTATGAGAGCACTAAGGCAGTCCCCTGGTCCTATGGGTTGGAAGTATATTGTGATGGGGTAAAAATTGATGTTAATAAGCAGCCAGTTGAGACTGTAGACAACATTGTCGGTACCAGAGGTATGACAAGAAGTGGGAGAATCTTCATATCGCCTGAGGTAGAGGCTGAACGACTGGCAAAGGGGAAAGGAAAGATGAATGAAATTGTCCCTGTGCAGAGGAACGAAAAAGAAACGGCATCGAAGGATGTGGAAGAGTTCATGCGCTTGATTCGTAAAAGTGATTATAAGATTGTTGAGAATCTGCAACAGACGCCGTCAAAGATATCTATACTGTCGTTGCTATTGTGCTCTGAAGCTCACAGGAATGCATTGCTGAAAGTTCTGGATACTTCTTTCGTACCCCAAGATGTTTCCGTGAATCAGCTGGAGGGGGTGTTGGCGCATGTAAACGCAGGCCATAGCTTGGGCTTTACAGACTTTGATTTGACCCCGAAAGGGAGAGAGCATAATATGGCGTTGCACGTCTCTGTGGAGTGTAGAGGATCAGTCATGTCTCATGTACTGGTAGACACCGGATCATCCTTAAACGTGCTACCCAAGAAAGCGATGATGAAGCTAGATGTCAGAGGAATCCTGTGCACGCCTAGTGACCTGGTGGTCAGGGCATTTGATGGTACGCGAAGAACAGTTTTTGGATCTATAACATTACCTCTACAGGTGGGGCCGGAGGTTTTCGCGACTGAATTTTATATCATGGACATCCAGCCTGCATACAGCTGCCTTCTCGGACGACCCTGGATCCATGGTGCTGGGGAAGTCACGTCTACCTTGCATCAGAAGCTGAAATACATGGTAGGAGACAGCGTGGTCACTGTATGTGGAGAAGAAGATATACTGGTCAGCCATCTGTCATCATTTAAGTATGTGGAGGTTGACGGCGAGATTCATGAAACACCCTATCAGGCATTTGAAGGGTTGCGCATCAAAGACAAAGGTCCCGGGCCGAGTAGAACGTCGGAGGTAACCGTCTCGTCATATAAGGAAGCTCAAGCTCTAGTAGAGACTGGTGAGACAAAGGGCTGGGGCAAGGTGCTGGATATTCCCGTGAAGATGGACCGATTTGGGCTGGGATATCAACCGTCGTCATCAACACCTGCTGTGGGGGCACCCCGTTTCAGAGGACCAATAACCATCACTGCTAGCGGAGTATGTCACGAGACCATCAACGCTGTTTCAGATTCCGAGGAAGGAGACAGCGATTGCGATATGGACGCCAGGATTCAGCCGAGCGTGTCAGGACAAGGATTATGCAATTGGTCTATTCAGAAGATTGTTCCTGTGACTCTTAAACAGTAATGCTTTGTTTTTTTAATTGTTGAACAATCTGGTGTCTTGCCCGGGGCATCATGATTTTGCTTAGGGTCGTGCTGTTATAAACATTGCGTGTTTAATCATTAAATAAAAGGCGTTTTTTCATGTGCAAATATTGCGATCTCTGTTTTTCTTGTTTTGTGTTTACAATAAAATGGCAACGTGGTTATTCGATTTATACGCATGTTGAAGCATTTAACCATTCCTTTTGCAGGATAACATTTTCAGATGACATCATTGAACCACCTATGACTCGTCCCGACTTTGAGCATCCGGTATTTCAGGCCGAAGAAGAGATTGTTGAAGATGGTGACGTTCCCGAAGAATTGTCTTGGTTGGTGAAGCAAGAAGAACGAGTCATTCTGCCTCACGAGGAGGTCATCGAAATTATTAATCTGGGGTCGGAAGGGGTTGAAAAGAACATCCGTATAGGAGCCGCGCTGCAGAGCGACGTCAAGCGAAGACTGGTCGAAATGCTCAGAGAGTATAGTGATGTGTTCGCTTGGACGTATGAAGACATGCCTGGGCTTGATACAGATATGGTTGTGCACCGTCTGTCGTTAAAAGAAGAATGTCCGCCGGTCAAGCAGAAGCTTCGCAGAACTAGACCTGATATGGCAGTGAAAATTAAGGAGGAGGTTCAAAAACAGTGGGATGCTGGTTTTCTAGCTGTGACAAAATATCCCTCATGGGTCGCTAACATTGTACCAGTGCCAAAGAAAGACGGTAAAGTGAGAATGTGCGTAGATTACTGTGATTTAAATAAAGCGAGCCCAAAAGATGATTTTCCGCTTCCTCACATCGATGTGCTGGTTGACAACACTGCTCAATTCTCAGTATTCTCCTTCATGGATGGCCTCTCAGGTTATAATCAGATTAAAATGGCGCCAGAGGACATGGAGAAGACTACTTTCATAACGCCTTGGGGAACATTTTGTTATAAAGTGATGCCCTTCGGATTGAAGAATGCTGGGGCAACGTATCAGCGTGCAATGACGGCTCTTTTCCATGATATGATGCATAAAGAGATCGAAGTTTATGTCGATGATATGATTGCCAAGTCCCAGACGGAGGAAGAGCATTTGGTGAATCTGCTGAAGTTATTCAAAAGGCTTAGGAAGTTCAGGCTGAGACTGAACCCTAACAAGTGCACCTTCGGGGTGAGATCGGGTAAACTGTTGGGGTTTATCGTGAGCGAAAAAGGAATAGAGGTTGATCCTGCAAAAATAAAAGCAATACAAGAGATGCCGACGCCTAAAACAGAAAAAGAGGTGCGCGGGTTTTTAGGGAGGTTGAACTACATCGCTCGGTTCATATCTCACCTGACAGCTACGTGTGAGCCATTATTCAAGCTGTTGAAAAAAGACCAAGCTGTAACGTGGAATGAAAATTGTCAAAAGGCGTTCGATAAAATAAAGCAGTATTTGCAGGAGCCTCCTGTTTTGATACCCCCAGTGGCAGGGAGACCCTTGATTATGTATTTGACAGTTCTTGAGGGAAGTATGGGCTGTGTTCTCGGTCAACACGACGAGACAGGAAGAAAAGAGCATGCAATATACTACTTGAGTAAGAAGTTTACCGAATGTGAATCTCGATATTCAATGCTTGAAAAAACTTGTTGCGCGCTAGCATGGGCCGCCAAGCGTTTGAGGCAATACATGCTGAATCACACAACCATGCTCATCTCGAAGATGGATCCCATCAAATATGTATTCAAAAAGCAGGCGTTATCAGGGAGAATTGCCCGCTGGCAGATGGTTTTGACTGAATACGACATCCAGTATGTCTCGCAAAAGGCTATAAAGGGGAGTGTACTGTCTGAGTACTTGGCAGA
Source organism: Lathyrus sativus (assembly GCA_963859935.3). Taxonomy (NCBI): domain Eukaryota; kingdom Viridiplantae; phylum Streptophyta; class Magnoliopsida; order Fabales; family Fabaceae; genus Lathyrus; species Lathyrus sativus. Next base: position 559,774,286 of record OZ012736.1, read on the forward strand.
GCAGCCTATTGAGGGTTACCAATCGATGAGGTTTGATTTTCCTGACGAGGATATCATGTACCTAAAGATGAAAGATTGTGACGAGCCGTTGCCAGATGAAGGACCAGAATTGGGTCCCAAATGGAAGTTGATATTTGACGGAGCTGTAAACGCTTATGGTAGCGGAATAGGGGCAATCATCACTACTCCACACGGGTCGCACATCCCGTTTACTGCTCGATTGACCTTTCCAGTTACCAATAATAAAGCCGAATACGAAGCTTGTATAATGGGGCTTGAAGAAGTTATTGATTTGCGAATCAAAAATCTGGATGTATACGGAGACTCAGCTCTGGTGGTGAATCAGATTAAAGGGGAATGGGAGACACGTCAGCCCAATTTGATACCGTACATGAACTATGCGAGGAGATTGTTGCCTTTCTTTGACAAGGTTGAATTGCATCATGTACCGAGAGCAGAAAATCAGATGGCTGGCGCCCTGGCTACATTGTCTTCCATGTATAAAGTCAACTTCTGGAACGAGGCTCCCAGAATTATTATCTCCCGGCTTGACAGGCCCGCCTTCGTGTTTGCAATTGACGAAGCATCCGACGATAAACCGTGGTATTTAGATATCCTTAATTTCCTGAAGAACAAAGAGTATCCGGCTGGGGCATCCAGTCAAGATCAGAAGACTCTCAGGAGGTTGGCGGGTAATTTCTATCTGAATCCGGATGGTGTCTTATACAGAAGAAGTCACGATTTGGTGCTACTGCGTTGCGTAGATGAAAAAGAGGTAAAGCTGCTCATGGAGGAAATACATGAGGTTATATTTGGTACGCATGCTGGTGGGCATGCTATGACGAGGAAGCTGCTGCGGGCAGGTTATTTTTGGCTAACTATGGAAACTGATTGTTTCAAGTTTGCGAGGAAGTGCCACAAGTGCCAAATCTATGCAGATAAGATCCATGTGCCTCCGAGTCCTCTAAATGTGATGTCATCGCCATGACCATTCTCGATGTGGGGAATTGATATGATTGGAAAGATCGAGCCGACGGCTTCTAATGGGCACCGGTTCATTCTAGTAGCAATCGATTATTTCACCAAGTGGGTGGAAGCGGCGTCTTACGCAAATGTGACTAAGCAGGTGGTAGCCAGGTTCATCAAGAGAGATATCATTTGCAGATATGGGATCCCCGAGTGGATAATCACTGACAACGGTTCAAACCTGAACAACAAAATGATGAAGGAGCTCTGTCATAATTTCAAGATCGAGCATCACAACTCCTCCCCTTACCGACCCAAGATGAATGGCGCTGTTGAAGCGGCCAATAAGAATATAAAGAAGATCGTTCAGAAGATGGTGGTGACTTATAAGGATTGGCATGAGATGCTACCTTTCGCTTTGCACGGTTATCGTACGACGATACGCACATCAACCGGGGCAACCCCGTTCTCGTTGGTATATGGAATGGAAGCAGTGTTACCACTGGAAGTTGAGATTCCTTCCCTGAGAGTATTACGAGACGTCCAACTAGACGAGGCAGAATGGGTGAAAGACAGGTTGAACCAACTGAGTTTAATGGATGAGAAGAGGCTAGCTTCTCTAGCATACGGTCGTTTGTACCAGAGCCGAATGAAGAAAGCATATGATAAGAAGATACATTCGCGGAGCTTTCAGACGGGCGACCTTGTACTGAAAAGGATTCTCCCTCCGCAGGCAGATCACAGGGGCAAGTGGACCCCCAACTACGAAGGGCCATACGTTGTCAGAAAAGTATTTTCAGGAGGAGCGTTGTTGTTGTCCACCATGGACGGTGAAGACTTTATGTCGCCTGTGAATTCAGACGCAGTTAAAAAATACTTTGCTTGAAATTGACCCGCTGGACAGAAAAAGAGAGTCCAGGAAAAAATGGGGCATCCTGGCGAACCAAAAACAGAATGAAAGGTTCGGGCAAAAGTTAGGGATAAAATTGGAAAAAATGTACACCAGCGAAGTTGAAAACCTACACTGGGCGGCTTCGGCAAAAAAGGGTATCCCGGTGAACTGAAAACCCGTAAAAGGCGATTCACGCAAAAGTTAGGGATTTGAAAAGCAAATGACTGCGGTCCGAATTTGATACTACATTGAGCATTGGTGCGGGAGAATATACCTGAGGGGTCGATTATCGGATACAATCTCTTTGGAAGTATGGATACCGGGAAAGCATTGGAGTCGGGCGAGTCATGGGAGGATCAGCTCGTGGTGTTCGTCTGCAGCCCGTCGCCGACATGTGTACAAATTTGATTTGTCAATATATTGATGCTTCTTGTGCATACTTGTATATTTGTTGTGCGTAGCTTCCTCTTTTCAGGAGTTACATCCCGTGTACAAAACTCCGCCCATTCAGGGGCCCAATCAATAAAACATGTTATTCAGTATTTGATGTTGATTCTCTATTGTTTTGTGCATGATAAACGCCTAGGTTTAATGAAACTAGCGTGTGTATAACGTCACTGGCCCTTGCCAATAATTGGTAAAAACTTTGAATTAACTGAAAATAATGTCACTAACGCTAACCTGAATAGATTTGGTTGCGTAAACTTGTCTTGTCTTGTTTGTGGTGTTGCAGGGTTCATAGCCGTATAAAGTGGACGATCAAAAGGTTGCAGTATTGACCAGAAGCTCGTGACGGAAAGACTTGATCCCCACGCAGGTCGCGCTTCTGAGATAACAATGTTCCCTACTGAAGAAGGATCAAATTCCCCAGCCAGTTGTAGCTTACCCAAAGGACATTCTCCAGCCAAGTCGTTCATCTTCAGCAGAGTTTGACGATTCCAAAATTGTAAGGCTGTATTCAGACGGTGTGGTGTCCCCCAAAAGGATTCCCCTATCTCAAGCAGAGTGGTTTAGCCTCAGAAGATTAACATTTCCGACTCGTGAGCTATACTCAGGCAGTTTACCCTTCCCAGTAGGGTCATTTACTCTCCCCCAACGGAGTCAGCTAATTTTCCCCAAGAGAGTCGTTTCGTCCTCAGCGAAGTTCTCTTTTCAGCAAGTGTTTTCTTTCCTCCCAGTGGAACTCAAAGCTTAAAGAAGACTCTCCCCAGCATAGTTGGTTGGGTGTCCTGGCTATTTTGTCGGAATACCGTGTGATACCTGTTCACTCCCCAGCAGAAGTCCAATCACGATCGGCACATTCAGTTATTCCTCAGCGAAGTTGGCTTCACTCTTCCAGCATTTATTTTGCTGGGATAATCCTGTGACATCTGGTTATCCCCAGCGGAGGTGGCCTTGTCTTCAGCATTTATTTTGCTGAAGCGGTTTTCTGTATTCCAGCAGTTCGAGTCTGCATTTGCATTGGCATATAGTGTCATACTTGCATCCACCAAATAAAGACGCGTAGCATCTCCATGTCGAATGGAGCATGGTGTCATTGTCAAACATATGCATTTTGAAATATAAACCAGGTTGGCTAACCGTTTGTTTCAAGTATTGTTTTCCTTACAGGTGGAGAGAGCTCTTGATCAAATGAGTTACCAGACATTCAGGATCTCGGCGTGAGACGTATAATGATAATGTATATTGTGGCATTGTTCCCCACAGAGTTATTGGGTTAAGTTTCTCTTTGGCCCCGAGCAGAGTTATTTGTGTAAATGTCTTTTGTTTTCCCCGCCAGGGTTGCTTGTTGAAGTGTCTCTAGTCCGGCCAGCGGATTACTTTCTTCAAAATTGTTGTTACGTCAGCATCAAAAGGTTTCGTGAATCAGAATTTCAGAGGCTGCCGCCGGTTATCAGAACAGGCGTCCGGTAGTTTGGTTTCCAAATATCCCCAGTAGAGTCCGCCTCAAAGTCACGGTCACGTCAGTGCTAAAAGGTTTGTGGGTCGGGACCAATGGAGATATGAGTCCTGACGTGGACAATCTATTCCTATATTGACGGGATTTCTTCGGGCTAGAGAAGTGGGTGTCCTAACGTGGACAAATTTATTTCCCCAGGTTGATAAGAGGTGCTAGTCCTAACGTGGACATATTCGATTTCTCCGTATTGATTGAATGTGAAGTCCTGACGTGGACAAAATTGATTACTCTTCGTGTTGGTGTCCTGATGTGGACCACTTATTTCCAGCAGATATCTTTATTCGTAATGGTGAAATGTGCGTCCTGATGTGGACAAGTTTATAGTTCTTCGTGATGATAAGATGCACAAGTCCTGACGTGGACAAGTTTATCTCTCTTCGTGTTGGCGAAGCGCGAGTCCTGACATGGACAAATTTTATTTCCTCAGCGAGTCAAGATGTGAGTCCTGACGTGGACAAATCAAGACGATATGTGATTCCTTACGTGGAAAATGTATTCCTTACGTGGAAAGAGGTATTCCTTACGTGGAAGGTTGTATTCCTAACGTGGAAAGAAGTTGATTCCTAACGTGGAAAGAGGTATTCCTTACGTGGAAGGATGTATTCCTTACGTGGAAAGATGTATTCCTTACGTGGAAAAAAGATGTATTCCTCACGTGGAAAGTTTAGTCCTAACGTGGACAGATCCAGACGAAGTTTATTTCTGACGTGGAAATTTTATTCCTGACGCGGACGAAGTTTATTCCTGACGTGGACGAAGATGTATTCCTTACGTGGAAAGATTTATTCCTAACGTGGACAGATTATTCCTGACGTGAAAGAGTTTATTCCTAACGTGGAAAGATGTATTCCTTACGTGGAAAGTTTGGTCCTGACGTGGACAGATCCAGACGATGTCATTCCTAACGTGGACAAGTGTATTCCTAACGTGGAAGATTCATCCCTATGTTGATAGGATCCCCTCATGCTGATGAAATGCAGACGAGTCACCCCCAGCGAAGTCGCCGAGATTTTTCCGGGTTGACGGCAGGTGGAGTCCTAACGTGGACAAGTTTTAGTGGAGATTTCTTCGTATTGACGAAACAGGCTTTCAAACATGGACAAAGTTCTATCCCTGCGATGATAGAATCTTCTTCAGGCTGATGAAAATAATCCCCAGCGCGGTCGCTAATGGATCAGTTGGTTGCTGTAACAGTTAGATTCAGTTGATGGATGTCGTTCCCCAAGCAGTGGTGCAGTTTATTTATGCAGTTGGCAAATTTCCGGGTTCTTAGTATTCAACCGTCTCGTACCTCGAATGTTTGAAGGTCGTTCGCTCTTCACCCAATCGGGTCCAAGTCGCTTGAATAGGGGCACTTTGGTAATGATGACAAGGAGATTTTTTTCCTTTCTTTTAGCCATATGCAAGATCAACTTCAAGCTCTTCAATGATCATTATAATCTTTAAGGTCAACAAATTTATATTCCAACTTGAAAGTTTTGATCATGCAATTCAATTAAGAAGGGTGGTTAGAGAGAGGAGATTGATATAAAGGATGAGGATGAAATCAAATTCCTTACCATTTATGTGCTATATAGTACATTGTATGAAATTGATTGCTCTTCTTCTAGGGTTGGTCTTGAGAATAGAGAAAATGATGTGGAATTTAGAAACTCTTTTTGCTCCCCCCCCCCTTCTCTAAATAGTGTTATCCCTCTCTTCACTCCCTTTGAAGATGAAATGTGGATTTTTTTTCCAAGGAACAAATATATATGTGTTTCCAAAAGCTCTAAAAGACCATTTTTCCCTTACTTACTAATATGAACTACCCTAAATGTCCTTACATTGTTTAAAATTTTATATTATCCTTTTTGTTCATAATTTTTTAGTTAAAAACTTAAATATATCCTTAAACATCCAATAGTTTTAACTAAGCATATAATTTCATTAAATTGTTGCGAAATGACTTAGATGTCTTTTGTGGTAAAAATGACTATTTACCATTCTTCCTCCATATTCTATTAATATATGAATGATTGGCCTTTTAATCAACAACTTTGGCTAGGATATCACAATCTCCGTCCTTAAAATAATTTCATCCTTGAAGTTCATACTTCATTCATAGTTCCTACAAAACATGCTTGACTTGATGCCAATTTTAATTCACATGCTTCACCAACTTCGAAACTTTCAATTTGAATTTCAAAGTTTACACTTGATTTTATCATATCCTCCACCAATAATGATATTTTTCCCTTTGTCTCCACATGGAAATTTAACGTCCATCAGCCTTTTATGATGAAGCACTACGTTCCTCCCGTCGTTTATGGCTTAACTCAATGGTAGAACTCTAGAAGTTTCACACTAGGAGTCCTTAAAGTTGTAAAACACTCCCCTAAATGGTGTATCTTCTCCCTTTGATTGAAGTACTTCCATATCATCTACATGACTTTCCTAAGACCTACTTGACTAAAAATTCCTCAATTGCCACATTTTATCTCTTGAAACTTGCCTTAGGGATCTTTCATTATAAGTCATTCATTAATGAATTGCATATCATCTCGGTTTCATAACTAATTGATTTATTCAATTAGTATCTTTCACATAAGGTGTATAGGGCTCCCTGACGCGTTCTAATATCTTCTTTTGATTGAATGAATCTTAAGTACACTACATCCATCTTTACGATGACCTCTGCATGTTATTGATAAGTGCCAAAACTACTATAATTCCACATGAAAACTTGGCACTTAGAGGTTCAAACTAACATGTTTTATCATTGTATCATCCAATTATTACATAGATTTTAGTTTGACACATATTTGTGTGGTGTCTTTTGGTATCTTTGTTATTGTGTAGAAATTTATGCAATCCACCAAAATGGACACACAAAGCAAATAAGATGAGTTTATGCATGTTTTCTAGGCGAGCATCTAGCAAGACCAAGGCAGGCTTGCTTTGCGAGCCTAAAGTGAAATGGGGCAGAGAATTTTAAAGTTCAGAATTTAGCTCTTTCACTAAGCGAGCCTTAGAGAAATTCAAGCAAAGAGAAACAAAAAGTTTTGAAAATCAAAATTTATCACTTTTTTAAGCGAGAACTAACGAAGTGAAACAAAATGTTTTCAGAATTAGAATTCAACACTTTCACTTAACGATGGGTAGCGAGGAGGAAGCGAGATGGCTTGCTTAACGAGCCATATTTCACTAAGTTAAGACAGACGGTTCCACAAAGGCGGTTTGAGAATTCTTCATGGAGAAGTAAAGTCTTCTCACTAAGCGAGACAACAATTTGCTAAGCAAAGACAACAAAAACCAAATCTATAAATAGGGACAAAAACATAGCATTAGGGAATCATCTTATTTTGTAACATCAGAAATATAATGATAAGAGAGAACCTATTTTTAGAAAAAGATAGAACAGAGGGAGGAAGATAAAGCTAGATACACATCAACTTTCAAGACGTTGCAATTGATGTCAGTTCATCTTATTTCTTCTCTTTTGTATCAAGCTACTGTGACAATGAATGGCTAAATATTCTCCTCTCTTATTGGGATTAGATGTAGCTCACTGTAACATCATGTATTTATGATGATCATGACATTATATATGAAGTAGTTGTTTATTGATATTGATGTTATCATTTTCTACTTGTTTATCTTATAGATTCGAACCGTTATTGAAAAATACTCTTCGAATCTCGATATAGGATAATCATATGTTAGATGTTAAGTGTTAGATAAATATTTTGGTTTAACATTCACCGTAGTATTGGATCTTAATGCTACTATATTATTTAATATGCTAAGAGATCATTGATTAAACAATACGATTGAACTCTCGTCAGGGTTTAAACATAAACACTATCGACGAGCGATATGTGATAATATTGATCAAACAACTAATCTATGTATAATTGACCAGAAATATGTGTGTAATCGGTGGATGAACCCTAATCCCAACAGGCTTTCATATCTCTGATATTTTAATCAATCACCATTTTTACTTTTATTTCACTATTAACAATCAAACAACTTCATGATTCCGTACTTAAAACCTATTATCTGTTAAACGGTTGTGATATTGCATCAGTCCATGTGGATACGATAGAACACATACTTACTTTTGATTATTGAACATACAAAATGGCGTCATTGCCTGGGACTAGCGTTTAGAAATTACAAGCATTGCGACATTTTTTTTCTTTCGTTTTAAGCAATTTTGCACTTGTTTATACTATATACACATATACTCTTTACCTGTCTTGTTGCTCACTTGTGTTGGCTAGGTTTTTGAAATTTGTTTATGCACGGTAGAACACCAAAAGAACAACTGATTTTTGATCCCAAGATTGAAAGGACACCGAGACGCAACAACATCAAAACCAGAAAGGTAAAGTTACTAGCCAAACAAAGAAATCAATAAAAGGGAACTCCAACTTCAGTTTCTACGATATCTTCCTTACCAGAAAATGATATGGCTAAAGTCATCGATAACAACAACAACAATTAAACTCAATCTCTTAGGATTCCATGTCACAATAAACCAAGACGGTTAGCTCATATTGTCAAGCCTCTTAACAATAACATATAGACCGAGATGATTGATGATGATAACGGAAAAGAAAGAAGAAGTCAAAATGCATTAATGATGCTGAATTTTGAATGTTGTTGTTGTTTGTTTTGAATTTTTTAAGGTGATGATGATAACGGAAAAGAATTGTTGGAGATGAAGTGGATTCCTTTTTTGGAGAAGAAGTCAAATGCACCACGTGTTTTCCTTTTTTATTTCTTGTCAAGCCTCAAAACAAACAAACAAACAAACACTAATTTTCGCTCATATTGATGATTGAAGGTGTGATTATCAATTTTTGTGACTGGATTCGTGTGTGTATTGTTATGTTTATGAGTATGTAATTCTATGTCATTGATGGAATTTTGAAGCTTGGAACATAAACATGAATTTGATGAAAGTACTGAATAAATTGTGTTTCAATTGTTATGATTCATGGATTAATTTGCGTGCTATAACATGTTCAATTGTGATGAGATTGTTATATGCTGTTAAATTCATGATATGATGTGTTTGGATGTTATAATGAGAATTGGGTTGATGTACAAGGGATAAATAATGGGGAAGATGAATTTAACGTATGAAAACTGGGATTTTTGGGAATTTGAGCTGATGTCAATCGATTGACATCTTGTGTTAATCGGTTGCATGCGTGAGAACTTAGAAAATATGGAAAATTAAACCACATTAATTGATTAATTCCCTGAATCAATCGATTGATCTTAGCTAAAACATGAAAAGTGTGAAAGACAGAACGTAGTGAGGATTATTGTCAATCAATTGCCCCCAGATGTCAATCGATTGATGTTAGTTGAATTTTGAAAAATTGCTGAGCTGAATCATATTATTTTATTCGATTATTTTTGCCATAACTTTAGTTCCATAAATCTAAGTGAGGTGCGATTTGAAGCGTTGGAAATCTAACGTGTATGGTTATCCCATAGTGATGTATTAAGAGGCTAAATAAGCATTGGAATTTGTGAAAATTAATGATTTTACTTGTTACACACTAATTAACGATAGCGAACAAATGGTTAATTGATGAAAATGAATTAGTTAATGATGAATTCATGTTAAAATGATTTAACATGATTAAGTGTTATGTAATTGTGTATTTGACGTGGTTATGCTATATGATGTGAATATGATTCGTATTATTATGAAATGCATGATTATATGGTGATTAGTAATGTATTAATGGTAAGCATTATTGTTATTATTGGTGGATAATAATTCAGAAGAGGGAATTACTATTGTGTGTCAATGCATGTTGTTTATGGTCAGAAGGGGAACTATAAGAATTATTGTTGTTGTTGCATTAATTTGTATGGACATGCATCATTGTGTCATGTCGTTGAAAGAGATATTGTTGCGGTGAAATTTGGATGTCAAGCTATTGATTAACTTGAATCTTAATTCATTTACAACCGGTCTTTGATTTATCCGAAGGAAAGGTTAAAGAAAGGAAAAACCTAAAAGGGAGAGATCTAAGGTTCGGGGGTTGGTTAAATTTAGGGAAGGTATTAACACCCTAAACTTCCGTAGTACTCTACGGGAACCTTTTGTTTATTTATTTTTATTTATTTCATTAATTATTTTGCTTTAGGGTATATACAAAGGATTGAAAATTAAAAAAAGACCTAGGGGTTAATTCTAAGTTTACTCGGCAAGATCGCATCTTGTGCCTACATATCCTTACGGGAATGGAATCAGAGTAACTGTAGTTCCCCTCAAAAGGGAGGTTAGAGACTTCTTGACTGTGGTCAAGGTCTCAAGGGGAATAAACGCATCTTAAGGACACGCTTACATGGAGTCTTAAACTCCGATCTCTATGTTATAAATTGTTAAGTGCATTAGGGTTAGGTTAGGGATTCCGCGGCGGAAAACCTTAAAACAGAGTACGGCGACTCTTTTGGCCTAACACTAAGATAAAAGCAATTTTGCCCACGGCGGGACACCTAGGCTAAACAGGGTTTGATCCATTAAAGGGGTAAGGCTATTGACTCGGCGGCCAAAAGGCTGGACCTAATCCTTCGGAAGGATAAAACTGTAAAAAATGTGAAAATATGACAAATCATTATATGGAGGAATAATTAAGGTGCAGAAATAAGAAAAGTAATAAAGGCAGAGGGTATAAAGAAACAAAGAAACATTTCTGAAAACATGAAGAATATGAAAATATGTAATGACACTTAGAATGAAGTGAGGGAGGAAAATAGTGTGGGGCTGTGGCCACCACAAGCACATCTCAACCTCGAGCATGCACATGAAATGCCAAAAGAAAGAAAAGTAATAAAAGGATACATAAAATGACACGACAAACATCAAACATCAGGAGTTCCTTACGAAAAGGTTTTAATTTTTTAATATTTTAATTATAAAAAAGAGGTTTTAATTTTCTTAATAAAAAATATTTAAGTTAAAATTATAAAAAAATTTAAGTTTAAATTATAAAAAAAAAGTTTTGGGGGGAAAAGTTTTTTCAGTTTTTTTTAGAACAAAAAAGGCTTTTCATCCCAAAAAAAGGCTTTTCAGTTTTTTGGGAAAAGGCTTTTGGGAACAAAAAAGTTTTTTTTCTTCTTGGGAACAAAAAGGCTTTTCAGTTTTAAAAAAAAAGGTCTTCTTAAAAAGGTTTTAATAATAAATAAAAAAAGGGTTTTGATTTTTAAAAAAGGTTTTGATAAAAAAGGGTTTTGATATTAAAATCTAGGGACCTAAACACACATGGAGATTAACATGGCAAAATATGCACATAAACATGAAAAAGCAAAAGGTTTAGTAATTTAACGGACCTAAACACATTAACATGGCAAAATAGGCATATAAACATGAAAAGGCAAAAGGTTTAGTAATTTAACCTACGAAGCGGAGGTTTGCTTCGGTAAATGTGAAAAAGGTTTGAATAAGGGAACACTGGAGAGCTCCAATCCTTCTGACGAGTTGTGGGAACGACCGCCTTTCTTCTCTGGGGATCTCCTTTGTTTCTCCCTTTCTCTCTCCTCTTTTCTGAAGAAAACCTTCTGACCCCCTTTTTCAACAGGGCAACACATGTATATATAGGGAACAAATTAGGGTTAACACCAAATTGTCAATAATGTCCCTAAAGCCCATTTTAAAGCCCAAACTAAATAATTAGTTAAGAAAAAAAAATTTAAATAATTTAAAATAATTAAAATAAACTTAAAATAAAAACTAATAATCCTATTGATTCCTAAAATCAAAAATATTATAAATAGAACAAAATTTTTTCAATATTTTTTTATTTTATGATTTTTTGGATATTTTTATGAATAATTTAGAAAAAAGTGAAAAAAATAATATTTTAAAAAATGATTTAATTAAAATACGAAAATAATAATTAAATAATAATAAAAAACTATTTTTGTTATTTTTTAATGAAAGATAGAAAAATTTAGAGTAAAAATAATAAAAAACAAAAAAAAGTGACAAAGGTGAGATTCGAACTCTCAACCTCTCACACTCACAACTCCTTACACATGTCCTCTTGCCAATTGTGCCATTTTTACTTTTTAGAAAAAAAAATGCATCCATATGATATTTACCTGCAAAAAGTCAAACGACTACACAAATTTGTTAGTAATTGATTAAATGCAATAAAAATGCAATGAAATGCGACGACAAATCTTAGGGCAAAATTTGGGGTATTACAGTTGCCCCTATTTAAATAACTTCACCGGGTGATTTGAGCAACGGAGACTCGAGAAATCATGGTGGAGAGATTTAAATACAGATAACCGAAAATTTTGCCTTTAGACGCAGTGCTATGCAATGATATGGACAAAACAAAACGAACTATAATGCTAAATATGATATGAATCTAATATGATGCGTATGATGAAAATGACAAATGCACGGATACAAACGAAACAACGTCACAGGGGACGACCCATCGAGGAATTGCACTAGGGAAGAAGACATGTCATATCTGGAAGAACGTCGGGTAGACACGACACATAATTGTTGATAGGTGCCAAGTAAATTAGAAATTGTCCGCAAGGTAAGACGCGGGTAAAACACGAGCTCAGGAGAAAAACGCAAATGGGGATAAAACACCCATGATGCCAAGTAAATAAATTTTGCCCACAAGGTAAGACGCGAGTAAAACACGACCTCATGGAGGAAAAAAAAGTAAATGGGGGTAAAACACCATGATGTTAGGTAAACCCAGGAATATCTGGTAAACGGAGAATAAAACACCCGGGATAAAAGTACATGGGGGATAAAACACCCAAGGATAGAAGGTAAGTGGGGAGTAAAGCACCCAAGATAGACATGTAAATGGGGAGTAAAGCACCCAGGATAGAAATGTAAATGGGGAGTAAAACACCCAGGATAGAAATGTAAATGGGGAGTAAAGCACCCAAGATAGAAATGTAAATGGGGAGTAAAGCACCCAAGATAGAGAGGTAAATGGGGAATAAAGCACCCAAGATAGACATGTAAATGGGGAGTAAAGCACCCAGGATAGAAATGTAAAAGGGGAGTAAAGCAACCAAGATAGAAATGTAAATGGGGAGTAAAGCACCCAAGATAGAAATGTAAATGGGGAATAAAGCACCCAAGATATGCACATGTATAGGAATTATGCTATGACATATGATCAAATGCAAATGCAGACATCGAAGACAAGGCTCAACTCTTTCTGTGAGATGACAAAACTGGAGGACTGATTCCTCAACATGGAGATCACTGTCATTCTGTTAAACTGTATCAAGTTGATAGTCACTGTAGGAATGATGAATAACTGCTTGGGGATTATGCAAGTAAACTGCCCCAGGTCAAATGAATTGATAATTGCTTCAGCTGTCTGATTCGTGGAATCGACTGTTTTGCTGTATCCTCGGAGGGCTTGCCCCAGTCTGAGTCTTGAACAATTCTCTGGATAAACCAAATCTGAGAAGATATTGCCTTGAACAAATCTTGAATTGATTCTTTGACAGGATGTAAAAGGAACTTGCCCCTGATAAGATCACTTGACCAAGTTTCTCATTGTTTGAAAATTCCTTAGAGGAAAGCCAGTTTGCAAACAAAAATATTCATACAAACATGGTAATGTAAAGTTCATGCGATTTTTGAAAAATTATTTTTGAAAGATGGAAAATACATGAGTTGTTAGTCAGAACAAGGCGGTTCAAGACACTCAAAGTTTAAAATAAAAGTGTATTGCCAAAATAAATGATTCACAAAGATCTTTAGGAGTCAGGTTACGCAACCTTGCTGTAGTATACTTTCAAAATAACCTTGCTTCAATTAGGTCTTTTGAGGGTTGTAATGTGTCCTGGTTCACGGTTTATGAAACAAAAGATAAAGGCTCAAAATTTATTTGTACCCACCCAATCTACGTGATGATCTTCAGTCCTATGCTCAGTTAACTCATACTATGCATTCAGGTTCCCATAAGTTAGGGATTTCATTGATCGTAGCAATGATGACTCAGAAGTCAAAGGGACCTATGAAAAGGGCAGCCACTACTCCCCTATAACATTTGATTGTTTTGACATTGAGGATTTTCAAGATAAGGATTTAAAAATCTCTTTGTATTATCCCTAAGTTTTGCCTGAACTGTTTATTTTAGAGTTTACAGTCAGCGGGATGCCCCAGTTTTGCCTAAGTCTCCTTCATAGGTTTTGACTTAGCGGGCTTCTTTTGATTTTTTTATATTATTTTTTTGTGTGAAGGAAAGTGACTGTTTGATTTTAATGATTACGGTGAACCATCATCGACCTTTTGATTAGAAAACATCTTCGACACTTGTTTGACGTGTGCGAAGGAAAGTTTGTTAATGAAAGGTGTATCGTATGAACACACAACCAAGTTAACTGAGAACTACCCATCCCAAGGTTAAAATTGTGGGTTTTTTGTAACGAAAGAAACTCCAACTTCTAGGCTCGAAGGGGGTAACGAGGGATTAACCTCCTTATTTCTCCAGTGTTTGGGAATTGAAACAATGCCTTACATCGTCAACAAGGTTTGATTGAAAGCATACTGACAGCAATTATGGGTATAACGTTTTCGTCATCCTCCCTCCGATCTTAGCATATCAAAATTTTGGACAAGAAGTAAACATTTGAAAAATAAAGCATAAAGATGCAAATAAATGGACGGAAATGAATTGAATCAAAAGTCGCAATGCTTATTTCATTAATGAAAGTACAAACATAATTGAAAGCAAACAACTTAAACAAAATAAGGAAAATGCAAACAACGAGAAAAAAAAGGCCCAATGACAAAGCTTCAATTCTGATGTGTTGGCAAGGGATCTGTCTGGACGCTCGGACGACTATCCGTAAAATCAAGTATTCCGGCTCTAATCAGTTCATGCACCCTAGCTTTCAATGCAAAACAATGCTCCAAGTCGTGGCCTAAGGCACCCTCATGAAAAGCACACTTTAGATCAGCCCTAAATCCAACTGGAGGATTAAGAGGAGGTGGTAAAGCCTTTGTAGTAATCAGTCCTTGCCGGACTAAGTCAGGATATAGCTCTGTGTAAGTCATGAGAATAGGATCAAAGTGACTCCTGTTTCGTTTCTGGTTTGATATCTGTGTCGAGGAATCAGCTTGACGACTCAAAGGTACACTAGAAGACGAGAGAACCGAGAATGAGAAACCGGGGGACAAATGCAATGCAAAAATGTGATGCTGATGCCATGCAATGGTTTCAAGAATTTCAACGGTCGATTGCGAATATTGCTTTTTAAGAAAGTTGGAAAAAATTTTAGACTTTAAAATGTAAGGCTTTTCGAATTTGCAAAGGACTGCTGAATTCCTTGAAACTAGAAATGATATGATGCTTTATGGATGCGAAGCACAAATACACATAAGCAAACAAAAGGTCCTAAGTTAGAGGAACAATGAATGGAGTCAAGGTCTACCCTTCCCAAAGAGGTATGTACTATAGGTTGATTGTACCTGCAGAACAAGGGTTCTAAATCAGTGCCCAAAGTCATCAGTCCATCTTTCGGATATTATCGACTTCCCGACTGACTCGAGGGTCAATAATATTCTCAAGAGAACCTCTTTTAAGTGTAGCATCACGTAGCAACCATTGTAGGACTACTCCCATATAGTTCACGCACTACGTCCTATATAAGGTCAAGATGGTGTAAAGGTACTACGGTTCCCAGTATCACAGACTCCAATCGATAACGGTAAAAGTTTTCACGACTATACTCGATCAATCGAACCATTTTCGAAAGTGTCTCAACTGAGCGGTGATTCTCGATTTAGCTTAGTCGGGACTCACTCCCTATAAGCCTCGTCGAATATATCAGCCATCCTATCATAAGGTCGCTCAAGTCCGGGTGTAGGACTTATCTCACAACACAGTAACTCCAAGTAAGGTACCCCAATATATACATACAAGTGAGCAAAATATATAATAAAACAAATATATAAAGAAAAATAAACAAAATAGGGATAACCCTCAATAGTTAGGACTCCCCAGTGAAGTCGCCATTTTCTGTTGCGGTGAAATTTGGATGTCAAGCTATTGATTAACTTGAATCTTAATTCATTTACAATCGGTCTTTGATTTATCCGAAGGAAAGGTTAAAGAAAGGAAAAACCTAAAAGGGAGAGATCTAAGGTTCGGGGGTTGGTTAAATTTAGGGAAGGTATTAGCACCCTAAACTTCCGTAGTACTCTACGGGAACCTTTTGTTTATTTATTTTTATTTATTTCATTAATTATTTTGCTTTAGGGTATATACAAAGGATTGAAAATTAAAAAAAGACCTAGGGGTTAATTCTAAGTTTACTCGGCAAGACATCGCATCTTGTGCCTACATATCCTTACGGGAATGGAATCAGAGTAACTGTAGTCCCCCTCAAAAGGGAGGTTAGAGACTTCTTGACTGTGGTCAAGGTCTCAAGGGGAATAAACGCATCCTAAGGACACGCTTACATGGAGTCTTAAACTCCGATCTCTATGTTATAAATTGTTAAGTGCATTAGGGTTAGGTTAGGGATTTCGCGGCGGAAAACCTTAAAACAGAGTACGGCGACTCTTTTGGCCTAACACTAAGATAAAAGCAATTTTGCCCACGGCGGGACACCTAGGCTAAACAGGGTTTGATCCATTAAAGGGGTAAGGCTATTGACTCGGCGGCCAAAAGGCTGGACCTAATCCTTCGGAAGGATAAAACTGTAAAAAATGTGAAAATATGACAAATCATTATATGGAGGAATAATTAAGGTGCAGAAATAAGAAAAGTAATAAAGGCAGAGGGTATAAAGAAACAAAGAAACATTTCTGAAAACATGAAGAATATGAAAATATGTAATGACACTTAGAATGAAGTGAGGGAGGAAAATAGTGTGGGGTTGTGGCCACCACAAGCACATCTCAACCTCGAGCATGCACATGAAATGCCAAAAGAAAGAAAAGTAATAAAAGGGTACATAAAATGACACGACAAACATCAAACATCAGGAGTTTCTTACGAAAAGGTTTTAATTTTTTAATATTTTAATTATAAAAAAGAGGTTTTAATTTTTTTAATAAAAAATATTTAAGTTAAAATTATAACAAAATTTAAGTTAAAATTATAAAAAAAAGTTTTTGGGGAAAAGTCTTTTCAGTTTTTTTTAGAACAAAAAAGGCTTTTCATCCCAAAAAAAAGGCTTTTCAGTTTTTTGGGAAAAGGCTTTTCAGTTTTTTGGGAAAAGGCTTTTCAGTTTTTTGGGAAAAGGCTTTTGGGAACAAAAAGGTTTTTTTTCTTGGGAACAAAAAGGCTTTTCAGTTTTTAAAAAAAAGGTCTTCTTAAAAAGGTTTTAATAATAAATAAAAAAAGGGTTTTGATTTTTAAAAAAGGTTTTGATAAAAAAGGGTTTTGATATTAAAATCTAGGGACCTAAACACACATGGAGATTAACATGGCAAAATATGCACATAAACATGAAAAAGCAAAAGGTTTAGTAATTTAACGGACCTAAACACATTAACATGGCAAAATAGGCATATAAACATGAAAAGGCAAAAGGTTTAGTAATTTAACCTACGAAGCGGAGGTTTGCTTCGGTAAATGTGAAAAAGGTTTGAATAAGGGAACACTGGAGAGCTCCAATCCTTCTGACGAGTTGTGGGAACGACCGCCTTTCTTCTCTGGGGATCTCCTTTGTTTCTCCCTTTCTCTCTCCTCTTTTTTGAAGAAAACCTTCTGACCCCCTTTTTCAACAGGGCAACACATGTATATATAGGGAACAAATTAGGGTTAACACCAAATTGTCAATAATGTCCCTAAAGCCCATTTTAAAGTCCAAACTAAATAATTAGTTAAGAAAAAAAAATAAAATTTAAATAATTTAAAATAATTAAAATAAAAACTAATAATCCTATTGATTCCTAAAATCAAAAATATTATAAAAAGAACAAAAATTTTTCAATATTTTTTTATTTTATGATTTTTTGGATATTTTTATGAATAATTTAGAAAAAAGTGAAAAAAATAATATTTTAAAAAATGATTTAATTAAAATACGAAAATAATAATTAAATAATAATAAAAAACTATTTTTGTTATTTTTTAATGAAAGATAGAAAAATTTAGAGTAAAAATAATAAAAAACAAAAAAAAGTGACAAAGGTGAGATTCGAACTCTCAACCTCTCACACTCACAACTCCTTACACATGTCCTCTTGCCAATTGTGTCATTTTTACTTTTTAGAAAAAAAATGCATGCCATATGATATTTACCTGCAAAAAGTCAAACGACTACACAAATTTGTTAGTAATTGATTAAATGCAATAAAAATGCAATGAAATGCGACGACAAATCTTAGGGCAAAATTTGGGGTATTACAGATATGTTTGCTAGTTCAGAAGGGGAACTAATGGCTTGTCCTAAGCTCAAAATGAGGGCTCGGAGCTCAGAATGGAGGGCTCATGAGTTCTGAAGGGGAGACCCGGTTCTACAGAGAACCAAATATTGAGTTGGTACCATATGCATAATATCTCGCAGTACTTATAATTGCATAATGTTGTGAACATGTGTTAGATTACGGTGATGTTTGTTGTATATTGAATGTATGATATGTTGTATGTTTCTCTACCTTTGCGTTCTTTATACTGTTTATATCGAAGTTTATTTCTCACCCCTTTTGCTTAATATTATCCACCATGGGCATCTTACAGATAATCAGGAGTAAATTTGATGTTGTGTGTGGAAGGTGGCTTGTCGGAGATATTCTTCATTTTATTTATCTTTTATCATAGTTTAGTGATTTTAGTGCTCTGATCTTGTAACATCGGGAATGAGAGTTTTCTATGTTTTTGAATTAATGTTTAACTATGTTGTTTAAAGTTTAATACTTTATTTGAGAAGTTTAAAATAAAGTTGTTTTGGTATGAATTTCTGTTGCATGTTGTCACATGTTTTTGATGAGTTTTTGGTGTTGATCATTGGTGACACCTTATATGGTCAATTAAACCCTTTCATATAAGTTTTGGGGTTTAGGGTATTAAAATGACACTCTATAATTACGTAAAATTGACGAGTATTTCGATGGAATCAATGGATAATGAGCAAAAGTCAAGCAAATATGTGAAAGAATTTGACAAAGTTGCAAAACAGTGAAAAATATGGACTTAGGAAAAAATTATAGAAAAAAGGAAGAAAATAGTGAGTTTTCCTTTTTGAATTCTCGTTGCCGCAATGCTGACATCGTGGGCTGATGGCGTCACACCGTGTTCGCGATAGAAACCGACGCGAGCACGATGCAACAAATTCATGATGCGACTTTTGCAACTTTAAAAGGAGAATTTTGCTACTTTTAGAGGGGTTCCAAAATTGAGATAGGAAGTCACGATTAGGAGCTGTTAGAACATGATTTTGGGGAGCATTGGAGTTATGTGAGAGCTTATTTTCTATAGATTTTAAAGAATACTCCTTATCAACACATGGTATTTGTTATTCTCACTATAAGTAACTAATTCGTTTTAGATTAAGTCTTTTGAGATGAAACTAATTATATTATGTTAGATCATATGCTTGTTTGATATTATTTTAATTCTTTTATGTCATAATCTTATTTATTTGTTCTTGTGTTCATTGCCTTTTTTGTGTTGATGAGCACGCGAATTGACATCAGATGATTAAAGATTATTGACCATAAGTCTACTGATCTTAACTAAAATAATTATTCAACTTAGTAGTTAACTAGTAATAAGTAATTATAAGTTGTGGCTTGTGAATTAATGAACTTAGTAACACCTTATTTAACTCTGAATTGAACTAAGGAATTAGGGGATTATTGTGTAAGTTAGTGAATTGTACACCAAGAAATTGGATACAATGATCTTGTTAATTCTTCGTGAGATTATATCGGTAATTGTAATTTATCTAATAAATTTTCATTATCAAACTTTACTACGTTAATTTTATCGTTCTTGTTTTCGTACCAAAACTCCATCAAAAATCCCCAATTATTTCTTTTAGATCACACTATTATTACAGTATTAAACTTACAATCCCAGTGGAGACGAATTATTTTATTACTTTGATACTAATGGTACATTTTCTAGTTTATTCCGTTTAAAGGGAAGCTAAATATCAAAAGAAATAAGATAACAATAAACTGAGAAATATAACTCAGGTAAAGTACGAAGCTGGCTCTTCAAGAATCATATACTAGCATGCAAAAGAAAATAGATTGTATCAAAACTTAGAATCACTCACAGGTAACACTAAAGTATTCCAGTTTCCAATGACCATAATGAGGATACCTCCAAAAAGACGTTTGAGGTATGAGACATTAAAGGCATTAATTTTTAAGAAACTGAAATGTTTACTCTTCATTTTCCGAGATAGAAGAAATAACGATCAACCATCAAAACTAATACGACAAACTCTTTCCTTGTTATATAGAAACAAGAGTTTGGAGAGAAACTATTATGGACCAACCATATTGATCCCCAACCTACCACTCTAAAGGAGCTACGGTCCTTCCAGAACCTTCTCAACACACGAGAACTAACCTGCAGTTTGCAGATAAGTACAAATGATTCAAACTCCGGATATATCTAATGGTTCTCTACAATTCATGCCAAATAAATATCGTGTTGTTATTTCCTCTCAACTATATATAAAGAGGTGCGTCAATTCAAATACTCAATTTCAAATTTAATTTTAATTCACTATTCTCTCTCAATACTGACTTGAGCATTAAAGTTTTAACTTTGGAGATCAACACCTTTCCATCATATTAAAACTTTTGATCAATATGGAAAATTTAATTTAAATATAAATTATTTATTTATTTATTTATTACAAATGGTTTTAAATTTTTTCTTGGTATAAAATATAAATTAAGAAAAGAAAGTCTTTCATCCTTCGAAATGTTTTTAGGAAGGAGTTTTTATTTTGCCTCTCATTATCCTAAAACTAGTATATTTGAGCAATTCAATTTAAAAAATAGAGTGTTTATTTTTTTAGACTTAAATGCATTTTTGGTTCCTCAATTTTGCGTTGCATTTAGTTCCTGACGTCAGGCTTCTGTTAAAAAAATGATGATTGTGTAAACGGTGCTTACGTGGAAACTACTTATGCGTGTTTTTTATTTTATCTTGTGTAGATGTGGAAACGCATGTGAAAGGGCCTTGAAAAGGAGGAAGTAATCCAAAAAAAATCACATTTTTCATTTTGTCAATTCTTCTTCTTCTTTGTCTAATCTTCTTCTCAAGAACTTCAAAATTTTACCAAGAATCAATCATGGCAACATCTTCTGTTGGGAATTTCGTTGAGTTTGAAATTCCATTTTGTGGTTGCAACAAAGCTATGAGAATGTTCATTTCAAACTCAACTGAAAACCCTAAAAGAAGATTTTGGAAGTGTTCAAATTTTGGATTAGGTTGCAAGCTTTTCATTTGGGATGATGAACTTGAACGCAACACATCAAATGAACACAAAAATCTAATTGGATGCAATTTCTTAGAGGTAATTCAGGATTAGGGTGCATCATTAAAGGTCTTTAAGCTAGAAAAAAAGAGAAGATGAAAATGAAGTTGGAAAACAAAAGGAAGAAGGCCAGAATGTTGAAGTTGTTGTTGACTCTTTCATGGTGTTTCTTTTTTGCCTACCAGAAATGGTGGTGATTCATGGAGTCTGTAATTTGTATTTTTTTTCCTTCTTTTCAGTCCCTATAAGAATATTGGATGTTAAAATACATCCTTGTAATGCTACATCATGTAATGAATCAGAAGTAATGTTATTTTTGAATTCAGGCCCTAAATATTCGTTACTTATTATTTTGCATCCTTCTGCCTTATTAAAATGATTGTATTACATCATAAAGGCATAACATATAACATAACATAACGTATTGTTTTACAATCTTTTAGTTAATATTGCATAACATAAAGGCATAGAAAAATGATCTCAAAATATAGGCAAAACACACCATACATAAACCAAAAGATGTCTCACAATTACATATAGCCAAAAGGCATATAAATTTGTTAGATAGTTCAAAAAATTCACACCTAAACACAAACCATAATGATGTGATATGTCTCAAAAGTAAATAAAGCCAAAGGTCATATACTTATGTCTAACATTACAATAAAGACACAACAAACATATCCATAAGGCATCATAATACACAATGACAACGTGGTTATGGTTCCTTGTCCACATACATAGGCTGTGATCAATTACTTCCTTCTCCTTTCAGGTTTTTGCACCTTAGGACCCTTGTTCTATCACTTCTCCTCAACTCCAATTTCCTTGCAACTTGTGGTTTGTTTGTCTTCATCATCTTCTTCTTTTGTAAAATTTTGGGTCAAGATTAGAGTTGCCATTCATCATTAGAATAAAACCAAATTATTAGGAAATGGTACAATATACTCAACTATTTTAAGAACCTTTGGAGTAGTATGCACAAATGTAGCAGGTACATTGTCAGATGATGCAACAGGTGCACTCAAAATATAGTTAGGTATATCTTAAGTTTGTGAAGTTGCAACGGGTCCAAATGTTTTAATAGGTTGTGAAGTTGCAACAGGTTCAGATGATGTAACAATTTGTGAAGATGCAATAGATACTGATGATGTAACAAGTTTATTTTGTGCAGATGATGCAACAGGTTCAGTAACAACAAGATCAGATTATGTTTGAGTTGCCTCAAATGCTGCTGGAAGATTTGCAGCAAGCATTTCAAACTCAGGGTCAACTTCAATTTGAGTCTCAACTTGAGTCTCGGTAGTTTGAGTCTGACTTTGTCCTTAAACTGATGCAGATTGAGTTTGACTATGTCCTTGTCCTGATGCAGTCGTCTTTTGGATTTCTCTAGATAAACAAAGAATAGTCAAGTAATTCACATTAACAATGATAATAGTAAGATATGCAAACTTATAGCAAATTCAATACCTTGCATTTTTTAGCTTCAGGGTCAACCACTTGACTAGTACAACTTCTTGCATTATGGCCATGTACACCAAATCTAGTGCAACAATAAGTGGTTTGTGTTTTTACTTTATTAGGGTCCTCATTAGGTTCCCTCTTCCTTAACTTCTTTGGTCTGCCAGGTCTTCTTTTATAGGCTGGGGGCAACATCTCTTCCATGTCAACCTCTGGCCACATGTCTTAGCCATTAATAGGACTTACACTAAAACTATAGCATTTCTCACAGGTTTCCCTGAAATAATAGTCATCAACATAATCTCCTGGGCATTGGTTCCTAAAACCTAATGCAGCTACTATATGTCTACAAAAAATGCCCACAAGTTTCTAAAAACTACATGTGCGAGTTTTATTTGTAATATCCACAATGAAACTATTCTCGGTATGTGTATGTTTCACTTGCCATAATGTATCACCAGACTAGTTAGGAATCCAATTCCCTGCATGTTCCACTTCCTTATCCAACCTGAGTCTAGGCCCAAGCATTATCCTATGATTCCATCTATCAACCCTTTATCTTAAGTTTGCATTCCTATTCATGAGATAGTTTCTTATACATTCACACATAGTTAATATTGGTTTATCCTTTGAAACTAAGATAATTCTATTAAAAGCCTCAGATACACTATTCATTAGAACATCATATTTAGGATAAAAAGAAAATGCATGCTTACACCATGCTTTGGTAGGTATGCCTGACATCCATTCTCAAGCCTTCACATTGAGCTCTTTCATCTCTTTCGTTTTAGCCTCCCATGCTTAGACATATGTGGCTTTGGCAGCTTCCATCATCAGGTTTCTAATTTATGTACCTCCACCAAACTTCTTTTTAAAATTGGCATATAAATTCCTAAGACAAAGTCTATGTTTCACCCTCTCAAACAATTCTTCAAACACTAGTATCAAACCCTGCAAATTTTGGGATGAAATACAAAAACAACTTAGCATGGTCAGGGATGAAATAAAAAAATGAATAAAATCAGGGATGAAATCTAAAAAAATTACATAATCAGGGATTAGAAACATAACAACTACCTTTTGTTGGTCAGAGATAAAAAACCATCTCTTATCTTGACCGATGTCTTCCAGAAACAATGTTAGGAACCACCTCCATGACTCTTTTGTTTCAGTTTCACATACACCAAAGGAAATGGGAAATTATTGTTCATTTGGATCTCTACCAACTACAATGAGGAGAGTCCCTTCATACTTTATTTTGAGATGACATCCATCAACACCAATGAATGGCCTACAAGAGGTTGTAAGTTCCTTTTTAAGCCCACCTAAGCAAAAGTAAAATCTGCCAAACCTTGGTTGTATTGATGGCCCAACCCTTGTCAGATTAATTTTGCAAGTGTTCCCAACATTGACTCTCCTTAGCTCTGCAAAATATCTCCATAGAATATTGTACCATTTCACTGCATCACATTCTACAAAAGCTTTTGCAATTTGTTTTTCCTTCCATGCTCTGCTCATATTTATACCAACTGAAAAGTTACTCCTAATCTCAGTCGCAATATCTTGAATTTTAACACCATCTGAAGAACCCATTCTAGCAGCCACAATTTTAGCAACCCACTTGGAAGTGGCAGAGCTATTGTTTATTACCCTACCACACATGTGTGTTCCAAACTATTTCTTTATTCTATACGTGTGCTTATTCCCAACTTTACTTATAAGTGTTAAAAAAAACCACATTTGCCCTTGCAAATTACCCTTACTCTAACTTTGTCATTTTTCACAAACTTTATTTATCTACCATTCAATATTGACCATTCAGTTATTGCCTCCTTAAATTCTTCAAGTGATACAAACTCTAATCCCACTTTAAACTTGTAATTCTTGTCCAACTCATGCATCTTAAACCTTGAATATTTTGGTTCATTTTCTCCATCAGAAGCATCAGGGTCACTACTACCAAGTTCATCACTTGCATAATTGACGTCCAACTCATTAATCACACCACTAAATGACCCTGCATTATCAACACCAATTGATACTTTATTTGGAGTATACTTGTGCTTCCTTGCTGCAACTTTTATCCTACCACTTTTACCAACATCTTCAGTTTCATTTCAACAACATCAAAACAATCATCCAACCCAAGAGCGCTCTCATCCTCACTATCGTCAAATGATAAACCATCAACTACAAAGTCATTATCCTCACTGTCATAACTATCCTCACTACCCTCATTTACTTCAACTTGTTCCATACTTGCTCCATCCTGTCCATCTTGCTCATCTTGCCCACTTACACTAGATTCTTCATCTTGCCCATATACTTTTTGTTGCTCCACACCACCAACATTATCTACTTCAACATTCTCTTCAACACCAACATCACTACCATCTTGCCCATCTTGCTCTACACCACCAACCTTATCTACTTCATGTTACTCCACACCACCAACATTATCTACTTCAACATTCTCCTCAACACCAACATCATTACACACTTCATCTTGCTCCACACAACCAACATTGTCTACTTCGTTCCCTACTTCGTGTTGCTCCACACCACCAACATCATTACCTTGTTCAGCTATTACTGCATTGCGTTCACCTTTATGCTCTACATATGCACTGCGAACTTCATTTCCATGACATATTGATATACATTAGTAGCATCTGTGTCATTAACCATTCTACTATACCTATCAATATCATTGTTATACCATCATAACCAATAATCAGTATGCTCGAGCTCAATTAACTCTTTCACAACACCTATTGCTTCAAATAAGCTCCACCTATCAGGATCTATTTCCACTGCATGCTCGTTTCCCCCGTGTAATATACTAGGCAATCCCTATCAAATTTACTCCTATAATGAACAATCAAAGAGAACTCCATGGATGAGTATTCGTACCTTCATTTTGAAATCTACTACATGCGATACCCGTTGGATGATCTTGATATCAACATTTCGCCATCTTCATCTTCCACAACAGTTTCAATGAAGTGTTTCTATTTTTTTGCTCAAAAACCCTAATTTGCATGGACCAAACACGAAGCATGTTTTATGCACACTTTTATATTTTTTGTGGGAAATTTAGAAATTCCATGTAGATATGTTCATAAGTAAAAAACACACATAAGTCATTTCCATGTAAACACAGTTGACAAAGTCAACGTTTTTTTAACAGAAAACTGAAGAGACTAAATGCAATGCAAAATTAAATTATAAGAATCCTGAAAAAAAAATAATACAGAGACTAAATTTAAAATATTACTAACTTACATGAACTAAATGACTATTTAAACCTTTATATTTTTACTTATACTAAATTCAAACAACTATAATACTCTTTCCAACAAAATCTCAAGACTAAATTTAAAATCTTACTAACTTACATGAACTAAATGACTATTTAAACCTTTATATTTTTACTTATACTAAATTCAAACAACTATAATACTCTTTCCAACAAAATCTCAAGAAAAAAAAAGATCGTAACAAACATAACTTCACCAAAATAACACTTCCAAAATGAGGAACAAGCATTCATGCATTTGTGACAAGAGAGACAAACATCCAAGAAATTGATTATTATTCTATATTTGATCCTTCCATGATTCCATCATTTATGTTGTTTTGTTGTTTCAAATGTTTTAAGTTTCCATTAAGAAAAACATGACAACAAGATATTAACATTAATTGAATTTGCTTCAATGTTTTTGTCTCACATTAATTTTTTAATTAATAATGCAATTTATGCAAGTGTTTATATATATATATATATATATATATATATATATATATATATATATATATATATATATATATATATATATATATATATATATATATATATATATATATATATATATATATATATATATATATATATATATATATATATATATATATATATATATATATATATATATATATATATATATATATATATATATATATATATATATATATATATATATATATATATATATATATATATATATATAAGAGATATATATATAGTGGGCCAATTATATAAAATATGGAACAAAAGTGTATTTACGTTTTTCTTAATTAATGTTATTTAAAAAAAAATTGTTTTAAACAAAAAAAAAGAAGCAAACTTTAAACCCTACTCCGAAACACAAAGAGGCTCGATCAAAGAGGTCTTCATTGGATATATTGAGTTGGAGTTGCAGAAGAACCCTAACGGTAACCGAAAGCAACCATGGCGATGATGCAAGGGGTTCAAAAGAACACCCTCTACGTTGGAGGTTTAGCGGAAGAGGTCAACGAATCCATTCTTCACGCAGCGTTCATACCATTCGGAGACATTAAGGATGTCAAGACTCCTCTTGACCAAGCCACTCAGAAGCATCGCTCTTTCGGCTTCGTCACTTTCCTTGAACGGGAAGACGCTTCCTCCGCCATGGATAATATGGACGGTGCTGAACTCTATGGTCGCGTCCTCACCGTTAATTACGCCCTTCCTGAAAAAATTAAGGGTGGTGAACAGGGATGGGCTGCTCAACCAAGTAATGAATCTCTTATTCTTCTATTTTCTTTATCTATGTGTTATTCTGTGTTTTGATTTTGTTTATGGTATGGTTTTGAGTAATAAATTAGGTTTTTTTTTTTATAGAATAGATGTATTGGGGAATTGCTTAGAATGGATGCATTGGGGAATTGCTTAGAATGGATGCATTGAGGAATTGCTTAGAATGGAGTATTTAGTGTCTTTCATTCAGGGTTTGATAAAGTTGATTTTGTATTAGATTTTATTAGGTTAAATTGAATAGTGGCGCCATAGCCACTATGGCGGATATACATGGTGGTTTTTGGACTCGTTGATATTGCATGTTTTCCCACCATAATCAGCTATAACAGCGCCGTGAATGGCGGGATTTTACCCCTCCGCCATCGACAGCACTGGCACCAATGCAGTTTATGAATCCTGGTTATTTTAATTAATAAACAAGTGATATAAGTAATGAAAGAGTGCGATGTCTTGGTTGCTTCTTAACTGTCGTTATAGGACTGTTTAGGATTAAAAAGAAAATACAAGTTTGATGATGATTCATTTTTAAAGCTATATATGCAGATAGAAAGTAAAATGGTCTCAAATCTCTTGGTTCAATTATTTCTATTGTGTGTTTGACTGAATTTTTTGAATTTTCAGTTTGGGCTGATGCGGATACTTGGTTTGAGCGGCAGCAACAGGAGGAGGACATGCGCCGCCTGGAAGCAGAGAACAAAGCTGCAATGCTGGCTGCTGAAGAACTGCACAGGAAGCAAGTAGCCGAAGAGCGAGAAGGAGAGAAAGAGGAAATTGAGATTAAGGATGATCCTATGGCAAGGGCTGAAGCAGAGGTTGTTGGCAATTGAGACCAAGGATGATTCTTTGGCAAGGACTAAAGAAAAGGTAGTTCAACAGAGACCAATAACTTGTTATTTATGAATCAGAAGGAGCATTTGGTAATGGAAGCTGATGCACTTTTTAATTTGTTCAGCTCATCTGTAATGTGGATATATCTGATGCGCGGCGAGACTAAGTCCTACAGATTATGAAACTGGATAGCTAGGGGAACTTGTCAGTGAAGTTAAATCATGGATTTTCATCTTTCCATTGTCTCACTTGTATTGCGAAAGCTCTCCCATTTTGCTGTATTGAAAATATGAATAATACTACTATAATCATAGTTTTGTGATATTTTACATTTTGGACATGTTTGATTTGAGAAATATATTTAGGAAGAATTTTGCCTATGCGGTACGGGTAGCAATAAGATTTCAGGCTACAGAAGAGTATTTCTTAAAAATAATTTTCAAAACTTTTTGGAATGAATGACCCTTTTATAGGTAAAGAAGATTTCTGGATTGGAACTCAGCACAATCTTAATATCAACTGATGGTAATTAGCAGTGCCATTCTACAGGAAGCAATTGGCATTCAAAAGCCCTTGACTCTTCACTTCTTCAAACCACCATATATTCAGAGGCAGCTATGTTCACTAATCAAATCCTAATAATCAGCTTGCTTTTATGATTTTATTACTGCAAACACACTGTGACAAAGCTGAACACATTATATTAGGTCAATACTCAACCGTCATTTTAAACTTTTTCAAATGCAGAAACATACATACATCCTAATCATGGGCACTTATTGATAGTTTTAGTGCTGACAACTCATAAAAATAAAAAGAAGGATAATTCAAAAATTTAAAACAATGAACATTGATATGTGGTTATCATTTGTTCTACATGCCAAAAATAATTTGTGCTAATGCAAAAAAAGACAACGTGCATTTGATTCTCCTTAGTCCTAATATAGATGGAATCTGATTATTGGGCTATCTTGTATTTAAATTAAAACTACCTTATGCTGAACTCAACGATAATAAGTAGGATTGAACAGCATATGACAAATCCGTGAATCAACAAGTTACAAGTGAAATGTTGGAACTTAGAATATAATCTTATTTGTGAATCAAATACATGGGAAGAAACGAAATACAACGAAGGTAAAGTTGATAAAAAATGGCATGCTTAAAACTGAATGACCCAAGTGTCAACTTTATTCTCATTTTGCACATGTCCATCATCTTAAATCATTTCACACTTAGTTGCTCTGGCACTGGCAGCATGGTAGAATTCTATATATGACATTGGAGTAGCAGTCAGACATGGTAAAGAACAGTAACAGATTTGCTGAATGAAGCCACTAGAAGGGTAGCACAGGCATGTGAAAAAAACAGTGCCAACTCAACCATAGCAAGATAAATTCACTGTTTAAATTTCATTGGAAAACTTTTTTGTTTCAGAATTGTATCACAAAGCTTCACCGCATCTAGATTATCTTTAACATTATGCACTCGAACAATATTTGCACCACACAACACGCCCGCGGTGACAGAAGCAATGGTAGCGGGGTCCCTCTCGACCGCAGAAGAGCGAGAGCAAATTTCACCTAAAAATCGCTTCCTTGAGGGCCCAATTAGTATAGGAGCATGAGAGATGGCCAAACTTCTTTTTGAAATCTCTTCTCTAATATCAGGTATTCCCATGAGTACCTCTAAATTGTCTTCGGTTTTCTTTGAGAATCCAATTCCAGGGTCCATA
Organism: Lathyrus sativus; assembly: GCA_963859935.3. Lineage (NCBI taxonomy): Eukaryota > Viridiplantae > Streptophyta > Magnoliopsida > Fabales > Fabaceae > Lathyrus > Lathyrus sativus. Next base: position 559,804,152 of record OZ012736.1, read on the forward strand.
ATAATCCTCCATGCCGGGATTCCCGATATTTCTGCCTCTCTAACCCGCGAGTATAATTCCGATGATATATCCTTGCAAACGTTATCATATTTCAGGTTTTCACTATCCTGCATTGTACTCGGGTCACCCCTCATGTGCATTGCGACATATGGAACATCAAGCTCTGCCATGACCTTAAACATACTTGCATCTAACTTTCCGGCAGATACATCGTTTATAATATGAGCCCCTTTACGTACTGCTTCTAATGCAACTTCAGAGTAGAAAGTATCCACAGATATGAGTTTTCCTTCTACCTCAGGTATTGACATTACAGCTTCCAGGACAGGGATTAATCTACCTAATTCTTCTTCGACAGAGATCCTTGATGCCATTGGCCGAGTAGACTGAGCACCAATATCAATTATATCAGCACCCTCTGCTATCATTAACCGAGCCTGCAAAACAGCAGACTTCACAGACTGAAAATTCCCCCCATCACTGAAACTATCTGGAGTCAAATTAAGAATCCCCATGACCAATGTTCTTCCCGACCAATCAAGTAAACCATTAGCAACAGGCATTACCCTATACATACCCTCCTCTCCAATAAGGGATTCCCCTCCTAATTTTTCCCATAATGCATTTAGTCCACCAGAATGGCCTGAAAATGAATGCCAGCTAGCAACTGTATCACTGTCAATAGCTGTTCCCAGTAAATCCATCAAAGGGGCCATGACAAACGGTCGTTCCCAAATTCTTTCGTGAGGTACTGTGAGAATATCAGATCTGACTTTAAATTTACCATAGAACAAAATGTCTAAGTCAATTGGCCTTGGACCATACCTTATACCGTCAGTACGGCCCATGCCCTTCTCGATTCGTTTGAGTGCAGACAATAATTCATGTGGCCCGAGTTTAGTAACAGCTCTTACTGCTGAGTTGAGGAAGTGAGGTTGGTCAGTAACATACGCTGGTGCTGTCTCATACAGACTTGCATGTCTTGTGATGTGTATGCCTGACTTCCTCATCAATTTCAAGGCTTCCTTGAAGTTATGTAGTCTATCACCTACATTACTTCCCAAAGCAATCACTACTTCTTCCTCTTGAGTGTGAAGTTCAATAGAGGAGTTTGGGGCTGTGTGAAAAGAGGGAAAACCCAGCACTGCAATGCAAATAAAAAACCATGTTTTGTCGATAATATGCCAAAACTGATGAACACTAATAAACTTTCTTCTAGATTGATTGTATCTTTCATTTGGAAACATTGGCGAAACAAAATCTAGTTTATATACTGTCTATGGCATATAAAGCTGAAAGAAACTATTTATAATCGCATAGGTTATAAGACATTGTAGGGAAAAAGAAACTACTTTCACTGCATATCTTCACCCCTGAGTATCAATAGATAACAATGTTTGGGTTTAAGAACCTTACACAATGGGAAAGTAAATTCACTTAACTAGGGCCAGCTCTATAAAACAAGGCCTTAAAAATGTGCAGTTAATAAAAAAATTAAAATATAGTTTAATCATCTTAATTATAACCCTCTCTTAAATACTATTTATTCAGCTGATTAGTTGCAACAATAACTCAATAAGTAACTTTATATATCAAAAAGTTCAAAGAACAATCTTCAAATAAAACTACAGTCATTTTAATCTCTAAATACATCATCCTACTTTTTCCCTTATCAAACCTAAATACCTTAAGCAAGCCCTGTCAGGCTGTCACTGACACAGACATAAAACTGTTTACCATCACCACATCAAATGGACCACAAACTTCAGTTCAATCTTACTTACACTCCTAAATTAGATCATAGAAATTTCAGGGTTATACACAAAACAGCAGCCTACTTAAGATCATTTGTTAACATTACCTTTAAGATAGTTTCTGGCAGCATAGAGCTGACTCCTGCACGCACCCAGGCACTTAAGTATACTCATCTGAGAGAGGCTTACGGAAGTGTATTGAAGCCAATATCCTGACCTTCTTCAGCTGGTTCACAGACATCACCCATTAATCACAAGAGAAAAAAAAAATCAGAAAGAATTCACATTTCTCCAGAAATCAAATTTCTATTGAAACTTCATGCAAAAGCAATTAAAAACAATAAGTCATTAATCTATTCCATTCCATTGAATGACTAAAAGCAGCCAAAAAAATTATAGCTAATAAAATTGCACTCCATAAGCTTGACTTATTACTAACATGGTACATCAAAAAAAAAATCTAGAATCTATTGAGGCATTTTATCAAACACATGGGGAGCAGAAGCACAAAGTATAACTATACACACGTTGTAATTACCCTGTTTTTTTAAGCTACCAAATCAATCAGCTGATTAAGTAACAACCCTTTTTCATAATTGGGTTAGAGGAGCAAAATCCTGAGAAAAAAAAAAAAAAAACTAAACTAACCAAAAACGACACAGTTTCTTTATAGTTGGTTTTAACAGAGGCATGTGAAGTTAACACATGTTATGCCAAAACGACATGTTGTCGAATACCCTTATCTCTTTTAAAACCCCTTGTCGTTTTGGTCATTGTTAAACCCTTCACTTCTTTCTCGCTCTAAAAAGAAAACTAACCTCTGTTTGTAATTCGCGCTCTCCTCCAATGTCGTGTATTTCCTTTTCTCAGTTTCTTCCACTTCCCAGGTTCGCTCTAAAAAGAAAGACTTTTTTTTTTTTTTTTTCAATTTTAGTTTTTTGAATGTCAGTGTAAAATTCATGTGCTGGTCGAGTGCGAATTATAGTTTGTAAGTGTTATCTTTGCAATTGTGCAGGTGCCATTTGAGTTGGTCTCATTGCTATGCATCTTTAAAAGTAGTGCAACTTGGGGAACTTAGGGTTCAGTGTAAACCTGGTTATGTGGCAATGGCTAGGAAGAAAGCTTCACTAGGCTCTGTTGAAGAAGAACCTAGTGAAAACGAACCTGTGGTTGAAAAGAAGGTAACTAAGGCATCTAAAGCAAAGAAGGTGACTGCAAAGAAGGTGACGGCAAAGACGAAGAAAAAACCAATAGCTGAGTCTCCTGAAGAGACAATTGATTTGTTGGTAAGTGAAGGTAATGGTTCTAGTGAAGAAGGTTTATCTGCTTCTAGTGATGGTTCCAAGAAGAAAACTCGAAAGAGTAAGAAAAAAGGTAGTTGAAATTCTTTATCTTTTGTCAATGCTGAGAATTTTATCTTTTTGCTTCTTGTGTGTTAGTTAGTTATAAAGGTTTATATGGTTTATAGCTGCATCTAGTTCTGCTGGTTTGGAAGAAGAGAAGGAAGTTAAGGAAAAGAAAAAGGTTACGAAACGGAGGAAACCTAAAGAGGAGAATGTGATATTAGCTGATAAAGACGTTGTTGCTGAAGGTGAAATTAGTGACCAAGATGAGCCTTCCTTTATTGAAATTAAGGATGATGAGATCGACGATGGTTTGGATCTGATTAAAGATGATGGAGAGGACATTAGCTATACGTACGGTTGGCCTCCTCTTGTTTGTTGCTTTGGAGCTGTGCAACATGCTTTTGTTCCTTCGGTTAGGCCTGCCAATAGGCTTATAAACCATGAAATCCATGAAAGAATGAAGGAAGTTTTATGGAGCCCTGACAAATTTGTTAGGGCTCCTGGGGGATCTGCAGGTAATGTTGCCATTGCTCTTGCAAATTTGGGCGGCAAGGTTGCTTTTATGGGAAAACTTGCAGATGATGATTATGGTCGAGGATTGCTGTATTATATGAATACAAATAAAGTTCAAACACGATCGGTTCGTATTGATAGTAAAAGAACAACAGGTGCGTCGGTGATGAAGATTGGTAAAAGGAAACTTAAAATGAGTTGTGTGGAACCTTGTGCTGAAGATTGTTTGACAAAGTCAGAGATAAATATTGATGTGTTGAAAGAGGTATGAAACTTGAAACTCTGTAGAAAAGGATTTAAGTAAATGGTGTTCTCTGTAGCCTATAGGTTCTAGCCTTATCATTGGGGATATTGCAGCATTATTGGATATTGCAACATTATTAAACTTGAAATTGATATTTTTTTCTACATTCGATGGAACCGTATTTTTTAGTTGCGAAATTGGAAGATCCTACCAATATGCTTTTTCATCATCTTGCATTTCTTCTATTTTATTGTACTATATTTTACAATGATAATGTTTGTCGAAATGGTGTGTCATTGATTGCCATATAAGATATTGTTTGGACACAGAAGCTTCGGTAGCATGCGATAAACCATCATTTCTAAAAAGTAATGCTGTTTGGTGAAGGCTCGCAAATTGCTTGCTTGTATGTTAGGTTCTCTGTATAGTTCATGCTTCTACTTAGTTTTATTGCTTTTAGCTGTTTGAGAGTTTAGATTGTGCTATTGAGTGTTTTAATAACATCTCGTGTAGGCAAAAATGTTCTACTTCAACACACATTCCCTCCTTGATCGTAACATGAGATCCACGACATTGCAAGCTATCAAGATCGCGAAGCATTTTGGAGCGGTTGTTTTCTATGATGTAAACCTTCCTATGCCACTATGGCACTCTCAGGAAGAAACTAAGACTTTCATTCAGAAAGTGTGGAATCTTGCAGACATCATTGAAGTCACTAAGCAAGAACTAGAGTTCTTATGCGGGATCACACCGACTGAAGAATTTGACACCACAAACAATGACAGGTCAAAGTTTGTCCATTATGAACCCGAAGTGGTTGCGCCACTATGGCACGAAAGTCTTAAGGTTTTGTTCGTGACTAATGGAACTTCCAAGGTACATTACTACACTGCTGAGATTGACGGCGCTGTTCAAGGGATGGAGGATCCCCCAATTACCGCTTTCACTTGTGACATGTCAGCATCTGGAGACGGCATTGTTGCAGGTACATATTTTTTCATTAATCCATTTGAAAACATAAAAGAAACCACTCTGAAATAATGCTGAAATCATGTTCCCACAATTATGAGAAGAAACGTTTGAAATGTGACGCCTTTCTAGCATCAATTCACGTGAGTTTAACTGTCTTTTTATGATGGAACATCTCTCTACAAGCTAATTCACTCTTATTTATGAGTTCTCTTATTATCTTTTCAGGTATCATGCGAAAGTTGACGCTTGAACCGGATTTGATAACTGATAAAAGATACCTGGAGCAAAGCATTATGTATGCAATTAATTCTGGGGTTATAGATCAATGGATACAGGGTCGAGCGCGCGGCTTTCCTCCAAAGGAAGGTATGGAGGACGACATCACTCCCGATCAATACGGCATAAAGTCGATTACAGAAAGAGAGTACCGGACAATATTAGAGTCAATTAGTTGAACCAGGTGGTATAACCAAGTAACATCAGTTTTGTACCTTAAATTTCTCATAGTGAAATTCTCTTAATCTCTTGTATAGGAAATTCTGTTTCATTTATTTATTTGCTTAGGTTTTTCTATCTCACTTTTGACTGTACCAATTTGTTATACACATTTTATCCCTTGAAATTTCAATTGTTTAACACCTTTAAAATCATGGTTTTGGCACCATACTTTAGGTAAAAGAACAGTGAGATTTATCTTCATTTGCAATTAAGTCAAGAGTTATATGTCTAGTCCCTTTGTCTGAAAATTTTATCAAATATTAAAGAGATTTGATATGTGAATAATTGCACCAATAGCCACAAACACCAAAAAAAAAAGTATATCCATAACTAAACCTGATTTTCTTTCTAAATTAGAAACAAAAGAGACCATCATTATAACTAATAACCCAAGGAGGATTTAGAAGGAAATTGGAATAATGCTCTCAACTTTTATTGGTCGCTCACAAAAATTATACCATACTTCTCCAAACAACCTCCTAGTAGAGAGCATAAAAGGGAAGAAAAAAACAAAGACTTTTTCTCCAAAACAAAATAAATATGCAAGATCAACATGTGCCAAATCCCTTAACACTACATACAAACTTACACTTCTGCTAGGGACTTCATATACCAATTGTTCAAGTCGGAGTCTTCTAGTTTTGTGGCGGCCAACTTATCCAAAAACCACACCAACTTCCCGTTAGCTGGTTGGACCATTCTTCCTGGTATTGACAGGCAATCAGGTCCGGTCTCATCTACTGCCAACAGTACAGCATCTGCTTTGCTTTCACCTGCTGCGACCACTGCCACGTTGGACGCAGAATTGATAACAGGCAAAGTGAATGTGATTCTCTCAGGTGGGGGTATAGGGGAGTCAGTAATAAAAGTTACCCATTCTTCTCTTTCATCCAGTGCTGGGTGATTTGGAAATAGAGATGCAACATGTCCATCAGTACCCAGTTCAAGCAGAATGAGATCGAATTTTGGGCAGTCACTAATCTCAGACACGTTGATAACACGGGTTCTCACTAACTGTCGGATGACAAACTCATAATCATCAGCAGCTTCTTCTGCTGACACAGAATCATTAATAGAAACCGCGTGACTGGGGACTATAGGCACCTGTTGATTTAACAAGCATATCAGCAGAGGAACCAATTAATATATTAATTAATGACAAAATCAAGGCAGGTACAAGTTAACATCAGATACAAGTGCACAATATCTTTAATATGAATCTTGGAACAGAACAAAATATGAGCACAAATGCACAGAAGATAATACTAAAGACATAAACTTAAGCCTGATTATTTCATTTTAAAGATCCAACTATACAGGGTTTCTCTAATTCTACAGCTTGAGTATATTCATCATTCAACTAACATCTCATAAGTCACATTAAGCTTTCTGAAAAGTTTATAGTAAAAATCCTATTCCTTTTCTAGCTGATCTATATAAAAAACAAGTGGAAAGACATATATAATTGATTGCAAAGCATCATGTGAAGCCTTGTAGATCTTCAGGCCAAAAGTTATTTGACAAAGGCTTTTTCCTTGGAACCTGTTGGAAATATATTGGGATCTTTGTAATTATTGTATAGACATGTCATTTCAGTTAAATATGAAAAGTATCTTCTATACTTGTTCAGTATTTATTGCTTGAGCCTATACAAAACAAACTCCTTTGTATAGTTCAAACACGGTTTCACCATCTCATGCCTTTGCTCTATCTAATTCAACAGAACAAACTTTTTTTTCAAGTCAAGCAGCATTGGCAAAGAATCCTTTAAATCTGGATCAAACAAAAATCTTCAGAGTCAACTAAATGAATCTATCCTCTGTGCTTTGGTTAAGGGAACTCATATGGTGTTGGCTTACCGAAGTAAAAAATACTGAAACCATCGCCTTCAAGCATTATTGTTAATTGATAGGGTGCTCAGAACTTTAGATACCTTTATTATGAAATAAATATCTGGTTTAGAAGCAGAATTGACAGCCACCTGGCTGTTATAGGAGGGGCTTGGAAAATATTGGTGTTCTCAATTTGAAGTTTTCATAAAATGTGATCATCAATCTTATTGGAAGAAATTGGCAAAAAGTCCCAAAACACAATTAAGTTGGATACAGAATATATCCAGTTGAATCTAAGCCATTAAAAATGAAATCATATTCGTTATACGCCTCGGTTAAAGTATGTCTTAACACACTGACAAACAAGCTGTTATCAAAAATCATCTCTTGTCAGGGTAAAATCCTATTCTTAACCTGCTCAACTGCAGAAAGAAGTGACCTAAGTAAAATTAAAAAAAGATTTTATTTCATTTACCCAACAGGCCAACCCGCCCCGTTTTCAACGGCGTAGGCGGGCCAACTAGTAGCAGCAAGTTCAAATCTCAACTCACCCTGTCAAAATGGCGGACTAAACGGGTCAAACCGACAGTCTAATCCATTTTTCCATCCCTACTCAGAACCGGTCACCTTGTTAAAAATCAACTCCCTTTGCCTATTTTGTTATGTTTTCCCTTCTAAAAAGTTGTCACAAAAGAAGGTAATTTAGTATAGAACAGTTTAATGCTTGCATTACTTTCCTCCAAATGAGTCTCAGAGTAAACCAATCTTTATAAACACCAATGAAATGGTAAAAACATAAGATAGTTGAATCGAGGGCCAACCTTAGACAAAAACACATCTTTAGCATGCTTAAAACAGCTATCCTCGTGACTTTTCGACACAACACACTCGTCAGCCCAAAAGATATACCACTTGGTCCAATCCACTGTCTTGTTATATGGAGGTTGCAAGAGTTTTCTGTTTGAACCAATAACTTTTTAACCTAACACCAAATCATAAAATCATAGAAACATTACATGAAAAAGATTAAGATACATATACCCCATTAAATCAATGAGAGAACCACCAGATATAGCAAGAGTAAAAAATCCATGCTCCTGCACAGCTACGTCCGACACATCCGCAATGTACTCGGCCAAAACAGTCTTCACCTCATCCTCACTGTCATAAACCCTCAACTCTCCTCTATTCTTATGATCACCAGAGAGAGCCATGGTTTGAAAAACTTCAATAGCTCTAGTACAAAACCAACACAAAGAAAAAGGCAGAATCAGATAATCAAAACAATTTCATATAGAAATAATAAAGAATTGAAACACTAAGCAATATATAGCTGAGTGTACTAAATTTGAAATTGAAACATAGACAAACAAAATCACTGGACACGACACCGACACATCAACACCGGTAATAATTTGAAAATACAAATAAATTAAAGTAATCACAAGTGTCATTGTAGAGGTGTCAGTGCAGACGCTTCTAAATCTTAAACACATATATAGAATTCCAAAATTGTTCAAGATCCTTCTTTCACAGATTAAAACAAACAGATAATAGACATAGTTATAACTATAAGATGAATTTACTATTTATTTCACTGCATCTTTTCAATGATGAAACTAGGGTATAACAAAAAAAAAACTATAGCTATGAGCAATTGTTTGATAGAATTCAAAATATAAATTATATATGCATGTGGAGTCTCTAATTGTCAAAAGGTACCAACGTGGCAACAAAAATTTCAAGCTATCCATATGAAAAACAAAAATTGATGAAGCAGAGTAGAGAAATGATGAAAAATACAAAACAAGAAAAAGGGCAGAGATGATGATAAAATATGTACAATTGAATTGATTGTAAATAAAGTTGTAAAATATAAAAAAAAAACAATGAAGGTGAATGATGGTGTCATGTGATGCCAGAAGAAGAAAGAATCGATAGGTTTGAGATTGATAGAAGGGAGAAAATGCTTGCTTACTGAGAGAAAAGAAGAGTGGCACACAGAACAAGCTGACAAATGTTAAAAGTGATGGGTACGAACAAGTTTGTTTGTTTGTTTATAACATAATATTATGTTATTATTATAATATTTTTGTGATGATTTGGATTATCTTGGGAGGAACTAAACCATAGTTTTATTCTTTTATTATTATTATTATTATTATTATTATTATTATTATTATTATTATTATTATTATTATTATTATTATTATTATTATTATTATTATTATTATTATTATATTTTAGAATAAAAAAAATATCTTGACAAAAAAGCTCTTTGATAATGATTGTTAAAAAAAAAACTTCTACTCACACAGAAGCATATTTAAAATATAAAAAAACAAATATATTAATAAAAATTCATAAAATTATAATTATAATTTAATTTGTAATTTTTACGATGAGATATTACAAACTCTCGCACACAATTATAATTTTTTAAGAAGAATATTGCAGAAAAGAATTCAAACCCTGCTTTAATTATAATTTTTTTTATAACTCATCTTTCAACTATAATTTTTTAGTAGGAAAATTACAAACTCTTAATAAATTATTTTAAACCACACATAACTATCTAAATTCTCAATATATATAAAAGACTAAATTTTCTTGTTGCGTACAAACTATAACTATTTATTTTTATAATATTAATATTTAGATTCTTGAATGAATATATTATTTGATTCAACAATATCATAATTTTTTTTAAATTAAAAGAATATTTATAAAACTTTTATATATTATTTAGATCAAATTTTTAACTTTTTATGTTTAATTTTATAATGATTTTTTTTCGAGTCATTTAAGTCCTAAATTATTTGCAGAAGATAAAAACTAAAGTTATACTACAAAATAATTATATGTAATTTTTCAGTCTTATGTGATCATTTATCTAATGACAATGAAACTTTTATTGAACATGTATTAGCCGACACGACACGTCTTCTTCTTCAAAATCATATTCTTCCCAAATTTAAAAACTCAAAACAATTAATGCTTGACAAAAAAATCAAATGGCTTAAACCATATATTCAAATTACAACTTTAAGGAATTTCGAAACTTAATGGAAAATGAAGTTGTTCTCCATACTATAACGAACATATGAGGAAATAAAGGGAGAAGATTATAGGACTAGAGGTGACAATTGGATCAATTAAAATAAAATCTATTCAATTTATCTATTAAAAAATTCATCCACCACATAAAAAATAAGTTAATATATTAGATTAAATCTATCCATTTATATGCATAGATGGATTCAATCAATCCAACATATTTTAAAAATTCAATAAATTATTTTAATTTTTGTTAGATTATTATTTTAAAAATAATTAAAAATAAATATTTTAAAAGAAAAAAATTGATTTTTTTTCAATAAAAAAACTGTAAAATTTTCAAAATAAAAAATTGATATATTTTTTCAAAAAAAAAAACGATTTTTTTCTCGAAAAAAAAATCATTTTTTTTCGAAAAAAATCAATTTTTTTCTAAAATAAAAACTGATTTGTTTTTCGAAAAAAAATTGATTTTTTTCCGAAACAAAAGACAATTTTTTTTTTAATAAAAAAAATTTCTCAAAAAAAAAACCGACTTTTTTAAAATACAAAAATCTGACTTCATAATTTTTTTAAAAATACAAAAAATGAATTTTTTTTAAAATAAAATAAAATCGAATTAATATATATATATATATATATATATATATATATATATATATATATATATATATTATATATATATATATATATATATATATATATATATATATATATATATATATATATATATATATATATATATATATATATATATATATATATATATATATTTATTTATTTATTTATTTATTTTTACAAAATAAAAAAAAAGTTGGATGGATGGATTTCCATCCATTAAAAATATGTTAATAGATGGATTGGATGAATTTTATTCTTAATGGATGGATTGGATTGGATAATTTAAAGAAAATTTTAGTGAATTGTTAATAGACTAATGGATTGTTTTAATCCATCAATTAACAATACAATCCATATCCATTCAATCCATCCATTTTGCCACCTCTATTGCAGAGACTGAGTGGTAAGCTCTCGTCATGTTATTGATTTTTTCGGTTTCAATTAGGGTTGTTGTGTTAAAGATAGAGTTACCTAAACTATATGGTTAGTGTTTGCAACATAGTGATAACTTAATGGACCTTTTTATTACACATATTTAACTTGAATAACTACATTTAATGGATGTTTATTTATGCTTTTGAGAAAATCACAATGAATTTGGATGCAAATTCTTTCTGTGTAAATGTGTGATGAGAATATTATTCTAGAACAAATCATAGACACTCAATGTCATGAATGTGTGAAGAAAGATATTGAAGTATCCGAAATAATAATGAAAAATAAGATGCTAATGAAAAAAAAATGACAAGTTTTGCTGAAAATTATGGTTTTTACCTACTTGTCTCTTATTACATTTTGTTGTAATATTGTTTATTTATTATAAGTTTTGTATTAGAAACTTGAAAGCAACAATCTCTTATGTCGGGAGTGGTTATAAGCTTTATTTCAAGCTTATTATATTTGACTCAAAATATAAAAATAGTTCAAACACGATGAAAATGTACCATCTCTTTGATCTTCAATTTCACTTTCTTCATATTGAATTTTGAATTGGCTCAGGCATTAGAGTGGTAACCATGCAGATCTACCCTACATTATCGTAAACAAGATCATAGCCAACATTCAAGATCAATAATTATTCAACTCTCATTATTTTTGGTTCTTTCGTGAAGCTAGAACACCCATTTTTGCTTCCCAAACGGAACAGTGGCACCGTCTTTGATAATCGACTTATGATTTCCGCGTTTCTACGAAAATCACGTTCGCTTCGCAAAACACCATCAAACAAACTCAGAAGTTCCAAATCTGAATTCTTGCGGTTAAGATCCAAATCTCTGATTAGTCAGTTTGTAACCTCTCGAATCTCAGAATTAAGAAGTGCTCAAAATCGAATGTCGAGATTCGTCGCAACCGATTCAATGAATTATCTTCTCAATCGTGAATTTTGTCGTTAAAAGATCATATTTTCTCGAGAAATCCATAGAATAAAAAAAGGGATTTCATATCAAGATCTAAGGTTCCGCTGGGGTATGAATGGGATTTTCATGAAGGTCGATCCAGAAACTCCCAATTCACCTTCGGAACTTATGCCATCCTCGCGACTCCCCCCTGTTAGGTCTCTTACTGAGGCAGTGTTTTTTCAAGATACCACAAGTTTATAGTTAATTACATGCATCAATCCAACTCCGGGGTGCATCACGGGATACCGAAAACACTCAAAAATCATTTCGGATATGATAAACATTGGATCTACTTGAGGTAGAAACTCACTCCAAAATAGAAAATATACCAGGAATTCTCAACCCCAATAAGCGAAAAACGCATCGTCGAAGCAACGAAAATAACAACTTGATAACCCTAAAAATAGAGCCCCCCCCCCCCTAAAAAAAAACGTGTTCAACAAGAAAATGCATTGCGGTCAGACCTCATATATTGATCGTAAAAAAAAGCTTTGGATAGCAAAAAAATATTTACTCAGAGGTCATCGTCAAGGGTATCCACCCTTAGAGTTATTTATTTATAATATTATTAACATGAATATTAGGGTCACCCCAATCAATTCGGGGCCCTGATCTAATTAAAAAAATGGGCCTAAAAAATAAGAATTTATATCGAATTTTTGAAAAATCGACATGAAATTATAAATTTTAAAAACAAAATATAATTTTACACCTATTTTTAATAAAAAGATCTAAAATAGATTTTGAAAACATTATAATTTAACACCTACTTTTAAAAAAGATAGGTGTAAAATGTATAGTTTTGTAAAAATAAATAAATATGTGGGCCCCCAAAATTTTGGGGCCCAAAACTACAGCTCTTATTGCGTCTGCTAAAGATTAGCATATATATATATATATATATATATATATATATATATATATATATATATATATATATATATATATATATATATATATATATATATATATATATATATATATATATATATATATATATATATATATATATATATATATATATATATATATATATATATATTTGACTGAGTTTGGATTTTTCCCGATTATAAAATATGGGGATGGATCGGGTAATGTGAACACTAGTATCCACCCCGAACCAGTCTCATTCACTTTATAATGTAGGTTATTATTTAGTTTTGATAATTTAGAATATTAAATATGTGGTTAATGTTATTATATTTTGATTTGTATTTATTATTTGAAAATTTACAATGTATGTATGAAATTATTTGAAATTATTTTATTTTATTAATTGTGATGTAATTTGATGTTGGAAAAAATAAATTTTTCTATTAAAAAAATTGATTTTACAAAATGGATAGTGGCAGGACGGGGATACCCGAACTCATTTGGGACAAATTTGAGTTTTAATTCTCCATCCCCGTTTTGGTTTGTACTCGACACACATTTGGAAGACCCCTACATATGTCCATTACTCTGGATGAAGCTGGGAAGGGGCAATATTCAACGTTTCAAGACGACAACCGTAACTTTAGAAAAAGGCATCTATAGATCTACTTTTGTAAATAAGCATTCATGGAATGAGACCATGCAATCATCAAAAGAACGCCATATCCTCTTCTCTCCTGGCACTAGAAGGACTGACCACTCCAAAGAGTCAATGACCATAATGTTAACATTGTTAAAGGTGACCTCAACATTCAGAACTGAGGAAATGCACATTACCTTTGTGTCTGGTCAGTCACACTCTGATACAGCCAGTCGACTTTGAAGTTTCAAATGTTCCAGCATCTAAACGTCGTTAGGCTCATGACCTAGTGTCTCTAGACAAGTCTAAATGAAATGTTTAGAAAGGTCTCTCCTTTGCAAATTGACATGTATCTCCTCTTCCGACAAGGTAGGAGGGGTAATAGAGACTTTAACACAATTTGTTCTCCCACTAACATTTGAAATAAGGGCAACTAATGACCCAGAAGAAGAAGTTTCTTCCTCTAAAGAAGTCTCAGACATTCCTTCTGACCTAGAATCATATATGGTTATAAGCTTTGGTTGTACGTGATCACTATTAAAAGAATGATAATGGGTATCAGAGGATGACCATAATGAGATTTCCACTTCAAAATCTCTCAACGGGTTAGCATTATTATAGCTCATTTTGGCTAAAAAACAGGAGATGCCAAAGGAAAAGCTTGAGTTAGAAGGGTACCTAGTTAAAGAAGTTTGGTGGAATATGAAGAATGGAAAATGTGAAACCTTCAAACAAAATTCTAAATCACCTATAACGATATTCTCAGGGAAGAAGTGACGAAAACGTTTCTCTGGAAAAGTAATTGAAAGCTTGAAAGCTGAAAGGTTGCAAAAACTTCCAATATTAAACTTGTCCAATTTATAAGCAACGACAACTGAAAGATCAACACCGACGGTGAACAGAGACCACAAGATCAATAACTAGATTTCCAGTCATGGATACATGCCAACTCAATTGCACTCAAGTATTCTCTAAATTACATCACACCGTAGTTGATCACGTCATCTCACATGTCAGAAATAGGTAATGAAGCGTCTCAATGATGGATCGTATTAAACACGCCTATTCCCATTATTTTTTCAAGACTGATCCCAAGTGATTTAGTTCAATCTCACTTCGGATCACGACATAAAGGTCGATCAATGATATGTAAGGCTTCACTCGGCTACTTCAGTGTTCGATAAAGCCTTGGGTAAATTGTTCTAGACCGGCCATAAGACCCAATGGATCAAGTCATAATCCATCTAAAGCCCATTCTGCTTAACACAAAATATAAAAGCAGTTCATGCATTATGAGAAGGTACATAATCTTTGATCTCCAATTTCACTTTAATCATATTGAATCTTGAACTGACTTGAGCGTTGAAGTGCTAACCATGCAGATCCACCCCGCGTTACTGTAAAGGAGATCACAATCATCGTTAAAGATCAACAGTTATCTAACTCTCATCATTTTGAATTTTTTCGAGAAACCGAAACATTCGTTTCTGGTTCCCAAACAAAACACCTTCCAGTTTTCCGCTAATCTTTTTAATTTCTAAGCTCTGGCAAGAGTGTAAACATATACTAATAATTAATCTATAACATATTGTCATTAAAGAAAACTATAATTAATCTATAACATATTGTCATTAAAGAAAATTATTTTATATAAATATGTATAAGAATATGGCAATGTAACTTTTTTTTTATAAATAATAAGTATTTGTATGTTTTAAAGAAAATTATCCATCGAGTTTTATAATATGAAAGTCATTAATTTCAATATTACTGAGAGTGTATAGTATATGTAGATTCTCTCTCCTGGTTTAAATTCAATACGTTATGTTATTATTCGGATAAAATCTTCAATGTCCATATATATGTCATGCCTTTAGGCATATATTATAATGACTTGAGATCTTTAGATTTTAAAGAAAGACTTTTGTCTCTTCTAGATGCTCTTGTTGATTGACTTGCTTAGTTACATATCTGGTGAAATTTTGTGTTGGTTCAATTGATTATAGTCAATTTGGATTTTTTTTAATTATGAAGGTGATTCTTCAGAATTAAAGTTGTAGGTGTTTTTGGTGACTATTTTGATGAACTCAGTCAGTGGGGCATGAACATTTTGAAATTGACATGCAATACTCATGTTGATATTTCTGGATAATGTAATGAGAATTGTTGAGAGAGAGAGGCAATCACATGACGAATAGCTTAATAAATCCATACTCTAAAACCTATAATACATAATGGAGAAATCACTCAACTTTCTTTACACTACCTACTCTAGACACACCGTGGGACCGCATGGTCTCCAATATGACATAATCACTACCTTTGGAGAGTCCAACCTTAAATTGTTAATAGAGAATTTTATTGCGACGCAAACTCGCAATAACTTGGAATCTGTGATGAAGATTTTTGTGGTGACACAAACGCTCCATTATGAAGAGTTTAGAAACCAAAATATCCATACTAGAGAATTCTTAGGCATCTAAACATTATGGTTGAATTCCTCACAACTCACAACAAGGCATTTGAAGATCTGAATCTCCCACATTACACACATACCTCTAGGACCCTTCCATGAGGGACGTGTGAATGTTGTAACAACCAAAAGTGAAAAAAATTTTGAAATTTTTTAGGGAGAATGATAAAGAGGTTGAGGAAAATTCTGGTGAGAAAGGTTAGAGATTGAGGAAAATTCACTGACACCATCCAAAAAAGAGGTTGTTGAAGAGGTAGAGAAGGAAGCACCTTATGTTGTTCCTCCTGTCTACAAGCCACTGATTTCTTTTCCACAAATATTTGTGGAGGCTAAGGTATGTGCTCAATCTAAAATATTTTCTAAAATAGTGAAAAGTTAAGGTCATGTCTAAAAGGAGAAAATTAGAGGACCATGAAACTAGAGAGATTATTGTTGTTAAGGGGGGAAGATTGAACTTTCAGGTGTGGGATGAAAGGATTAAATCCAAACCCAAAAAGTTGATACTTAGGATAGAACCAGAACCACGGCCACACACTCAGAAGTATGGACCAACCCATAGGAAAAAGAAAAATAAGAGTAGTGGATACGAGAAATGGCTTGATATGTGGGCACGTACATCTAAGACTATTGAAAGTAACGCAAATAAATTGTTTTTTAGGGAGCCGCCGTGAGTGGTTGCACTCATAAGTCGTCAAGTTAAAATGATGGTAAACAAAGCACTTTGTGAGAGGCAACACACGCTTTTAATTGCTTATGGATTTTATGTTGTTTCATTTTACATGTACGATTTGTTCTAGTAAAGAAAGAAAAACTCAAGACAATTAGGAAAAAATAGCAGAATTTCTATACTTCTCTTCTGTTGTGCCTCCCACCTCCTCAGTGAGGTGCTTGTGAGTTTTCTTTGCCTCTCCCTATTTGAATTATAACTTTAAGGCCAATGTCAAATTTAAGTTTGGGGGCTATTTTCCTTATTTTTCACAAATTTTTAATATGTTTGTTGTCTTATTTGTGTTGTTAGGATAATTTTGTTTTAATAAGTTGCATATACCCTAGTTAAAATTCCCAAAAATTGAGTTGTAAAAAAATATTTTTTCGAAAAAACTTGTGATTTTGAAAAATATTTGAGAAAGTATATAAGATTGAAATGATAATTGGCTATGTTTAAGGGCTCATGGAAAACCAATAAAATCGGTATTATTCAAACACCATTAGTTAGAAAGGAAGGGAAAATCGAAGAAGAGACTTAAGTCCAAATGGTAGCTAGAAAGGTGACTGAAAGAGAAACTTTTAACTGTATTTACGATTTTGTGATCTCGTAATACTTGTGGTGTTGGTAAGTACGAGGGAACTTAGGTCTAAGCCGGTCGAAACGAAAAACCACGTATGAATATCAATGATTTCATTTTGTGTTTTTGAAGAACCAAAAACCGTTTGATCCTAATTATTTCTAAGCAAGCTTGTTAATTGAGGACAAGCAATAATTCAAGTATGGGGGTATTTGAAGGGGGTAAATGTATCGTATTTTTAGCTTGTTTTACTTTTGATTTCATGTGTGTTTTCATCATACCTCTTTTATTTTATGCATTTTCTTCCCTTTTGTGTTTTCAAGTAATGAGAGGTCAATGGAGCAAATATGAACGAAAAAGGTCAATGGTCGCACAAAAAGGTGTGATCCTGATACAAACTTTCTGTGATACCAACACGACCTAGTCATGTCCTCTAACACAGGTTGTGTTAGAACTTAAAGGCGCACTCATAGTAGTTTCTTGTGGCCAACACAACATGGCCATGTTGTCTGACACAACTTGTCTGTGTCAGCTGATACTACACGTGTTAGGCCTAATTTCTACTACAAACTTTGGCATTCTGCAACAATGTTTTGACTTTTGGACTTCCGAAAATGATTTTTCTCATCCATAAGTGACTATTTATGATGGTGCACGAAATTATGAAGATTATTATGAGTGTTTATGAGGATTGAGATTTTTGGACATTTTTGTAACCTTTGGACCTTTGTAACCTCCAAGACATTATGTTAGTGTGTTATGATGATTAAGTACGAATTAACTGATGTTTAAAGGTCACTAAAAGCTATTTTTAGTATAAATAGGACCTTTGGTCTTGATAATTTGGGGAGATATTTGAGAGATACCTAAGGATGAGACTTAGGAAACTCTTCATCGATCATCTTTTCACTATACCACTATAAATAATTGTTGTTCTTATTCTTAGCATAAGTTATGAGTAATATTTTGTAATTTCCATCAATCTTAGTGTAACCTTGCCTTCCTCTTCATATTTAGTTTGTTATTGCTTTATTTAATTTCCCTTTACTTACTTTTCATGGAATCTTCTTAAATTTATTTATGGTTGTTATTTGTCTCACTATGAGTGAGTAAATCTTTAGGGAAATGGGGTTATGAGAGTCCTTCTCATGACAAACCCCTAATAAGTTATTTATTCGTAATTGTGAGAAGTATAAGTTTCTTTATTTTAGAATTCAAATGTCAATCCATGTTTATGTCGGTTGCAAAAGCAAAGTCAAAATAGATGTCGATCATATATCGAAAGATAATGATTTGACATCCGAACGTGAATTACTAAATAACTGAGTTTGAGGCACCATTAACAAGGAAACTCGATCTCATTTTAGAAACAATCAAGAGTGAAACATCATGTGACAAGGCGTACACTCTTGATTGATACACATAGCTATGCCTGAAACACATTTAGATGTGCTTGCCATGAAAGTGGATGTCACACATTTTTATCTAATTTTCTATAAAAATAACTTATAACTTCTCAGAATTCAAACATGAATAACCTTAGGTGTGAGTCTTGACGGATGATCATAATCTCATTATTTCGTTTTTATTATTTCTTAATTTCAATTTCAGTCAGCAATCAAATAAACCATTTTTCAATAACTTTTGATAAACACAATTGAAGTAAAATTGGTAATCACATATGTCTTTGTGGAATCAATTCTTTTTAATTCCAATGTTTATAGGATGAAAGAATTAATGGTGAAAGTGTAAGGGATACCATCTTATTAATTCCAATGTTTTGAATGATAATGCTTAATGGTGATTTTTTTGTATTGGATAATGTTTATTGATTGAGACACACATATCACATGTATAGTTTTCTTCAAACACCCAATTATTTAGAGGATTTCTTAATGCACCCCATATGCTTCTTACGCACCACACGAAATTCCAAAAATGCCACCAGTTTTCGGAGTGCCAGACCATTCTCCTTCCTCATTTCTCATTTTACTCAAACTCAACTTAAAACTCTCTCAAATTTCTTTTCCTTATGAAACTTCATCTTATTCTTCCCGTAGGAGACATGACTTACCATATGAAACATCACTCCCTCCATCCTCCCGCAAGCGTCAGATTTTACCAGTGCCACCTCCTACTGTAGATTCTGTTGATTCATTACCATCTCCTAATGCTGATGTTGCTGATCCAGTGCCACCTCCAGAGGGTTGGGCTATTGCAGATGCTAAGCCACAAGCATTTGGAGGAGGTCCAGTTTATTTTTCCTTAATACTTTTGTATCCAGACCATACTTCCAGACATATTTGATACAGAGAGGTAGCATTAGTTAGATTCATTATTTTTTTTACTTTAATTTTAATTGACAAATATCTGACATTGATTATTTATGACAACTTTCAGGAGCACGATCTGTAGAAGTTTCTTAACTATATGAGGAAAATTGATGCCTTGTCTCAGTCGAATGAGGATTGGTTTTAGTTAGTTTTGTCCTTATCCGGCCTGAAGGACTTATGCATGACCGATTATACTACGGTTAACCATGTGATGCTTAATGCATTCGTGGAGAGATAGCACTCGGAGACCTCGTTGTTTCATCTCCCACATGATGATTTTCTATCACACTCGATGATATCTTGTATTTGCTACATATTTCGATCAGGGGGAAATTCCTAAATCATAGGAGGATTACTAAAGATGAGGCACTCGAGATGATGGTATAGTATCTTGGGGTTGATCCAAGGGAGCTTATGAAGGAGTTAGATAAGACCAAGGTTGCTCATGTTAGATTTGAATACCTAAATAAGGTACATGAGGTTGATATCCTACGTGCATAGCAGGCTCATTGTGATGATGAGCATGTGACACTTCACATATCGCATGCATTGAGAGCATACTTGCTTTATTTGGCTGACACTGTGATTTTTATGGACAAGAGTGCCACTCATACAGACTTCATCTACCTAAGGTACTTCGTGGATTTTGATCGGATCCATAGTACAACTGGGGGGTAGCTTGTTTGGTCTACTTGTATTCGAAGTTGAGAGATGGTTGTATATGTAAGAGGAAACAGGTCACAAGCACCATGACACTACTAACGGTAGTAATTATTGGTCATTGAATGTTTTTTTTTGTCATTTTCATTTCATCTTTGCAAAGCCATTATCGACGATTCGTGTACCTGAGTACATTGAGGATATGTCGCATGCTATGACTTTTATCTCGTTTAGAGAGAACTAAGCGATCGAGCCTTTTAGAGTCTATTTTGAATGTTTGGTTGTTGAGGACATGCACTTCAACAACTATTTTGATCACCGCCAGACGCAGCCAGTTGACGAGATAATGTTATACTCTGAATGGTTGTCTTGTGGATCGTGTCTCACTGTTCCTCATCTGTGGCAATTTAGGTACACTCATACGATTATCACACGTAGACAAATAGAGGACATGTTTGATGATTATGAGAGTCATTTGGTACCGGAGGAGGCACGAGCTACCATAGGTGATAACGAGTAGAGCTACGTCGAAGGATACATCAAATGGTTCTTCAGTGTGTCACATCCGTACATGGTGCATGCTGCTCCAGGAGATTTGCCGAGACCAACTCATCAGGATATACTAGAGGAGGAACAAGTATAGCTAGATCATGATAAGAATTTCTTTCCTAGATGTCGTTGTATAGTGGAGATTGTACGGGCAGACATTGACAGAGGTATCTTCCCTGATGGGTCTGATGTGAGGCAGGTCATAAATACCATAATGACGGAGGCACATGGGGAATTGTTGTACCAGAGATAACGCCAAAAGATAGGGGGATTAATGACCGAGGAGGTATACGAGGCAGAGGAGGTAGAAGAAAGATAGTCAGACATACACGATAGTTTATTAGTATGTAGAAGTAGTACTATGATCTGTATTTTATTTTGATGGTCTTACTACTGTATTGATCTCGATTGTATGATGTTTTCATCATTTATTGGTATTTTATTTATGTATGGCATTTTTTGGTTCATATGGAATTATGTACGTAGATTTTTTATTTTCGGTTGTATGTTATTGTTTAAATCTTCATCTGAACACAAATAAACAAAATATAACATGAAAAACCTAGTTTTGATGTGTTACGAAGATGTATCTCTGGAATATTCACGAAGATGTATCTTCGGTACAATTCAAATGTATAATGACTTTTGAGTGGGATGTATTGAATGTTTTAAATTGTTACGAAGATGCATCTCTGGAATATGTTAACGTTCATTCAACACTTTGTGTGTCCGGAGATGTATCTCCAGAAACTATGTGTATTAAAATAATTTTGCATGGTGGCTAAGAAGTATTAAGGGTGCATGAAGAAATCCTTATTATTTATATGCCATATTAATTTTCGAGAAGAATGTGCCTCTTTTAATCCAACGGGTGAGGCTTGGGAGATTACATATGTATATGCATAAAATTATGATAAAAGTTTGTGAGAGCTAGTCAACAACAATTCATTGTGATTGCCAAGTGTGACATGGAGTTGGTGGTGTTAAAGTAGGATAACTTTTCTGCGACTATACGAGACCCACATTGTATTCTCACAATATTCAAACCTTAAATCAATGAGTTTTTTAATGCTGAAAGAGACAAAGTTTACACAAAACTAGTTCACAATTTGGCTGCGAATTAAGGTACACAAAAAGATTATGCAAGACATGGGGTCATTGGGGCTCGAATAATTTATTGCGAAGTTCATACCGTATGTGGCCAGGCTTCTCACTATGAACTACTTGATATCTATTTCAAATAAGGAATTTTTTATATAAAAGGAGAAACCGCAAATCAAAAACCTTCATTTGAAGAAGCAACTCAAATCTTCTCAAAACATGATTAATTCTCGATTCTTCGATTTTACCCAGACTCTAAAGGAATTTTATAAGGGGGATAAATCAGGATAGATGTTGGATGAAGTTGTAAGAGGTAAGGGGGAAGTTGAATAAGCATGGAAAAAATGTGAATCTGTTTAAAGTGAAGCTAAAAAAGGTTCGACAAAGACATGAGAGCTTGTTGTAAAAAAAAAATCTTTTAAAGGAGAAGGCTCGGGCTATTGACCACTTTCTTAATGTAGTAAAATACGATTTCTAGAATGTGTTGGATCAGGTTGTCATCCTCAATCCTAGAGTTCAACGGGTGAATGAAAGGGAAGACCTAGAGAATGGCGTGGTTGATGGAAAATTGATCCTAAAAAATTGATATTTTTTTTATTATTTATGTAATATCTTTGTCTCCTTAGTCCATGAAATGTATTCTCAATCTAATTAATTGTATATTTAACATGGAACTACATAACATGTTCTCGGTTTTACTTTGTATATTCAACCTTGACACTTTTCTTTATGTAGCTTATTTTGCATGTCTTTCGTGCTTCTTCTTGTTAGAAATTCTCGAACAAAGGTGTCCTTACATGACCAATTTTTCCTGCTTAAAAATTTGAGAAATGGTGAAACTCTTCACAAAGTCGTTCATCTCGATGGTGGCTATCCTGTCGAGAGAGCATAAATTGAAAAAATAATAATTAATATTATATTAGAATTTGAAATAATTTGATATTTCATATCAAGTGTTTTATTCCAAGCATATTAATTATTTTTTTTGGAGAAAGGGAGCTCATGATTATTTTTACGCCTACCTTTCAATAGAAAAAACATATATTAATAAACAATTATAGAGTTAAAGTGGACAAAACTATAGAGTGGTTAAATATCATACAAATTTAAAGGCATAATTGGATCTATGGCTTTGAATTAAAGTTTAGATCCAAAGTGGGGGGAAGATGTCAGCCACGACCTAGGTTCATGGCTCTAACTTCTTCTTCCTTAAAGGTGCAATCAATGTTACTGGACCCTATATGTCATGTTACTTTCCATTTTATTTCCTAGATTCCTCAGACAGTAGTACCCAAGTACTAATTTGTCATATGTTATGGTGTGACCCTGTAGGACACTTGTGACTTGTGAGTTTGTTGAGAGTTCCAATTCCCATCAATTTTTTCATAAACATGTTCATCATTTGATTCTGTGGTGGAGGAGGATGGAGAGAAAATTATGGATGACATTGTAAAATTATATCATCATAACTGGCCACACCATGAAATTATATGACATAAAGTTGGTTATCATAACTAAAAAGACTGAAATGGCATGAATTTTATTTATGCTACATTCTTTTAGAGCCTTAAAATTGGTTGGATGCCAATAATTTTTGGGTAAAATATATTTTAAATTAAATTAATATTAAAAAATTAACATGACATTGTATAATTGAATGATTATATATACTTAATCAAACTTCAGCATATCGTAATATTTACCAATTTTTTAATGTTTTTTTTAAAGTTATTTAATCAAACTTCAGAATATCGTAATATTGATCAATTTTTAATTTTTAATGTTTTTTTTAAAGTTTTAAAATTTGAAATAAAGTCTAAAAATATAATTACAAAAGTTGAAATAAATTTTGTAAGAGATCAAAATTGAGATAAATTTTGTAAGTGATAAAAAATGAGAATTTTTAGAGATTTAAGTTATTTTTAAATAGCTAGAGGGTGTATTTCTAGACGGATTATCTATTGTGCAAGTAGTAATCATACAATATATAATGGGGATGTTTTATTCTAGAGGCGTCATGGTAGATTGATTGTTTCGCATACTTTTGGGTAGTACTGTGAAACGTCTAAAGAGAGTGATCTAGTCCATGACTCGACCTGATAATTTCATCAGTGACAATTTTTTCGAAACCGTAAACCAACAATTTTAAAAGATTTTCAATTTGCCATGACTATTGAAGAAATTGTTGATTATTCTGCGTATGTTGCCACTAACAAATCGTTCAAGTTTGAGGGAATTCACTTTAAAGGTCGGTAACAAATGATGCAATTTTTCTTAACCCTAAAAAAGGTTGACAATGTTCTTACCGATAACATTTATGTTGCTCATTCTAGATCAAGTGAACAAACTAACATCAAGAAATATGTGAATTTAGACGGTACTGTTAATTTAAATGAAATTGAATCGGCTACAAGGATTAAAGTGAACGATTTACAACTTAGGAAAGAAATCACCCTATGAAAAGAGAATGATTATCTCTACAAAAATCACATTCTGAAATGGACTTGCAGATGATATGTATGATTATTAAAGTAATCGAGATACTGCAAAAGAGGTTTGGGAGGCTCTGAAAAATAAGTATGACACCGAAGAAACTGGAGCAAGAAGTATGTTATTAGTTTATACCTCAAGTATCATATGGTAGATGAAAGGTTCGTGAAGCTCAATCTCACGAACTTCAAAAGATATCTCACGAGATGATCACTGAAGTATGAAGGTATACCCTTGGATGAACAACTTCATATTGTTGTTATTATAGATAAATTGCACCCTGCTTGGAAAGATTTTAAAAACTTGCTTCACATCAAAACAAAATAGTTTTCAATTAAGAGTTTGATTACTTGCCTTGGAATTAAAGAAGAATCTCAGAGAAAGATCATAAAGATGAAGTCTTGGTTGTTTTTAACAACAAAAAGAAATTCAATGCGGTTCTGAAGCCATGTGGCAAACCACTAAAGAATCAGAACCGCAATGCTATGAGTCGAATTAAGAATGGGAACCCTTATAGGGCCACAATTGCTACAATTTCTAGACAACATCCACCACCTCAAATAAATGACGCTCTTATTTTGACTTGTTTTATCAATGGGAAACCCGATCATATGGCTAAGAGATGTAAGAGCATGCGTAAACCCACAACTAGCTCTAGTGCACAGGTGTTGAATGCCAAATATGACTTAAAATAAACCATCTTTCTTGGCATTTTCAACTTTTTTTCTTAAGTCTTTCATTAATTTATTCAATGTTCTTGTGTGATTCTTCAAGATAATTGATTTTACCTTTGGATGCCTTGATATATGTGCTATTGTGTAGGAAATATGTTGAATAATGAAAGAACAAGACACATTTGAATGGACAAGGAAGCCAAGGAAATAAGGAAGAATTTTGCAGGTTCGTTGTGCGAAGCAGTAGCCAGGCCAAAGCGAGCTCGCAGTGCGAGCTCATAGCGAAGGAACAACGAACAAAAACTTTTGGATGGCAGTGGCTAAACCCCTGGTTGGCGGCAGTGTGAGGTCTGAGCGAGCATATTCGCAGTGCGGATAGGGCTTTGCAATGAAAAGTCAAAGAATCTTTAAGGGTGATTTAACTGTTCAGAGGCACTTCAAGTGCCTATAAGTGGTGTTCGCAGTGCGAGCGGGACAAACTTTTTGTAATACTATTTATATACTTTGCTTGGTTTTTAGAAACCAACAACTTTATAACATATAGAACTTTATCTCTCTTCATCCCAAATATACTTTAGAGAGAGAAACACAAAATCCTAAGAGGGAGAAGTCCAAATACAAGTAAATCGGAGCTTGATCTTCGAGTAAGTGCTTGGATATCTTGTTGGAGTTGGATGTAATCTTTTGATGCCTTATGTATTTCTCTAATCTATGTATTTGTGAAATAGTTTTGGTTCAATATTAGTGTTGTCTTTGATTTTATAAAATGGGTTTGAGATATTCATCTATCAATAAGCAAACTCTAGACATAGATTTCTGAGTTGATATTCACTAGTATCAAGCTTTTATTATGTTAATTGTTAGCATGAGACATCATCTAGTGATTAATATAGTAAAGCCCACGATAACGATTTAGACATAAATGGTATTGTGAGGATGTGTGGTAATAGAGATGAAGAACTATGTTCACATACATAAATTAGTTGAATACATGTAAAAATGACTAAGCATATGTATGTATTCTGATCATGGCGTTTTATAGAAATAATTTATATGATATGGGTGTTATCCTTGTTTACTTGTTTACACATTTATTTGAACTGTTATAGACATATACTCTTCAGATCTAGATCTAGGATGAATACATGTTAGGTTCTAGACTCTAGACATAGATTTAGACTTAACATTTGTGTGAGTATCAGTTCTTAATGCTCTGTGTTGTTGAGTTGCATGAGACATCACCAATGAGACAATACGGTTGTTCTCTCGACTTTAAATTAGACAGAACCTCGGCTATGAGTGATACGTGAGGGTAGTAGACAAATGATTGATTTGTGTTTAACTGGTCATAAGAATGCATATGTTATCGATTGATCAAAGTTTAATCCCAACAAGGCTCAATTTATTTTAAATCTACGTTATATTTTTCGCTTTTATCTATGGTACCTTGAATCTTTCAACCATAACTTCCACAATAAGCTCATAAGCGTAGATACCGTTGAACGACGTTCTTTCCTTCGCACTGATCCCTGTGGAAACAGCAAAACCGAGTACTCATAAATTTTTGCTTGCCACTTTACTGCATCAGCAACACGTTAACATGATTGATGATAACTTTATTACTATGATAACTGAAATCAAAATGGTTGTTGGATCTGATGGTTGATAGATAGACATTGGTGCTTCTTATCATGTCTAGTATGATCATGTTATAATCAAAACATACACGAATGTTACAGATAAGAAAGTGTTATTGGGAGGTGCTCACACCACTAATGTTGTTGTAATTAGAGACGTGGAGCTGGATTTTACCTTCGAAAAGTCTTTAATATTAAAGGATGTCATGCTTGTTACTGGAATTTGAAAGAATATTGTTTATAGGTTTCTTCTAAAAAAAGCAGGGTATAGTTAGTCTATAGAGGCATGTACACCATCACTAAGAATGATATTTTTGTTGGCAAAAGGTATGCCACTGATGACATGTTTAAGTTGAATGTTGAAATGAATAAAATGTCTCCTCTTGTTTACTCTTCATGTGATTTTGATGTTTAGCATGCTAGACTTTGTCATGTTAATAAGCATATTGTTTCTATTTTAAATAATTTAGGCCTAATTTAAAAATTAAATGTTAATGAGTTAGAAAAATATGAATATTGCAGTCAAGCTAAAATAACTAAGACTTCGCATAAATCAATAATTAGAGATTTCGATCCCTTAGATATTATACACTCTAATATATGTGAACTAGACGGAACTTTAACTAGAAACAACAAATGTTATTTCATCACTTTTATTAACAATTTCTCTGATTATACTTATGTATACCTATTAAAGAGTAAAAGTGAAACACTTTACATGTTTAATATTTATGTGAATGAAGTTGAAAATCAATTTAGTAAGAAGATTATGAGGCTTCATGGTGATAGGGAATTGAGTATGATTATAGTTTATTTAATAAATTTTATATAAAACATGAAATTGTACATGAAAAGACATCACCATATTCTCCTAAAAAGAATGGTAAAGTAGAAAGAAAGAATCAAACTCTTACTAAACTAGTCGTTGCTGTCATGTTGAATTTTGGTATTTCATCTCATTGGTGGGGGAAAATTTTATTGACTATTTTTTAAATCCTAAATAGAGTTCCTAAGTCTAAAAATAATATCTCCCCTTAAGAGATATTAAAGAAAAGAGAACCAAAGTTTTCTTACTTTAGAAATTCGGATTGTTTGTCATATGTCAGGATTCTAGATCTGAAGCGAGTTAAACTTGCGAGTATAGCCTATGAATGTATATTCATTAGGTATGTAGCAAACAATAATAAATATATATTTTATGACCTAATTTTTAAAGTGATAATAGAATCAAATGATGTTGAGTTCTATGAAGACAAATTTCCTTTCAAAAGGAGAAATAATGGGGCATTGAATCAAATCACATTATTGTCATAAAAAACACCGAAAGAAACGAAGAGGTGGAAACAGAGCTTTGACAAAGTAAAATAGTAAAAGTTGATAAAGATTATGGGCTTGATTATTCGTCATATACAATAGAAGAATATCCAACAAATCTTCAAGAATTTGTCATTTATGGATGCAGAATTGTGGCAAGAAGCTTTTAATGATGAGATAGATTCTTTAGAATCTAACAAGACCTGGCACTTAATAGACATGCCTTCTGGTTGCAAACCGATGAGTCGAAAATGAATTTTGAAAAAGAAACTAAAACCGTGTGGAAATGTTGATAAGTACAAGGCTCACCTTATAGCAAAAGGTTTTGAGCAAAGAGAATATATATATATATATATATATATATATATATATATATATATATATATATATATATATATATATATATATATATATATATATATATATATATATATATATATATATATATATATATATATATATATATATATATATATCTTTGATTATTTTTTTTCATTCACTAGAATTATATCTATTAGGGTACTGATTTCAATTGCCTCTATTTATAATTTAATAGTACACCAAATGGATTAAAGCAATTTTTTAAACATGACTTAGAAGAATAAATCTATATCGATCAATCAGACGAGTTTGTGACCCATGGGACAAAAAACAAGGTTTGTAAGTTAGATAAGTCTTTGTATGGTCTAAAATACGCTCCAAAGAAATGGCGTGAGAAGTTTGATAACTTAATGATATCAAATGTGTACAAAGTGAATAAAAGTGATAAATGCATTTATTACAAAACTAAAAATGAAATTTTGACTATCATATGTAGATGACTTACTCATGTTTGGATCAAACCTTCACGCAGTTAATGATGTGAAATCATTATTGTGCAACAAATTTGATATGAAAGACCTCGAAGAAGCCAGTGTGATTCTTGGTATCAAAATCACTAGATCCGAACAAGGAATTTCTTTGGATCAATCTTACTATATGGAGAAGATCTTAAAGAAATATAACTAGTTTGACTGTAAACCTGCTCGCACACATACGATCCAAGTGTTAAACTATTTAAGAATACAATGTTAGACAAAATCAATATGCAAACATCATTGGCAGTCTTAGGTATATCATTGATTATACTAGGCCCGACATTTCATATCTCGTAGGATTGTTGCGGATGTTTACTAAAAGATCAAGTAATGAGCATTGAAAATCCATAAGGAGAATAACATGATACTTTAAGAGGACCGTAAATCTTGGTTTACATTATCTGAGATTTCCTACTGTACTTAAAGGATGTGGTGATGTAGATCATAACACCTTATCCAATGATTCTAAAGTAACTAATGGCTATATATTATGTATAGTTGAAGGAGTTATATCTTGGACATAAAAGAAACAAAATATTTTGGCTCGGACCATGATGGATTCTGAAATGATAACATTAGCGACTGCTATTAAGTAAGCAAGTTGGTTAAGATGTTTGTTAGTTGAGACCCCTTTGTGGGAAAACCTATGCCAGCTGTGTTGATCCATTGCGATATCACAATGACTATTCCAAAAATTGATAATCGTTATTATCATGGTAAGAGACGTCGAGTAAGAAGAAAACACAACACTATTAGATATTGTATCTCTAAAGGAGTTGTAAAAGTGGATCATGTACGCATTCATGAAAATTTACCTGATCATTTTATGAAAGAATTAGCTAGAGAGAAAGTCCATAATACATCCAAGAAGATGAGACTAATTTATAAAGATAAGTGAGTTTATCATGATGGTAACCCGACCTAATATATTAGAGATCCACAGAAATAGGTTTCACGGATAATAATAAGTTATGGGTAATATGAGATAATCATGCTATTATAAATAAGAGAAGCATTGATTTTTGAAGAGATAATAGGATATAATATAAACTCTTAATAAGGCTTATACTTTGTATGTAGGAGTGCCTAGCCACAAAATTACTCTTGATAGACTCACATGTATGATTGTTGAACTTAAGTAAGTTTTTATGGAACTTTGAGGAAGAATTCTTAGAGCCTTCACTAAACTGAAATAGACATGCATGACCATTAAAGCACGTGCTTATTAGAATACACCTTAATAAAAAGTTGTGTGCAGGTTTGATTTCTGAGATGAATTTCAACACAATTGTGTCACTCTTGTTAAATCGAAATTATACTTGTTACGCAAAGGTTTAAGTCATAGAAACCTCTACTTATGCACAATCTTAGAAATGCTTGACGTTACTTCTAAAATAAATTTTTTAAATTCAAGTGTGGTATTGTTGGAAATCAAAGGATTAATGGGGAATTGAAAGAGATTATTTGTTTTAAGTTGGTAATAAATAAGCACAAGTATGAGCTAGTGTGTGTAGAGGTAAATTTAAAAGAAGTTCATTAAAGTTCCACATTTGAGAGATACCACTTTACTAGTGTTTATATATGAAAGGTTGGTCTCTTGGGGTGTGCCCTAAGAGATGTACAATTTTGTTAAAGGGTGAGGTCGAAGAACCACCATGAACAATCACACGCCCGCGCTTACCTTTGATGTTATTCTTCCGTTCGGCTCAACTCGACTCAATTAGGTTTGGGTCTCATTGGTCTTGGGTGATCTATTATTTTTTGATACCATAAATGGTGAAATTTACTTAATATTAATTAATATTGATTGATTTAATTACTATTGTGTTGTAATTTTTCCCAATTGCCTTGCATTCCATGTTTCCCTGCTGACCAACTTCTATAACAACTAGTTTCTTTGCTGACTAAGTTCCATAACAGCTAGTTTTGGGCCGGATCCGCTCAAATCCCCCATGTTTTCTCACATTCAAGTTAGAATTTCACCTATAAATAGAGGCATTCCCGTCTCATTTTCTTCACTCTAATGCATTCCAAAGTCTTTCTCCCTTCTCTCGTATCTGCTTCATCTAAATTTTTCTTTTCTATATGTGTTTTGACTAAGTACCTTGCACCAAATACGATTGCTTTTTTTACCATATACGCAACTGGTCTTTATATCAGATACTGCGAGTGGTATTTATACCATCATCGACTGGTCTTTATGCCATCAAATGGTGTATTTCTAGATCAATTATCTATTGTACAAGTAGTAATCGTACAATATAGAACCGAGTTATTTTATCCTAGAGGTGTTGTGGTATAAAGATCCCTTTGGTATGAATTATCTATTTTGGTACTGTATGTTAAACTTGGAGTTTGTTTTGATTCTTTAACTTAAAAAAATGCTAAATACTCTTTTTTCCCCCTTATTTATACCTCGGGTTCATCTTAGTCTCTTAACTTGAAAAAGACAGAAGTCAACCCCTCATTTCTTTAAATTATGTCATATACGTCTTTTTCTCACTAACAATGTCTATTTTTTTTTTCATGTGTGGCATCCAATTGGCATATTTCCAAACCCAGAAAAAACCAAAAAACTCACATTCATTACATTCATCAAGCCAAAAAAGCCCAAAAGGATTTCTAACTGATTCTTTTGTCAAAGTATTAAGTGATTTTATCAAAGAAATTCCACTGAAATATGATTGTTGAAAATAAAATTCATGTGAGTTCCATAAAAATGAGGGAAGATGATGTTTATGTGACCTGGTAGAAAATATCTCTCATGTTTATCATGATGGATAACAATGTTCATGTAGATTTAACAACCTTTATTCATTGAACATTTGCTCAATTAACAATGTCCATGCATATTTATATTCATAAAAGCAACAATCATGAATATGCAAAGCAACAACAAATCAAAACTGAAACCGAAACTGAATAATGTTTGAAGTAAAATAGCATGAAGATATCATCATCTTCTACATTTGTCTATCACTTCTTAATAAAAATCAAAACCTTACTCGAAATCAAAATCAAAATCCATAAATCAAAATCAAAATCGTATATACAAACCAAAACTGAAATCTTAATCGAAATCAAAATCCAAAAATTATTCCACAAATCGAAATTGAAACCGTACATCCAAACTGAAATTGAAATCATAATCAAAACTGAAACCGAAACCCAGAACATCAAACTCAAAAATGCTTTTTTTTAAATTACTTCTGTCGTCGTTCAAGAGCGTTAATTCGTAAGTGAGTGAAGTAGCAATAACATTATTCAAAGTTTTTAATTTGTTATCCCATAACGGTTCTCCAATGTGATTATTTCCTTTGTGTAAAAATCGAGAAGTATTGAAAGATGTGTTGTTGTTGGAGTGAATGAATGTTGTGAAAGAATGATTCTCTTGTTTAATAATGGGAAAGAACGTGGAAGTTAAGGAAGGTGAAGGGAAGATGAAAACAACTTCAGTAAAGGAAATGATTATTCAACAAAGCTTTGTTAGGCAAATGGAATTGGAAAGTTAAAACTGAGAGAAAAGGCATTTGGTTCGAAAGATTAATGAATAAGTATGGTTTGTATAATGAAGCTTTAATCATGAGAGAGGGATGGGGTTCAAAGTGGTGGAAGAATATTAATGAATTAGATATAGATAGTCATGTTTCATCAAACAAGTACTCAATGAAAGAAGTATACAAAAGCCTTGCGTCGAACGTCCATCATGTATCCAATAAAAAATGGACTAAATTTTCGAACAAGGCAATTCTGTCTAAGGTATCATGCATGATTTGGAGAATGCTTCAAAACAAAATTCCTACAAAAGATAATCTAGTCAAAGGGGGGTGTTGTCTCAGGGGCAGGTCGGGTGTTGTAGTGGGTGTGGTCGTGAGGAGTCGGTTATACCCATTTTTTTTAGTGTCCATTATATGCAGGTGCTTGGAGTCTCATTTGCAAGTGAATTGGAGTGCAAACAGCCTTTCACAATGATGGTTGGAAGCACTTGGATCAGTTTGAAAATTTGGTAGCAGGAGGCAGATCAATTTCTTTGAAAATGATTGTTATTTGGCCGGCTTTTGTGTGGAATATCTGGAAGAATAGGAACGAGAAAATACTCCGAAATGAGGATGTTAACATTGAGAAAATTGTAGAAGAAACGAAAATCTCATCTTGGAAGTGGCTCAAAATAAAGTCGAATATTATTAACGATGATTTAGCTCAGTGGTGCCTAAATCCCAAAGTGTGTCTCGGGATCAAAGTCGATGAACGTTAGTTCATTTGGGATTGATTTCGTTCTGCCGGTGCAGGTTGATTTGTTATCCTTTTAGTGACCCAGAATCTGTTATCATGTGAGCCTGGTGCAAAGTGCAGTTTTTGTTCTGTTTAGTTTCATGTAGAAGTATTAATTTGTTTTAAGTGCGTCTGCTGTAGTTGGTCCTGAGTAGTTGTTAGTTGTGGATTTTGGTATTCAGCTGTTGGGGTTCAGTTCT
This sequence comes from Lathyrus sativus, assembly GCA_963859935.3. NCBI lineage: Eukaryota > Viridiplantae > Streptophyta > Magnoliopsida > Fabales > Fabaceae > Lathyrus > Lathyrus sativus. Next base: position 559,837,748 of record OZ012736.1, read on the forward strand.
GTTTGGAGTGTTATCATCCTTTCGTTTTGTTATCTCGCAACAGTGCAGTTTGTGGAGATCTTGTTGGATATTGGTGTTTTTGTTTGTTTCGCCTCGGAGGCCAGTATTCATTTTTAATTGCGTGCTTTTTTTGTTTGATGCTCAATATTCTTATCTGCCTCATTGGAGTCTTGGTTCTGCTATCTGGTTTGAAAGCCTTCTTGTTAAGTTTTTGAGTCTGGTTAGGAGATTGGGGTCTATTTAAGTGTAATTCAGCTAGTAAGTTGTCATATTAGATCAGTTGTTTAGGTTGTAGTAAGTAGGTGGATGGTTTGATTTCTGTTTTTTTAGTTTAGCTGCAGTTTCTATTGTATTAGGATGTTGGTGGTGTGTTATTTTTGGTATAGTTTATGCCACTGCTATTTAATTTAAATATTCATTTTGCTGCTTAAAAAAAGAGAGATTTTGATTTTGCTGCTTAAAAAAAGAGAGATTTTGATGATGACAGTGAAGGTGAAAAATGGATGGTAAATGAAGCCAAGTTGAAAAATCTAAAAAAGAGAGAGAAGTTGTTATGCATTTTTAAATAAATTTTATTTATTATGTAGCATATACGTTTACTTTCACCTTTCTAACATAAATAACATATAATCATTTCAGATTCTACGTCAATGTCACATAGATTATTTTATTGATTTTGACTAACCGAGTTAATATAAAAGATTAATATAAAATAATTTTGTATAATTGAAGAATTAAAATTGTTTATTTTAAAATTAAAAAATCAAAATGAACTCCAAAATATAGATAAGAGACGGAAAATAGTATTTTGTCAAATAAAATTTTATACAAATCATTTAACTTTTCAAATTATATCATATAAGTCTTCTTCATCTAATTAGCAATGAATTTAATAATCAATTTTTGAATTTTTCCGGTCCTAATTAAACTAAAATGATGAACATAACATATTTGACATATTTTGAAAAATTAAAAAATCCATATAGACTTTTTATAAGTAAAAAGATTAACATAGAATATCAAAAGAATATTAAGCCTGAATTAATTTAGAGAAGTGCTAACGCACATTATTTTATTAGTCAAAATTTATATAGAATCTATTAAATCCATACACATAATAATGTATAAATTTCACCCAAAAAAAAACGCATTGGAGTGTTTTTTTCCTAACATTATTCTTTAATTTAAATAGAAAGTAGTGTATCTTTATACCAAAAATAGAAAGAAAGCATTACACAAATGTTAGGTCTACCAATGAAACAAAGTGGTACTCAATTAGCCTAAAATCACTTGTCTTGATAGTATGAAAAGATAAAGTTGCTTAATTATTAAAGTTAAAAATAACCTTCAAATATTCTTCATTCTTTACCGATATCATAAGTACAAGAATAATTACCCAAATGACAAAGACATATAGTTCTATGCCAGAGAAAAATTCAAAATAAGTACATGATGAAAGTGAGAAAAAACCGTGATATAGCAAACACTAAAGCATGAATGCGGTCCAACAAATTGGATCCCATTACTAATAATCATTACTCAAAATGAAGGGACAATAGGGCAATTATACAAAGGAAAAAACATGATCAACAAACAAATTGGTATTAATCCGTTCGCATGCTTCCAACTAACAACTCCAGCTTTATGTTGAAACTGTAAACATGTAATTCACAACCCCTAATTTTTATAGTGAAGATTGTAATTATGAGCAACATAATGAATAGAGTGAAGATTGCGAAGCAAATATTGTAGATATACTTATGCTTGTGGTAAGAACTTAAATCTATAAAATATTAAGGAATAAATTTAGAGCTTCGTCTGCGAGCTTAGACTACAATGATGTCTAGAGTAACAGATAATTATAGTTATCGAGTACTCGTATGAACTAAAACTAAAAAGAAGCATCTTTTCTGAAACTGCATCCACATATCCAATTGGGGAGGATTGGAGAGAGAGATATATTCAATGTTTCCTAAATCAAATAATATAAGATTTTACTAGTAATCAACATATAGTGTTACCATTCTATGCAAGTCGAATGGCAACCTTAATCTCCAATCCTTCTGTTTACGATTCAATGGCTTGCCTTTCTTTGTAGGATCTCGATTCTCTTTAACATCTGCCAATTTCCAAACACATGTCTCTGAGTCTTTTTCGATAGAATCTAAAAAGAATACTCCACCCACTTCACGGAAGTTGGACTCTATATTTTCTGTATAGCAAACTCTCATCGGCATGTCTTCAAATCGACTAAGATCATCTGGCACTTTCAGTATCCTATCAGCACCCGGGGAAGAAACCTTCAGAGCAAAACCGTGTTTGGTTAGGTACTACGCCTATGTTTGATCAAGGAAATCACGGCAAAAACTCATGGTCAGCAAGAAGATACACTTTGTAGCTTCTCAAAATCACAGTCGAAATGACTTTAAACGCATGGTAGCGGTGGGCCACCGAGTTACCAAACACATGCTAAGTCTAATTAGAGGAACAATCATTTGCTACTGAATAAAATGTTACTGGAATAAAAGCATAACACATGACCACAAAGTATTACCTCAAGAGCCAAATCATCAGGTATGTCTCCAAGTGCTCCAACTTCATCTAATCTTTTCTTGAATTCCTGATTGTAACTCTCAAGCTCTTCCATGCTTGGACATCCATATCTGAGTAAGAAAGACGAAAAGTTGAGCACAGAACAAACTGTATGCTTAAGTAATGAACAGACAAGGGAAGGCATTGAAAACTCATAAGCAAATTATGTACTGGGAAGTTCACAATAAGAGTGTTCTATTTCCTAACAATCGTGTAACATTCTGACTCGTCAATGGCCCGTCACCACTGCTTTCAACTATACTGGAGGTCTTTAACTTTTTCTTAATAATAGTCAACGACTCAAGGAACCCGTAGCTTAATAATATGAAACCAGATTGCAGGCATCCTTGCAAAATCTGCATCCTGTTTTAAGCATCAAACCCTAGCCTTAGTTCAATAAGGACTTAACAATCAAGACAAAAGAAAGGTTCCTCATATTTCAGACAGGTCTAAGCAAACCAAATTTATATTGACACTAACTTGGGTTGTGACTTCTCCTAGTCAGCTAGAGCTGTGTTCACTTTTTTTAGGCTCTTTTGACATGTTCTGTTCTTCTATTTGAAGCCCTCTGAGAGCTGGAACATTTGACTAGTTACACATCCCCACCCCCAAACAACGAGCTAATAAGAGAATGTAAAGAAATTCTAAAGATGTATACAACACAAGTTGGACTAATCAAAAGAATGTAATTATGTAAAGGAGTTATACATATGTATACAACACAAGTTGAAATATTACTCGCTTGTTAATTTGTCCAATCTCACGTAAACATATCCACGAGGACTAGTTTTGAAAGCATAGAGTTTGATGTCCTCACTGAACTTCATAAGGACCTCTTCAGCAATAGATAGCGCTCGCTGACCCCAAGGCACATTTTGCAAGGCAACTCCGCCACCACTTCCACCGTCACCAATCTACACGCGTCAGACAGGTATATAGCACAGCACGAACATTTAAGCAATGCTTAACGGTGTTCAATATATAATTGAATTGAAGATCTCTACAATAATCCAACAATAATCCGAGTTAAAGACCGGATACCTTAGGCTCAGCCTCGTCTTCCTCTTCCCATCCATCTGTGCTTGCACCATCATCACTTGTCTCACCTGCAAACTTAACACACTTGAATAGTTAAGATAATAGTTTTGTGAAAATACCAGTAAAGAAGCAAGATATTAGCAAAACAGAATAATGCACTAAAAAAGAAAATAGAAACACCCAATGGAAAAATCATATCTTGGGATGCAAAACTGAAAATTGGCAACTAATTTAGGATTTGTCAGTAGTAATTCATTGCTGATTGCTGGCTAGTAAATCTAGGAGAAAAAAAGCCCTCCAAAACAAAGATATTAAAATGAAACAAAGAACAAAAGCAAAGAAGTTTCTTTTTACAATCATGTTTCTTCAAGTATTTTAATCAAAACAAAAGTTTTGAACCCTAAAACTCAATTTACTTAATTTACTTATGTAATGAAAAATCTTATCGTTAAGTGTTTTTCAACAAAGACATTCGGATCAAAATTCATGCTGCAACGACCACACTGAGGTCACAGAATTGCAATGACTGCAATTGCAATCACAATATCCGCTTACCGTGACTGCATTTGCAATTTAAAACCATGCTCCAATTTGATATACTTATGGATTAATCAATTAAAAACAAAATGGAAAAACAACTTTAAGCATATTCCAGCTTCTGTATATTTACATCACTCGAATAATATGATTAAAATTAATATCATAATAGACATAAATTTGAATGGAGAAAAAAAGAAAGAAATAACCTGAATGTGAAAGTGAAAAATGGCGATAGAATGAAGTGTGAGGAGTTGAGAACGGGAGAGATTGGGAATTCTGTGGAGAGAGAGGAGAAGGGTTTTGGAAAATGAAGGAACGGAATGAGTGAGAAGTAGAGCGTGGAAGAAGAGTGACACCGCCCAAAATATTCTTCGTCTTCTTGATTACAGCTCTTGCCGTCATAGCCATGGTTGATTTGGTGCTTCCTCCGTTTCACGTCGTTACTTTTGAAGCCAACGAAACATTTCATATGCTGTTGCGGTTCACTGTACATTTTGAAAACTGCTGGTCACACCCCTTAATCAATCTAGTTACGCCCCGGGACTATTTATTTAACAAAGAAAAATTGCATTAAGTTATTTATTTATTTATTTATTTTCAAAATACCTCTTTTCTTCCCTCTTAACTTAAAAAAAGTGGTAAGTTAGTCCTCTAACTTTTAAAATGGTGTCAATTGAGTTTTCACCGTTAGTTGTCCCTAAACGTCCCTTCATTTTGTGTACGTGGCAGATGACTTGGCAAGTTATCTTCATCATGTTGTTTTCATCTCCTTCCTCCTCCCATTCTCATACTGTTTGTTTTTTTTCGTTCTCCTTCCTCCTTCCCAATCTCAAATCCCAAAATTAACCTAGAGTTTTTGTTTTTGACAAGCATGAAATATGGTTGTCCGTCCTCCATGTTGAAACAGAAAAGTAGAGATTCAGATGTTTGTAGTAGGCCACGTTGGAAGCCCATATGCCATTGTGGAGACATGGATGTTCTTCAAAGGGCAACTACTATTAAGAATATGAGGAAAAAAATTTAGGGTTGTCCAAATTATAAGGTATGCAAGATTTTTTAATTTGTTAATAAGTTCTGTTTAAGTTACATTTTGTAGGTAACCTCTAAACAATGAAAATTTCAGGGAGGTATGTAAGTTGAGTGTGGTTTCTTTGGTTGGTTCTATGAGGAGGTGGGTGATGAGAAGGAGCAATTCTGGATGCATAGGTTGAGTGTGGTAACTAAGGGATTTGCTGAAGCAAAAAAAAATATTGAAAAAGTGACAATGGAGAATGAAGAATTAGGGAAAAAGTCGATGAAACTTGAAAGTGAAATGAAGAATATCATGAAGTGGAAAAAAATTTTGAATTTGATGTTTGTGATGATTATCATTGTATTAGTTGTTAGAATCAGTTAGGGTATTAAGGTTTGTTTGGAAGTAGTATGTTATGGTTTGTTTGTAAGAATTGACTTATCTTTTGTTTGTAAGAATTAGGTTTAAGTTCAGTTAAAGATTGTATTAGTTTTGGATTGTATCAGTTCAACATGAATGTAATAGTTAGATTCTTTTAATTTTATTTTTTGCAGTTCAACATGAATGTATCAGTTTTAGTTTTGGATTGTATCGGTTCAACATGAATGTAATAGTTAAAGATTAGCTTGATTTTGACACACAATGACCTATAAGTGTTTTATATAACACACAATGATTTATAAGTTCTATTTGGTATGTTTTGTTTTTATGTTTACTTGGTCTGTTATAGACATGTCAAAGTGGGTTCTGCTTTTAACTTGGTCAGCATTATTAAAGATTATGTTATTTTTACATGAATGCAATATTTGGTCTGTTAAATATTAGTTTGATTTTAAGACGTAATGATCTATAAGTGTTTTATATAACACACAATGACCTATAAATTCTATTTGGTATGTTTTGTTTTTATATTTACTTGGTTTGTTATAGACCTGTCAAAGTTGGCTCTACTTTTAACTTGGTCTGCATTTTTAACACACCATTATGACAGGTCCATAAACATTATGACCTATAAGTTAGTTCTGCTTTTAAAATAAAGTTCATAATAGTTCCATAAATAGGTTCTGCTTTTAACACAATATTATGACAAGTTCCATTTCATAACAGGTCCACAAACTGATACACATGTTCCACAAAATACATAAAGTCATTCCACACAGGTTCCAAACAACAGCAGGATACATAAACTTATAATACACATGTTCCAAACAACAGCAAAAAACATAAACTAATTATACAACAAAATACATAAAGTGATTCCACATGACATGATAGCCTAATTATATCTAGAGGTTCTTCTTTAGCGTGGTCCTCTTTGTTGGAGTAGACCTCCTTGTTACTGGGCCAACAACATTCTTGGCAGCACTCAACCTAGTTGTAGGCCCAGGTGGTACAAAAGGTCTTGTTGGCTTCCTAACAGGAAGCTTTTGTGTCTTGCCTTAGCAGGTCCATGTGTCTTCTGAGCAGCTTTTTCCTTAGAAGTATGAGATGCTTGGCTAGATTGTTGAGTAGAAGTTCCCTTAGCAGTGTGTGTGTGTGTGTGTGTGTGTGTTGTTATGTTCTGAGAGGGTTGGCTTGGTTGTTGAGTAGGTTGAGTTGTTGGAGTAGGAGCGTATTGGGCTGATTGTTGAGCAATCTGAGTTGGAGTATGAGAGGGTTGGGTTGATTGTTTAGTAGCCTGAGTTGTTGTGTCCTTACATGTAGACTTGTTGTGTCCTACTTTCTTACACCTACTACACTTCACCATAAAACCTGTTCTTCTCAATTTGCAATCAGACCCATCAATTTCACCTTGTTCTAGGTTCCTCCTCTTTTTAGGTCTACCAGGCATCTTCCTAAACTTGGGTGGTTGCACATCTGGATATGGTGTCTTAACCCACAAGTTTGATCCATTAACAGGGTAGATCACATGCTTATAAACTGCCTTGTACCTTGAAACCCTATAATAATCTGGAATGTAAGTATCAATTTTGAAATTCCTACTCTTCATAGTAGAAAAAGCATGAACACATGGGAGTCCTGTGAGTTCCCATCTTCTGCGTGAACATATATGATCTTTCAGGTTCACAACAAATTTGTCAGCTTGATTTTCCAAGTGTCTTACTTCAAATATATGTTCATCAGACAACCTAAAGAATTAAACAAATAGAATATATGAGTCACATGTTTGGATTGTATGTTATAGACATCCTAAAGAATTAATGTATGCTGATATTACATATCTTACTAGCCAGTTGTTGGTGTATGTGCTTGTGACATCAAGTTTCTTTCTAATATTGGGCAGTATATCATTCTCATCCAAAGTACCAAACTTCATTATGTTATTTGCCCATCTCTCCATCATGTATATTTTGATGTCTTCCAACATAGTGATTAGAAGTTTTGCCCTTGCATCAAGAATGACATTATTAAAGGATTCAGACATGTTGCTGATAACAACATCACATTTGTTTTAAGTCTTAAAGTAAGACCTACTCCAAAACCTTGGTGGGGTCTTCATCATATGTTTAAATGCTTCTTCGTTGTTGGCCCTCAATTCCTTCATCTCTCTTTTCCATGCTTGTGGGTATGTTGACTTGGCAGCCTTCCATATTATGTCCTTCAACATCTTTCTAGGAAACCGCTTCCTAAAGTTGCAATAGCATAACACACAATGTAGCATAACAATATAGCATAACAGGAATAACAGAACAGGAAAAATATAAAACCATAAGAATAAATGAAAAACTTGCCTTTTGTTGGTATGAGATGAAGGTGTAAGTCAGGCATTGATCTTTGCCTCCAAGGTCATCAATTAACAGCTCTAAAAACCAAGTTCAACTATCCTTGTTTTCACTCTCCACAACTACATATGCTCTGGGAAGCATCTGGTCATTAGGATCCCTCTCTATGGCAGCCAGAATCTGCCCTCCACACAACCCCTTGAGAAAACACCCATCTAGACCTATTACATGCCTGCACAACTTAAAACTTTCCTTACACGCAACATATCATATGTAAAGCCTTCTAAAATATGGTCTTTGATCCTCAACACCTTCTTGTACAGGCTCAACATTGATCTTAACTGTTGACCCTAGATTGGCTTTTAACAGTTCATGACAGTAGTCATAGACCCTAGTGTAATCTCCCAAAAAAGAACCATCAACATAATCTCTAGGTGCAAATCTTGCTCTTATAGCTTTGGTTTTGTTGACCCCAACATTCCACTTTTTTTGTGCCTTCTCCTTAATATCCTTTATACTCAACCTTGGAATGTTTTTCAAGTTATTCTTACTTCTTTTACTCAACCACTTTGTACTCACCAGCTTCACATTATACTTTCTACTACAACTGTGTTTATCACCTACTTTCCTGAGTTGCCAAGTGTCTTCATTTGACAACTTGCTACAATAAGCCTCCCACTCACAACCAACTTTATATCTAACCCTTACCCTAACTCTGTCATTTTTTACAAACCTTAGGTCTCTAACATTTTACACAGCATAAGATGTTATTACTTCCCTAAAATCACCATTTGAACTAAAATACATTCCCACATCCCACTTGTAATCTAACATGTCTTTTGGCTGTCTGAAAATTGGATGCTTTTTTCTTAGAACTCCACTACTATCATCACTGTCACAACCACTTTGCATGTCCTCACTGTCATTGTCACTCCCTTTATCTTCTAAAGACATATCATTAAGTTCTTGGACTTCTCCATTACAATCATTTTCATGACCAATTAGGATATCAAGTTCATCCTCCTCAATCTCATCACACCCATCAGACTCATCCTCAAAATCCATTTCTTATGCACTATCATAATTGTATTTCTCATCTTCATTACCATCAGAAAATAAACTTAAGTCATCATCCCCTGCAAGTTTATATTTTTCAACTCCAACATTACATTCTTCCCCTGCAGGTTTACCTTGTTCAACTCTAACATTAATTTCCTCAACTCCAACAATATGTTCATCCACTGTAGGATTCACTTGATCAATTCCAACATTACCCTCCTCCAACCCAGCAGTGGCTTGATCAACTATAACATCATCTTCATCCATCACAATAGTGGTTTGTTCAACTCCCACAACTTTATCATGCAGTTGACTAAGTAACTCCTCCATCTCATATATAATTTCAGCAGGGCCCTCATCAACTTCATCAACAACAAGATCACAGTAGTCAGGTTGAGACAAGGTGTGTTCAATATAAATATCAATATTTTGGTGCACCCTATAAAGATCTGCAATTTCTAAAGCACCATTGTCATCAACAATTGCATTCATCCCAAATTGAGGGTCCTTGTAATATATTTTTTAAAACTCCCTATAACCCAAGTCTTTCAATACACCAACTAGCTCAAAATAACTCCATTTGTCTACATCTACTCTCAAATCATCTACTACTTCGTTCTCATATACACTATGACCTTCATCGATGAACTCACCTCTATGATGTATTTTGAGAGTTATGTATTCATCCATGATCACTAATCGTATTATCTAAATAATTAGAGTTTACGCTACAAAATCTACATAAACCCTAAATCTGAACCTCTAGCAGATATTTCCCTATGAGATTCGTAAACCCTAAATCAGAGAGAAACAAACTAACCTTTTGATAATGTCTCCTTCAATCGTCTTCAATCCTTCGCCCTCAATCCTTCGCGTCTTCAATCCTTCGCATCTAGAAAAATCCTTGAATCGTATTCAATGCTTCGTTGAGTTTACCCCTACCATTAATCCTCTTATCTTCTAGGTAATGGAAAACCAGTTCAAAGGGGATTTTGTTTTAAGATGTTCCATATCCATGTCAACAACATCAAGTCCACCTGGACAAACGTGACAATTGTTTTCAAACTTTGACAAACGACAATAGACGGAAGAATAAATGTGACACCATTTTAAAAGTTAGAGGACCAACTTGCCACTTTTTAAAGTTAAGGGACCAAACTGGACCCCGAGTTAATTTTAAGGGACGAAAAAAGTTATTGTGCCTTCTTTTTTTAATAGCTTGTTCATCTGAGTTTTCTTTAATACTTTACTTATTTAAGTTACCAAACTCATCGCTACCTTTTTTTTTAATAAGTGTTAATTATGAATTCAATTATTTTAAGTGATACGAAATAATAAAGTGTAATAAGAAATATAATAATCATTCTAAAAAATTTGATTGTTATTAAAAAACCTTAAATGATCAACCTATTAAAAAATAACGGAGTCACAAGCTGTCGTGATTGAAAAATTATAAAATCGTCATCATTCTTTATTCATTCTTAATAAACAAAGAAATAATGATAAAACCTAAAGATTAAGGGTGAAATACTAAGGTTCGGGATTCAGTTAAGTAAAGGGAAGTTGTTAGACACTTCTCACCGTCATTGTACTCAATGGGATCCTTCTCTAATTCTATCATTACTAAGTTTTCCTAAGGATGTTTGCTTATGTCATCTATTAGTTGCTTAATTTATTTATCTATAAAGGATAGGTTATTATTAAGAGAAAAGTGATTGTCGCTACGCGAAAAATGACACAGAGTCGCCACCGGATTTTATTTATCCCAAGGAGGGAAAGAGAAATAACGATAAAACCTTTAGGAAAAGAGCATGGTCTTCGCAACCAAGTTTTAGGGCTCGGCAGTCGATTATGTGAGGGGAAGATATTAGCACCCCTCACATCCATCTTATTCAATGGGAACCTTCTAGGTTGTTTAGCTTGAATGAGTGTTTTTAATCTAAAAGTTCGCTTGTTTAAAGGAAAGGAGGGGTTGGTTTTTTATTAGAGTGCTCGCCAAGGATTGTGGCCCTTGTGCCTATGTATCCTCACTTAAAAGAAGTGAAAAATCAGAGCTCCGTAGTTCGGAGGCTTGTGAAATGATTGTATTTTGGTTGATTTTATACCTTGAAAAAGGGTTTTCGGATTGATGCCCTAAGGCGAAAAGAAGTTTGATGAGTTGATGTTATTATTTTAGGTTTTTAAGAAGAAATTGTTCTTGATTAGGACCATACTAAAGACATTGGATAGAGATGAATGTTTTGAATAACCAAGTCGAGCGCCTTGTATTCGAAACATTTGAAATGAGTGTAGGAGGGGTTCCATTCTCATTCCTTCTCCACCACTTTAAAGCTCACGGCATATAACCCCAATCGTATCTTTATTGTTTTTTTGGATTTTTCATTAGAAAAAAATACCACTTGATGTTGGATCAAGGGTTTTATTGCTTGTAAAAATATTTAAAGTGATGCGAACAAGGTTGATGGTGACGCACAAGGCAATCAACTTACAAGGTTGAAAATGGCTCGATAAAATTGAGAGTTTATTTTTTAAAATAGTTTTTGGAACCAAAAGTAAAAAATGACTGTAATAACATCCACATACAATAGCCGTACAACCACATCGGGTTAATCGGCTTGAAAATACGAATAAAAATAAGACATGAAAAAAAAAACAGCAAACTTCTAGGAAAAAAATTTGTTTTGTTTAAAACTATGAAAAGTTTGTTGTGCGAACTTCTTAGGGTTTTTCCAGATCAGTACACTATTCACAAACAGGGGCGAAAAGTACTAAAGTTCATTGTACGAACCTTGCAGCGAAGCTCCCCAAAAAAACATCCCTAAGTTCGTTGTGCGAACTTGCTAGGGAAAACCACAAAACACGCATTATTCACAAACAGAGGCGAATGGGGGTAAAGTTCATTGTGCGAAGGTGCCAACGAACAGCTCGCTAGCTAAAAATAAGGGAAAACTGGTTGTTCAGTGGTGCTCTGAGTGCCACAAAATGATGTTCGCTAGGCGAAGGGTATGTTCGCATTGCGAACATGACAACACACATGAGTATTTTTCAACTCATTTCACTACAAAAACTAAACTATGTTCTTTCCTTCTTTTTTTTTACAATAGTTCTTGGTCACTCTTGAGACCTTACTACAATATGTACAACACAAATATTACTTAAAAGAGAAAATAAAAACATGCAAATATGTAAAGACATAAGAGTTTGAAAGAAAAGATACCTAAAAGTTACTATTCTCCTTCTAATCACCAATGGCTTTTGTTGGATGTGCTCTATGATTCACTTCCTTCTTCTGGTTTTCTATCACTCTCTTGTTCTCTCAATGGTTTTTCTTTCTTCTTTCTCAATCTCTTTTTTTTCTCTTTTTTCTCTTCTTCTCTTGCTCTCAATATCTCCCCCTTTTTTCCTTACTTCTGCCCCCTCCTTATAGTTAAACAATAGGGTTTCTTTCACTTGTTTGCTACAGAATCTTTTCATTGGGATATGCTTCTCATCACTTTTTTGATGCCAAGCCCAATTCTTTCCATTTCCATGAATTATGCTTTGCTGTATTTTTGCTGCTACACTTGCCTTGCCTGTTTTTTTTCTGCTACATTTTGTCTTATTCCTAAACCTGAACTCATTTGTTTTCTTGTGCTTGGACTGCCCTTGTGGTCCAAGTTTCTACCTTTGACAACATTTCAAAATTCTAATATTTAGATGCATCATTATGGGTTCATTCCTTTGGTTTTGTGACATGAATTGTTTGGTTATGAGGCAATTTGTCACTTCTTGCATGGGACTGTTTTATATCACATTAAAATTGCCCATGACTAAGCATAATGAGGAATATTGATCTTGAATATCCTAATATTTTCCAAGTAAATTCTCCTTGAAGGAATCTACATGAGTAGACTTTCCAACTTGAATCAAACCTTAGATGATGAACTTTTCTTCAATGTAGCACTTGATAGACATTTTCTCTTATTTGAAATAGAAAATAATGAACCAACCCAATCTTTACCTTGTAAAACCACATGCTCGATATGCACTAGAACGATGTATGATATGATGAATGTAGGATATGAAAGGCTAAAGGTGAAAATGAGGGTGTGACAGTGATTGATTAATGAAGAAGGGACAAAGAAAATGTTTTTGGTTATTGTACTTGCTAGAGTTTTACAACTATATGCCTATGTACCCTTAAGTTTATTGAAGGATCAGATCACCGTAATTAGTCTAGAAATTTTGTGTTTGTTGTTTTTAGATTTTGGGTTGTTTTTTTCTTTTTGACTTAGCAGGATCTTTTTGGAACAAATCTTGTGAGATTTTGCTTGTGGTTCAGAAGTTTGAGACCGCCATGTTAGCTATTGTGATCTTTGTATGTTCACTACTTCCTCAACGTTGGATGATGTGTGCAAGGAAGAAGATGTGCTTGAACCTTTTATTCGTGTGCTTAGCTAGAATATTTATCTTGAGATCAGAATGCATCATTGACTTAATTGGAGAACTACTCTGCCCCTGGTTAAGATTAAGGGTTTTTATAAATGGAAAAAGAAACACTGAATTCTGGCTCAAGGGGGCTGACTACGAATTATCTACTTATTTCTCCAGTGTTTGGAAAGTGAAACAATGTCTTACATCATCAATCAGGTCTTACTATTAAAAGCATAATCAACAAGTTCAGTTATTTTATTTACATTATACTCCTCCTAAGTTTTTTAATAAGTGAGAAGTGAAAAAAAATGTGTTGATTTTTTTAGGAGGGCATAAGAAAAAGTGAAAACGAATGGATTGATTTCAAAAATGCAGGCATGTTCATTTTATTATAATTATTTCTCAAAGAGTACAACTTTTAAATACAAACAACACTTATCAAAAAAGAAATTACTACTGGAAATGATCAAGCTTATTGATCCTAGGGGTGAGCTTCCTAGGGCTAAGCTTTAATGGTGAATGGACTTTTGTGAGGTTTATGTAACAAGCTAATGAACGCTTGTTTTTTGATCAAAATTTCCTTTGAATCTACTCTTGATGTTAGGCTTCACGAATTTGAGAACCTTCTAGAAGACGGTAAAGGATCTCAGGGAGATCTTTGAAGTAACCAAAGTTAGCGAGTGAAGGAACATTGGAAGCTAGGGTTTTAGGGTGATGTTGGTGAAACCAAAGAGCAGCTTCGTAAAACCCTTTGCAACCGGACTTTCCGGTACCACGGACACCACAGAGGTTGCATATGAGTTTGAGAGTGGTGAGTGGGTTTTGGGACCAAGCAAGTAGGAGTCTCTCGATGAGTGTTTGGGAGGGAGTGTCAGGGAAAACATGGAAGAATAAGTCGAGACAAGGGTTACCTGTTCAGAGAAATGTTGATGACATGTTCTCGATTGACCCCATTGGTGGCTGCTGATTAGTTGCTAGGGAATCGAAGTTGGCTACCATATGATCAATGAAACCGTCGTTAGTGGTTAT